>VZRW01011265.1:286193-374589 GCA_013398125.1 Aegotheles bennettii | reverse complement strand
TTTTTTTTTTTTTTTTGTGTGGATGCCCACATTATCAAACAAGACCAATTTATGACTGATCCCTGGGATCTTTCTCTATCAAAATCAATAGAAGCAGCCCAATTCTCTTTGGAAGTACAGCATTTCGTTGCTGGGGTAGTTCACAATTTTCAGATTTTTTTTAAAGCATTTCTCTCTGGTTCATATACATTCCTGAAATATCTGTAAAGACACTGTTCATTATTGCTTGTGGTAGTTAAATATTTTAATCAAACAAAATTCATATATATATAAATGGTGTAAAAAGATATTCCATTGAGCAACTACTCTTGCATCTGTGTTCCTGATGAATGACTGTTGCACACACGTTTGTTCAGAGCAGCAAAAGCTTGTAAAAAACTTGAAAATTCTGAACCGCCCCTCACCTCATGCTCTACAGTTCTCATATAAAATCTATGTACTTATTCTGACAGCTGGACTGTATACGGCTTAAACTCATATAAAATATATGCCAGCTATTTCTCTCAGATATGCTAATGCAGAGTATTGAAAAAAAATGTGATGTGCTCAGATTAAATGGTTTAGGTAACAATGGAGAACTGCACCCATGTTCTGAGACACTCCTACAATCACTTGTCCATTGAATGAGGTGTCTCAGCAGGCTTACAGTTGTAGATCTACATCTTAGAATATATCTCACTTTAACTCTAGTCCATTAAAATCATCTTGCAAACAATTTACTAAAAGTGCCTAGAACTACTTAGGGGTCATTATTGCTTTTCTTTTCTTTTCTTTTTTCTTTTCTTTTTTTTTTTTTTCCTCTTTTGTTTTCTTTTAAAAGATAGTATATGTGTAACCTTAAAAAATTCTTTAAAAAATATCAGAGCTCTTGGCAACTTGCATTTTCCTTACTCCCTGCCAATTAGCTAGCCATGTCAATACGGTGCTGATTTAACAAATGTAAATGGCACAAAAGGATACCAAAGTTCGGACAGATATACGTTGCTTCATGCTTCTTAAATCTCTAGGAACTCAAATAATCCTTCAGAGGTACCCAGTGTAGCAATGTGTTATAGAATTAGCACTAAAAAGGTCCAAAGATATAAACATCATACTAAAAGAAAGTCTTTATGAAGAATAAACACAAATGATTAAAAAAAGATTCAGAAATCACAGATTTAAGGAAAATATTTTGTTGAATTCAACAATATCATGATTTTATCTGACAAATATATTCTTTTTTAAATTTTTATGTACATTTAAAAAGTCTATTAGATAAAAAGGAGGTTAGAGAGCTCAAGGTGTTTGTATGTTTATTCAGGTAGTACTTTGTTTATTGTCATTGCTGTTTTCCTTGCCACCACTGGTGGATCCTAATTCCCTTTTCATAAATTCTGGTGGCACTTAGGAGTTCAAGTCTGTAGGTGCTTCTTGTAGCTCTTCTATTCACTGCAGGAAGGACCCAGGAAATCAAGTGTCTTCTAGCAGCACTTCATATATACTGAAGGCCAGTGCTGTTCTCTCAGTCTGTCACCTCCCTCATAAGGGAGAAATGTCTATCACACTTGGATGCCAGTGCCGTGTAAATGTAGCATTTGTGCTCTCATAGTCTGAATGCTGCTCATGATTTTCTTTTGATGACCAACCAACGTGATCCCTAAACTCATCACATCCCTGGGAAAGATAAATGCGTACATTGTTAATTTTTCAACTTAGACTGCTATTGTATGGTATTCAACTGTGAGTCAAAGCTATGTAGTGGTCTGGGCTACAGGTGTCTAACATTGAAGCTACACTGGAACCTCAGCTCAGTACTGTGAAGTTCATATAGGCACTGTTCAACTACTCAGCGAGGAGCACAATTGCATGGCAATTGTCATGTAATTACACTGCATGTGACTCCACATCTGAGAATGAGGCCAGTATGTTTTGAACTACGATAATCTTTTATCGTGGCTTTTAAGGACATCTGAAGAAAGAGACACTTCTCTTGTAAAACACTTCAGGTGGCTTTCATGACAAAGTTATGTATAAATACAAGATTTTGGGGATTGCATTCTGCCTTCTAAAGAGATGCCTAGAGAAACCCTTTCCATATTGACCCATACCCATCATGCAAATGAAAGAGGAACAGCTGTTACAATTCCAGTGTTACTAGTGCTAATGACCTAGTAAAGGCTTGTGGGCTCTAATGACAGTTCTCAAACTATAGTCCAAGACCCCTAGTGATACCAGGCAGATAAGAGTAGGGTTGCAAACTTGAGAATATTGTTTAGAAACTTGTTTAGAAAAACACTGTTCTCTGTAAGAGGAATTACATGTGTTTGACAACCACCAGGACAAGAACATTGTTTGCAGTATGCCAAAAAGACCTGTTTAAGGTGGCAGTACCAATACAGGCCACTCTTGACTTCAGAAAATTGTTTTGCTTCTATAGACTTTCATCCTGACGCAAAGTCATTTCTTGCAGGACACAGACAGTCCCCAGCCAATTAGAAGAAAATTCCATATTTTCCTAGAACATATCTGGAGAAGGGTACCACTTAGGTAGTGGAGGAAAAGTGGTTGTTTTCCTATACATACATACTTTGAAATTGGGCGACATTCTACCTCAAATTCTACCCCCTTGGTGTTACTTCAATTGGTCTCAAAAGAAGGGAAAAAAAGTGATGCCACACATTGGTAGCAGGGTATTTGCCCTTTCATGGGATGATCTAGTACAACATCATCAGTTGCTTAACCATCTGGCTTAACCCCAAGTACCATGTTTGTACTCAGGGTGAAGTTTTGGAATTGAACAGTGTATTCTTTTACCTAGAAATTCCCTAAATGCAAATTAAACATGCCCAGTACTAACTTACTCAATAGTCATCCTGGCAACTGATTCAAGAGAGTTGTAGCCTGCTGCTGTGAAATTATCCTTATATCTTTCCATCTTAATAGCTTGTAACCATTCGCCTACGGAGCAGAAAGTGGTAAAATCGGGAGTGTTCTGGTCCAGAAGAGGGCTAATTGGTCTATGGAGAAGGAAAAAGGAAAGTAAGTTGTTTCCAAAGAGAGTAAAACATCAGGGAGTATTTAGCAAGGTGAGAGTCAAATAAGTTTAGGGTATTAAAAATGTCAAGAGTAGAAAGTAATAGCCCTTTATACACAGTTTAGGTTATTCTGTGAATAGCTCTTAACTACTCTGTAGCTCACAATATGTATTTCCTGAGCTTATTCATGTAAAAGATGAAAGGTCAGAGTGAGCAAAATCAGCCTAATGGACTATTGTTACCAACAGAAAATCAACCTTATTACCTAGCATGACAGCAGCTGCAACTAAAGTTGCTAAGTAAAATAAAGATGCTATTCTTTTAGGCATCTTAGAAAATATAGTAGTAGCTATTCCCATTATTCAATTGGATGGGACAAAACAAAGACAAGGAAAGAGCAAAGACACAAAGTAACTTGCTTAAGGTCACACAGCAAATCAGTCAGTAGAAGAACCAGGAGCAGTACACAGGCCAGCTGATTCCCTAGTGCAGTGATCTAGCTAGTGGATCAAACGATTACCACCATAATTCACCTGAAATTTATGAAGAAGCCATTAAAAGCTACACCATGAAACACAATGGGATGCAATCACTGAAGGGATTTAAAGCCAGAAAATGAAAGATAAAAATCTAGAGTGTAGCAATGTCAAAGTACATTGGCCAAGCATAAGTATTATTAATTACTATTTCTACTATAGCAGTTCCTAGGGCAAGGGTTGCATCATATAAGATTACAATAGATGATGATCCTTGCCCTCCAGACTTCATAATTTTAAGAAACCAGAAAAACAAAGACTGCTAGTGGTGAGAGTGTAGAAAGAGTGATGAGCAGGCAGTAGTTTACTGAGAAGTGTATTAGTTCCATAAGATTCTTTATTTTGGTTACTTTTTAAGAGAGTCCTTTTTGGCTTCATTCAGCATGGTAGAAAAGAAGGGCAAATGAGGGACGGGTAGAACAAGAAACAGGAGGAAGGAGGAACTGAGAGACACATGGAGTAAGAGTGAACTGGAGCCAGCCATCAAGCAGAACATCCAGAACCCAGCCACACGCACCATCATACGAATGCACACTAAAGATTTTCTTACCTGCTACAGGTTCCCAATGGGGTTTTCAAGCTGTTTGGGTTTCTAATCATTTTGTCCAGAATGCCAACTATCTGCTCAAACTTTGGCCTTTCACCGCGTTCCTTCTGCCAACAATCTAGCATCAGCTGGTGCAGTCCTGCTGGGCAATCCATGGGTGCTGGCAAACGATAGCCTTCTTCAATTGCTTTTATAACCTAGTAGCCAACATAGTTAATAATTTTTCAAGGGATATTTAAGAAATATATACTGCTACCCAGATCAAGAAATAAAGAAGAAAAAAAAATCAATAAACTAAAATTTGCCGTCAGTGCTGTAAAAATATGTCTGTTGTTTTGACATTAGCATTCATGTTTTCAAATAATTTCCCTGGCTTTATCTTTGAGCTTATTAAGTATCGTGTTCTGTATGTGCAGAACATAGCTATATTATGTAGTCAAGTGAGCAGTGGGGAAGAACAATTAAATTCACTAAGGGAGCAACAGATAGATTGATAAATGGAGTTATTTCAGAAAGCGTTATTACTTGCCCCAAGGCTTTTATGAAAGAGTGTGTGGTAGAAGCAACTGACTTGTAAAGGGATAGGGATCTGTGCATGCACATATAAAATACAAAAAAGCCCGAAGATATTATAAAAGGTTCCAAGAAAAATGTTTAGCAAACATAAATTGTTAGGGAAAAAAGTTGTATTCTATGTCTAGCCATGTTACATCAATGATAAAGTAGCAGAACTGTGCCACGTGGGAGAGGAAGACCAGGCTGAATGGTATTTTACAATGTCACCTAAATGCAAAGTTAGATTTAATAAGAGATGTTGCCAGATGGTGATATGGTCGAAGGAGAGCATAAATGTCTGAATCAAGAATTACACCCACCTATCTAATACCCTAGCCAAGTCCATTTGGATTTAAGTAAGAAATAAGAATGGGTAAAGTAAAATCACAGGAAACGGCTGTAAACCTTGAGGGCAGGATAAGAAAGCACATCAGGAAGCAAGGCAGATAAGAAAGTCTTGTGAAAAAGGGCTAAAACACCGCTGATGTGGGATTTCAAGTATACTGACATTGACTGACATAGCAGTATTAGAATTGCTAAGGAAGGGTGATTGCTCCCAAAGGGTAGTGCACAAGACTGTCTTCTCCTTCAGTTTGTACTGAAAGCAAGATCAGAAGCTGTTCTGGACTTAGCCCTAGGTTTGGTATGATAAATAAAGAAGGTGAATATCCAGGGTTTAGTGAAAACAATAACCTCAGATAGAAAATATTTGATAGTTTGTGTGATAAAATGCAAAAGAAGTGGCCTGCAAAGTAGACAGAATTGTAAAAAATACAAAATGACTGTCAAAAAGGTGGCCGAAATCCACGATTGTATCAAAATATTTTGCAGAAAAGAAGTTTTGTGAAAAGAGGAGGCATAGCCCAGTGGTAGGTAACTTACTGCAGGTCTGTGTCACAGAATGCCCTTCTGACCTCAGGGAATTTGCCTTATCTCCCTGGTCCTCGGCTTTCTATCAGAACATTTAGAATGACAGTACTGTCGTACAACTCAAAAATGACTGAAAAATATTCAGTTCCTTCAGTAACATCCACACCTTGAAGAATAAGTGAAGTGAACTTTTAGAGACAGTGAAGTTATCTGTCAGACAGAAGTGGGAGAGAGGATTTCTGCAGAAGAACAGGGAAATTGGAAGAACAGTACTATATAGGGGAAAAAAAAGCAAAACATTAAATGTAAAATGTAAGATCTTTTAGAGCAGTATTGAGAGGAAAACCAAAAGAACAGCTCCTTACACTTAGAAGTAGCAATGAAATAGAAGCGAAAAATAAGCTACAGTGTATATAGGACAACTGGTGCAATATGAAAAGTAATGCAGAAATTTCTTGACCTTCTAAAAGGTAAAAGGTATTAAATCCTTAGTGCTTACTACATATCATTTACTACAAATGAAGCAGTTGCTTAAGAGGTCAGAACACAGAGACAACCAACAAGGAACTAAAAGTATGTAACAGCAACAGAAACATGACCAACAAAAAATATCTAAGACCCTTAAAACTGGCAAACCATCTAGATAAGACTGTACCCAAGAGTGTAAGTAAGGGATAGTGAAAACATGAATGAAAGGATTATGAACAGGACTTCTCTACATTCACTATGATCTGCAGAGAAACCTGAAGAGAGGTGGGAATCAAGACGATGGTATTATTTTTAATAGGCTTTGGGGACACTGTAGAATCACAGAATCACAGAATCACAGAATTCTAGGGTTGGAAGGGACCTCGAAGGATCATCTAGTCCAACCCCCCTGCCAGAGCAGGGTCACCTAGAGTACATCACACAGGAACGCATCCAGGCGGGTTTTGAATCAGCTTATTTGATGTGTATTCTGAGCAAGAAGGGTGAAACCGGGAAATATACAATAATGAGTTAGCTAGAGATGGATGGAATTGTTTGGAATACTCAAAACATTGAAAAAAACATTCTGAAATAATGATAAATGTTGATTTTTTTCTTTTTTAAAGAAACTTGGGCACTTTGAATGGTCCTACCAGTGTCTACTCTGCTAAGAGAGGTGGGGTTCCAAAAATCAATACTCAGAGATAAAGAAATAGATGCAAGAAATTATTTTTTTAAAATGAGCAAAGCCACAAAGAGAATGCAGATGAAGTTCTTACTAATAGAACTGATTTGTAGTATTTATACTTCCTGTAACTTGTTTTTCAAATATTGCTTTTGCTGCAAAAGTGAAAAAGGGAATACTGTTAAGAGTCAAGTATGCTTTTATCATAATCAGGCTATCTGAGGATGTAAAGTTGATTACAAGAGGCTCAAGTCTATTCCATGTATATATTGATTACCAAGAAAGAAATATTAATTATGAGTAACTGGAGAATGTAATGTTATCACTCTGTTTCTGGATATATAATAATAATATACATTGATAATCATAATAATAGTAATGAATCCAGGAGTACAGCAAAGAAAAAATATGTAAGCCTATGTAAAGCCTCTTGCCCTTTACTGAAAAACTAATCTGCGCTAGGGTCTGTAACTAGACGAGAGCAAGAACTAGCCAGCGCCAGCAGTCTAATAGGGGAACAGGCTGAAATGCAGAGGTTTGAGAGCTACTGTTACCAGAAAAGATTAAGCTGAGGAGAGTCTATTGCTCAGAGAAGTTGGGGGACTTTGTGTATCATCTGTGCTCAGCCCATTGTGCCTCTGAAGGGAGCTTGTAGGATGCATGTTCTTTTGGTGCACTCTAGCTCCAGGTTGCTGCTAAAAGGAGGACATTTGCTTAAAAAGATATCACAACACAAATTTGTATCCTCCATCAATACAAAACAAAGAAAGAGGGGCAGAATTAAAGATCCCAAATCAGGGAGATACACACCCACACCTACTTTTAGGCAAAATGAGACACTTAAGATATATAAACTGCCTGAGTGCATGTGCAAAATGAGAAGAGACACATTTAACATTTTTTATTCCAATTAAATACTCACATTGGTAATTGTGAAGGAGAATAAATAATCATAAGATGATTCTAAACTTTTGCATCATAGACTTATATACGGAATTGGTAGGATGTGTATATGGTTTGGAAAGTATGTTTCAGCATATGCTTGAAGATTACAGAATACAAGAATATTTGAAATTATTTTACCAAGGAATTGATGCATCTTTTAACTATGTGTTATTGAAGATTAACATGTAAGATGCTAAAAAGAGATGAAACTGAAAGGAGTGGTAATTGTTTTGTGAAAAACGTTCAGTCACGCTCTTGCAGGTTTCAATAGAGGGAATACTTTTCAAAATCCAACAAGAAGCATAAAGATACCAAAATTTCTCCCCTATTTTAAAGTTTTTCCTTACTGTTCCCTGAAAGATAGGTAAGGTTTGCCTTTGAGGCATCTTATATTCCTGTCAGACTTCTTTTATGTTTGAATCTAGTACAGAAGGAAGGTGTCAAAAGAAATGAAACTCTACTGGGTGTCAAGGGAATGTAAATATTTCTCTTTCTCTGCCCCAAGGACTTGTTTGCCCACATTTTGACAGTCCATGAAATCTTTGACACTGAGACCTGTCAAATATTAACAACTTTGCACTGTGCCAAACTGACTCATCATTTACACTTTTATCTTTTTTTTTTCAACTTTGATGTCGATCTTTCAATCAAAAAATAAAATAATAATAAAAAAAACACTCAAGCCCCAGACCTGAAGGACTTCAAACAAGACTCTTTCTGACATCTTTTTTACCTGCAGGAACTTTTCCTTTGTACTCTCTATATTAATAGATACTCTTGTCAGAAATCAAGATTAACACCCATCTGTTCTATTACTGCTGACCTGTTGCTCTGGGTCATCTTTTATGCAAACAAGGGTATTGTTAAATCAGCATAATTAACTTGAAAATGCAAAGAAGGTCATTAACTGCCACTCAGATTTTCAACTTTTTTCAAGTGATTAATCATTGCTCTGAGGTCAGAAACCTCAGAATTATTTTTTATTGGAAAAAAATTAATTCTTTCTATGCTTAAGTGCAATAAAATGAAGAGCACATATTACTATTTTTGATGATCCAATTTCACTTGATACAGAAACCTACACTATCCATATGGGAGAAGAATGATTTAGAGATTTAAGTAAAAAGTGAAAGCTCTGTAATTTCTTCATTTTCTGAGAACCCTCAGTATTTGGATAAATCTTATTTCTAAACCAACTTTTTATGTATGTATAGTGAAACAGATATGTATGTGTTTACAATATGTAATTTTTGTTTTTCTAACACACACACACACACACACACACACACAAACACATGCTCACAAATGGACAAAGAATAAATAACCTACATCTTGATTTGACATATCCCAGTAAGGCCGTTCTCCGTAAGACATTACTTCCCACATAACTATTCCATAACTCCACACATCACTGGCTGATGTAAATTTGCGGTACTGGATGGCCTCTGGAGCTGTCCATCTCACTGGAATTTTTCCACCCTATAAAAAAACAAAAAAGAAAAAAAGAAAATTTTCTTCTTTTCACAAAATTTCCGTATCATCTTTCATAGACTGTATTTATAATTATTTCAACCTATATCAAAAGCAGCGCTTACATCATCTACTATGGTTGACCAATTGCTGAATTTTTAAAGGCATCTAAGGAAGTTCAGGCTTCCATAGAAACCATAGAAACTTCAACACCTGTCTAAGCTAAGTTGGATGCATTTCTCTGGAAGTGTTTCTCTCTCCACTGATTTTAGGGGGCTGCTTAGATGTCTGGTTTACATTGGTCATTTAACTACTGGCTGGCTGAAGTGAGATGAAGGGAATCTCATCCTGTGCATATAAATCCTGTTGAATTGTCATATGGCTTCTCTGAAATCTCGGTCTGAAATTTTTAAACCAGGATCCCACTTATAGAGCAGCAGCAGGAATGACAGCCGTGAATGACAATGAGGTTTCTGAGATCTCTGTGCCTGTTGGAGAAGATACCAGGGGCTCCTCCTTCCCTCAGCATGAGAAAATAAGTACAGCTAGGCCCCACGGGTGGGAAAGTGGAGCTAGCTCAACAAAAGAATAAAGAGCATAGTGTGCCTGATGAATGCTTATACAAGAAAAGCGTCCCACCCAAAAGCAAGGGAAAATACAGGAGGTGAGCATTGTCAGTCTAGCCTCAAGCTAGTCAACTTTTTGGTGAGATAAAATCTAGTCTGAAAAATAGTAATAGCCTACAAATATTTTAATTGACTCACAGTAAATGAGATGATTAAAATTTTTATGGGTAAAACTTCTCTATTTGTTCAAACAGAAAATCATGAGGAAGGGAATAATGAAGATACTGTGCAAAATTTTTAGAACTTTACCAAATAAAAATGTATGTTCTTATGAAAGTATGAATCCCTAATTAGAGCCAGATTTCTGAAGAGACTTTTCCTTTTGACTGGTTAACAATTCTCAAGCAATTAATATATTTCTCTTATCTACACTCTCTAGAAGATACACTGCTTCTTAATAACCACATCTCAAAGCTACTAAACTCCATTGATTTTTCTTACAGTAGTAGTGTAGACAGCCTCTGGATCATCTTCTATAACTCTGGAAAGGCCAAAGTCTGACACTTTACAAACAAGGTTGCTGTTGACAAGAATGTTGCGTGCTGCAAGATCCCTGTGTACATATCCCATATCGGCCAAATATCTCATTCCAGCAGCAATTCCTCTCAACATTCCCACTAGCTGAATGACTGTAAATTGCCCATCATGTTTCTGGAGGGAAGAAAGAAGCAGCAATTCTTGTTAGTATAGCTGAGAAGAGAAATAATTAGTTTTACAACTTTAGCTTTCTACTTATTTACTACTTCTGCAGCAATTCATCCTGGGGCAAAGAAACTCACTTCAAACACAAGTTTTATTTTCTTCAGAGATAAAGCAGTACATCCAGTTAAGAAATGTGAGTAGTTAATGTACTAGAAGCAACAAAACTTGCTAATCACTATAAATTTCTGACTAAATCCTGGCAAATCTATTCTAAGAGAGATTACCTGATGCACAGGTTTTTATAGTTTGCCTTTATGCTCTTCATCTCTCAGGCTAATTATTTATATCAAGAAAATAATAACTATCTCCTTTCAGAACCCTTGATACTGATGATTTTATTCATAGCTTGGAGTTTATTAAACAAACATAATCTTTCTGTTCTCGATAGAGTGTTTATACATCATCTCACACTGTCTTGTATACTTGGTAAGGAGTCAGAACTAGCCAGTTCAGAATACACACTCAAAAAATGCCAAATTGTTGTGAACTTGCACTTTTTTTTCCTCTGTTCTTCTCTTAAACGTGACCATAGTTCATTTAGTGATTCTTGTATGCTGATTTCCACCATGCTGGAAAAATAAAGTTCTGCTCCCAAAAGGCAGAAGATTTGGCTTCAGGTTATCAGTGGTTTTAACTTCATCTGGTGGCAACAATAAAACCCACCATGTCTATGCCACATTAAATCACTTAAATTCCTAGAATATTCTCATGTGATCCTGTCTGATCCTCTCATTTCTGATCTGGTTTTGCTGAAATAACAGAGAGAACTGCTAGTATTTGTCAATCTCCATTTAAGCCTGAAAAGCATTTTAATTATATGAATACCATGCACGTACACAAATATATATGCATATATAAACCCACATTTTTAAAAGTGACAAAATATTATATAATGATATGATACAATATAAATGTCACTTCAAATATGTTAATCATAGAATCATCGAGGTTGGAAGAGACCTTCAAGATCATCTAGTCCAACTGCCTACCTACATCACCACTAAAATGGTGTAATGTATGTACTCACCCGAAGAAATGCATCTAAGGCCCCATTCTCCATGTATTCTATTACAATCATAACTGGTTTCCCTGCAAGAAAAGAAGACAGATTTTGTTTGAGAAACTGTAACACAAATGGAGTGAGTTTTTTTGATAAAACACATGTTATTCCTTTGAAGCACTGAATCATTGAGACAACGAACATTTCTGAGGCCTCCAGCACTGTTACTAAGCTCTAACAAGTTCTTAAATGTCTGCATGGAACATGGTCATGATTCACAAAATTAAACCATACAAATCAAAATGTCAGTGTGTTCTCCTAACTCCTGCTGTGTGAACAGGACTCTAGAATAATGACACTTCAGATAATATGAAAGGACATAAGAAACCTTATCTCTCTGCATGGTCTTTGAGGCTAAATGAATATAGAAGAATAATATATTTCAAAGTACTTAATCTTTTAATCATGCGTGCAATTTAACTTTTTTCCTCAGGTTCTAGCATAAAGCAAGTATTATTTTAGTTACGCATCAGGAGAAAATCCATTAGGAGTGCACAGCCTATTTATAATTTGAATCTTTGACTATGAACAAGCTAAAGTAATCTCTGTTATTATGTTGTTATTTGACTGACAGATTGAGATGCTGCTTACCTCTGGTAACGACCCCCTCTAAGTGAACAACATTGGGGTGGTCAAACTGTCCCATAATGCTTGCTTCACACAGGAAATCTCTCCTTTGCTTTTCAGTGTAGCCAACCTTCAGAGTTTTTATGGCTACTGCAACATCTCTCTTGCCAGGAAGCTTTAGACGTCCACTGCACACTTCACCAAACTCTCCTACAATGAAGTAGATCAAAGCTGAATTACTCTGACTATAATATCAATTATCTTTTTAAGCCTTGATTCAACTAGCTGCCTAAGTGTGTGTTTACATTTAACACGTGAATGCTCATATTTTAAATGGATTACTTAGAAACACACAGACAGGCATGTGCTTTAAATGAATTGCTGACTAAGTACCATACGGAGTGAACATCATGTTAAGCCAATCTATGGGACTGTTATTTGAATCTTTTAAAAGCCTTGTTAGCAAGTTGTTCCATTTTTTCAAAAATAGGAAATAAAAATGAAGTGGCTTTGATAAGAAAATACTAGTACAGAATGGTAATACCATTTTTAAGTGAAAATGTCATTCTGTTATAAATGGTTTCCTTGCTATCTTTAGATTCAATATTTTTTTTTTTATTTCAAAAGGCAGCTCTTTCAAAGCTGCTTTTAATTTAACATTGTTACAGTGTTAAATGAAGCACTACATTATTACCTTCAAGCAGGATAATTTACTTTGCAGATTATGAAATGAAAGGTGTGACTTATAATAATTTTTTTACATTAAACAAATATAAGTAAATGCTGGAAGTTTGTAAAAGGCTTCTAAATTAAGACAATTGGAAATTGAAGAAGCATGTTAAAAAAATGGCCAAACAGCCAGCAAGAATACAAAAAAAAGAAAACAAGCCTAAACAACCATAATTTGGGAGAGAATTAATTGGACTTCATTGGAGAGGAAAGAACATGGAAGCATTTGAGATGTGAAGCTGAATGGTTCTATTATTGAGATTTGGAAAGATTTAAGGACTGTCCCTTGCTTCACAGCTATCTCAGCAAAGAGAGAAAGAGAGACCCCCTATTCTGTAGCCAGGAAGAAAAATCTCCTGGGATATATAAAAGAAAAGGCTGGTAACATATCTTACACTGAATAAAGGGGAACATGTCTTTAAAAAGGGAAAGATTCCTTGCAAAAATATTTAACAACTTGGTACTTTGCAAATTTATCTGGAGTATGGGAGATCCAAATCCCTCCTCCAAATCAAATCAAGTCAGAAGTTTATCTCCCACATGCTTAAGGAGTGCCTTAACATTAAGCTATTGAATATACACAAGTATGCACAAATGCCTATATCCAAGAGATGTTATAGGGTGAGAACTGAAAAAAAAATGATTGAATTATTAAAGACGAACACAGAGACTTTGATTAAAGAATCCCTTTGGGGCATAAGCTGAGGTCCTGAGAAAACTAGTGAGACAAAGATTTAAGTTCGTATGCACACTGGCAAGACATCTGGCTGGCAGTGAAGAGAGAAGTATGCATGGAAATGGGTTTGAATGCCCAAAGATGTAGATGCTGAAGTGTCCTAATGGATGTGTCCTGTTTAGGACACCACCAACTTCCAACACTATTGTTCTCCTGTCACCCACAACAGCAGAGATTAAGGAATGAAAAAGGCCTCAGATTCACCATTCACCAACCAGAAGGGTAGAACTTTGGCCAAACCTTAATATTTGTTACCAACTTGTTCAGGCAAATCTCCACCCAGCATGGCTGGTTTTACGAATCTCATAGGAGATGGCTGCATACAGAATTTAATTCCCCTCCCTCTGTTCCATGACAGATGAATTAAGCTAGCTCCAATCAACTCCATACACCTCTGTTAACACTACGCTGTGCCTGAATTAATTGGCCAGACAGAGTACAACTGTTCCTGCCTGCACAAGCGAGGCATTAGCCTCAACCATTCTTTGGCATTGGTGTCGTGGTCTGAATATACACCTCATAGCTATGAATACCATGAAGCATAGCTGTTACATACATAATAACTAGTTGCTCACGCCCTTAGCGTGGTGCCTTAACCTCCCTCCTGCACTTCATTAGCAATATGGATGACTATTAATGAATTCACCACTCACCTCACTCACAGCTCCTAGCCACAAGAACTTACTAAAGGACAGCAATTTTCTCTAGCAGTATCTTCCAAAACAGCTTTTTTTTCTATGCTGAAAACAAGACATGAGTATAAGAGTGTGTGTGTGTGTATGTGATACTTCAGAGCCAGGTAATTAGGATACTTGGCACGGGAGACACTAAGGCTTAACTCCTTTCCAGCACTCTATGATCCGATTTTGATTGATTTCCAAAAGCAGATCATACACACTCAGGCAAACCGAAAACTTGAACTTGTATATTATGCATTTCAGGCCAGGATGCTAGCCAATGAACTACTTTTATTCGCAAGAAAGTAGTATATTTAGCTGAAATGATGCCCAAAAAGGCTTCAGAAAATATGTCAACAAGAGTGGAAATACTGCACAGCTGCACAGCCACTAGCCCAGCATGTCAACAAGGAAGAGGCTGAAATAAAGAATGTGCAGTACAAACAAGGACTCAACATAGTGGACTCCATATTCTGTACCTGACAGGTGGTTGCAGCAGGATGGTAATGAAAATGTTGGCAAGGAAAGCACCTATCTCTCACACAAACTGAGCACAAGCATAGTTGCACCCTGTTTGTCTGAGAGAGACATAGCACTACTCAGTAGTTGTCGTGGCCAGCACCACCAATGCATATTGAGACTGCTAAGTGGCTTTTCTGGTGCCGTCACTAGTACAAATTCTATATTCTTCTTTGTTGTATGAGTTTCAACCACCTTTTTTGGTCTTCAACATTCTGTTTTTTCTAGACTACATTTAATTTCACTCCTGTTTGCTATCTACATCAACAGGTTAAAACCATAACTAAACTCCATACACAGTATACTTTCACCATAGCATTTCTAATTAACTTTCTTCAGAATTACTACTGACACGTTAGTTTTTTGCTATCAGTTATACTCATTAAAATCAAGAATAAATTCATCTACAGTCAAGAAAATTAACATTCTTGAATTAATCTGTCATAACAGTGAAAATACCTTTTAAGCTGTATACTCTTTGCAACTGAAGCGTTTTCAGCATTTTGCTCAGAAGGCATCAGCAAAGTCCAATTGAATAGATCTTTGTGCTCTGAACTGTTGCTATGCTGATAGTTTTTTAACTCAAAGCAAAAGACGAAGCTCAGTAATTTTTCTATGATGATCTTGAATTTAAATTTTGTATACTGTGTTTTCATTAGAAGAGATGCTGCCATTCTAGCATTACAAAAATTACTAGTTAGCAAGGGCTGGATTCTTAGGCTCTTATTCATCTGAAGGAATAATTTGCTCAGCAGTGTTGTTAATTTAAATGGTACTACTCTTGATTAAGACATGATTCGACATGAGTGAGGTTACTTAAAAGAGGCATTGTGAATTCTAAGTGTAAAGATTTTTTTACAGGTAAACCAGCTTATTTTAGAGATATTTCTTCTTAGCTTTTAAAATAACACTACAGTATGTAATTTACAGTGCATGCCAAACTACAGGGTGATCTTTAAGTATTCTGCTAATACTTTTATAAAACGACAGGAAAGAAAAAGAACATTTCCTCCAGGAATCCAAAGTATTTGATATTTTTCTTACCCACGGAAACTTAATTTCACTACATGGAGTAGTGCAATAAAAACGTCAGGTATCTTATTAAAGCAAACAAATGAAACTGCCTTTTTAGAGCATGAACACCATGGCTTAACTATGTGGTAGACAGTTCAAGAGGAAGAAAAGCAATGTAATGCTGGTGCAATTACAATCAGTCATGAGAAGTTAAACAATAACTTTTTGTATTCATAAAATATCAAAAAGAAAAATGATAGAACAAAAAAGAGCCTTGGGAAAGATTTTATTATATAGAAACAAGACCTTCCTAGTCTGTATTTAAGATTTTGTGCTGCAGCCAGTTTTCCTTACTCACATGAACAAAAAATCAGAGGTCAAAAAGCCCTCTTGCAAAAGGAAAGTGAGCAGAATTTGCACTCATGCCTAATGCCTTTACTCTGACAGTAAATAATAGGCAGCAAAACTGCACACTCTATCCCCCCAGTTACATTTTTAAAAGATTTGGAATTAGAAACCCACAAGCTTTCAATGTCAAGCAAGAGTCTTCATTTACTTATCCATTTGTTTTTTGGTTTTTGTTTTTTGTTTTTTTCCCTATTTGTTTTTATATTCTAGAAGCAAATGCAGCTTCATTGCTCTTAACCACTCTGGCAAATGCAAAAAGTTCTTCTATACTTGAGGTATAATTATTTGCCTGTCATTATGATGTATGAGTTTCGATCCCGGCTAAATGGAACAGTTGAATCAGGAAGCCGCGGCAGCCTTACCTGCACCAATCACACGCTCAATTTTAATACAAGAGGCATCTAGCTCCTTGGCAAATTGATGGACAGCTCTATTTGGGTCCTCGTAGGTTTCAGGGTCAATGTAGGTTTTGGTGCCTGGAAATTTAACTGTAATGATGTAAGAAAGCATGACTGTGATGAAGCAAAGGCACTTATCGTGCAGTCAGCCCAGGAATTTCATTATACGGAGTGCTCCTTGGAAGAGTGAACCTGCTTCCGCACTCCTTGAGTCAGAACTGCTCTGAGAGGCTACTTCAGTTTCAGGCATCATCTGCAAGCATGCTGACACAAGTACACAATCCCATCTCTAAAAATGACTAACATTAGCATCTGCATCTCCACCTTGAAGTGAAAGAATAAATATTAAATAGTGCTCAATGGAATACAACACATGGGTTGAGTGGGAGCAAAAACAAAGCAGAAGAAGGGGTATAAGAGCAGCAGAGAAGGTGAAACTTCCTTTCTGTGTAAGGGCAACTTATCCTCTTCTCCCAGGCTGCATAAACAGCATTTCTTTATGTTACCTCTGTCTTCTCATGGGCTTTGAAAGGTTCCTACACTTACTTCAATTTGCTTAAATTACTGAATATAATATTATTTATAGACTGTAGCATTAGCCAAGCTAAACTATTCACAGCACTTAGAATTTATATCCTTAGGTAAATTTCTTGCACTAGAATATGAATGTGAGAAACACTTGTAGTCAACTCGTAAAGGCGTAGGAAGGCAAAGTGGGCTCTGTGGCACAATTATTCCCTCTCTCAAGCACCTAAGTGAGTAACATGTAGTTATTTGGATTTAGCTCCCTCTTTCTCCAGTATAGCACTTAGAGCAAATCAGGTAGCGTAGTGCTTTGGCCAGCATGTAGTTTTTTCCTTTAATTTACTTCTGATTCAGGAAAATTATTTTTTTGGTTTTCTGGTGAAAGTAGAACAACCTTGGAAATCTATTAATCAAGACTTCTTATGAAATAAATTTGGCTCACAAGGACTACAGTCCTTAGCTTTAATTAGATCAGTGAATCAAAACTCAATATGAAAATGTAAGAATGTTCCTTTGATAATTGATATATTGATATACATGAACAGGATCAAAAGTCAATATAAAACATAAATAATTTATGGTTGCTTTGTAACCTTTTAATTGAACTTAAAATATTTTAAATGTTATAATATATTGAAAAATAGCTTAGTAAACATGTGTATTTATGTTTCAGATGGTATTGCTGACCAAAAAACCCCCAAATGATCATAAGAAGGAAAAAGCTAGAGAAATTGAGTAATCTAATGAATTTACATCCAGAGAAATTGTTTAAAATGTTGCCCAGATATTATTATCTGCCACATTATGCATTTAAATGATGTTCTTCCAGTTGTATTGACAATGCTACAAATTTTTAAAATGATAAAAATTTATTTCTCAAAAAATTACTAGAAAAATTAGAAGAAAGCAATAGGTTAACCCTCTATAATAGTGCTTTCAGGCAGGGACATGGAGAAGGAGCTATCCTCTTGTGTTTGTAATAAGAGCTCTGGATTGGAGGTAACCTTGTGAATCTCAAGTGGATCTCTGATGGGTCTTTATTCAAGCTGTCATAAAACATTTTGACAGGCCAAGACTATCCTGGCATACCAACATGAAATAATGCTGGGCTAGATTTGAAGACATTGTTAGAAAGAAAATGGTAGGAGGAACCCAAATATAAATCTGAATTGTTTGACTAAACTCCTCCATTGTACTTGTATCTTCAAGTGTAGCACTTGAAGTCACAGAGAGTTGAGGTGGACTGAATTGAAATCTATGATACTCTATAAATATAGTGCTGTGAAGCATGTTTTTCAAAAAATGGTTACCTGTAAGTTTTTGTGTTAAATGTTTGTTGTAGGTTACATTTTTGAATATCTAATCTGGTACCTCAGCACAGAAGGTGGTTGTCTAGATGTTATGGAGTAAAAGGACACCAAACTGGTGTTCACATCTCTGTGACTAAGCTGGTGACCACAGTACTTGGTTCTGTCTCATTCTGTGCATGGTTATCAAATAAAATTAAACACTAAACTTTAAATCTACAGATGAAAAACTAGCTTCACAAAAAGTGACTTATATTTGGTGTTATGATTTTAAAAAGACTGTGTATGCTAACTGTTCTGACTGATTTGCTGGATAACCAGATTTCTTGAAAGTAAAATGAGGGAAATGAACCCTTACAAAGTCTCACCATTTCTGGATCAACTATTAATCATTAAATAGCAGCTTTCATATTAATTCGTTTACACTTTCACTGAATCAAAAAATGCCACTGATAATGGAGATGAGGAAAGGAATTATTTAGCTAGCATATTCCTTTTGTTTATACATTGACATACGAGAATACATAATTAATCTTTTCCTTCAAGGACATAATGGGGATGTTAAAAGTGAAAGCAGTAGCTCTTCTGAAGACATGAAAAGCCTATAATGCATCCATGAGAGGCAAATTTCGAATCCATCACTCCCAGAATAGTAACATTTAAGTAACATCAGATTTTTTGTGAATTCTTTAAAATCAGCTGCACTGCAAAGTGCATGATAATTAATTCTTATTCCATTATTAGTTTTCACCTTTCTTGCCCAGATTATGCATTGATCGACTAAAGCTGCATTGATGTCCCTACTTAGTTTAATACTCACTGCTCTTTTCTCCCAAGTAACAAGCAACAAAACAAGAGGAAATAGCCTCAAGTTGTGCCAGAGGAGGTTTAGATTGGATATTAGGAAAAAATTCTTTACTGAAAGGGTTGTCAGGCACTGGCACAGGCTGCCCAAGGTTGAGTCACCATCTGTGGAGGTATTTAAAAGACATATAGATGTGGTACTTACGGACATGGTTTAGTGGTGGACTTGGCAGTGCTGGGATAATGGTTAGACATGATGATTTTAAAGGTCTTTTCCAACCAAAATGATTCTATGATCCTATGATTTAGGCAGAAACATACCCAAACACAGGGAACATGAACAAATTCCAGCTGATGTGATTTTTTTCAGCGGAGAAATGTGAAACAGAAACCTTGATATGATTTTGAGTGGAACTATAACTAGAACTACTCAGTTAAACAAGTGTGCATTGAGAAGATGCTACAACTTTGTGACCAGTGGCTACTTTATTCTCCATGATTTTAACATATGTCAAATAAAATAGACCATATTGCTTTTATAAAAAATATTAATTCTGATGGATTTAAGCTACAGCTGCAATTATTTGTAGACAACAAAGGCTACATACAGCATAGCATGGCAAGTTCTACTGGTATGAGAGTTATCAGGTATGGGAGAAGACTGGAAATCCAGGTATTCTCTATGTAAGAATTCATATTGTTTAATTCTAGGTATGTGATTTTGTAATTTTGGATGCTCAAAATAATTTGTGACATAGTTTTACCACTCTTCCTGGGTTAATAACTCATTCTAAAAGAAATTAAATATTTTTAATTTCTCATTTCAAAATGGTATTACAACTGAAATGAGAAAGGGCTAAAACAAGAAAGTTTTTTAAACAGTATTTTGATAAAAGTGAAACTATTCTTTCATGAGCCTTTGTCTCCTCTTAAATATTCAGTTGTCATTAACCCAAGAAAGATGTACTTTATTTAACTTTCTCAGGGTTCTAGCATAAGTTCAGGTGGTAGTCATGATTTTAAGGAGATGTTTTAGGTGCTGTTCTTCACTAGGCAAATGATCCTAGAACAGAGAACGGTAACGAAGTAGCTGACCTTTCTTTTTGTATTATATGTTCTATTTTTAAGGACATTATGCTTTGTAAATATTGATGCTACGATATTCACAGTAGCAGAAAACAGCTTCTGAACAGAACAGTTTCATTGTCTTGTAATTTGAAATTTGCCTCAGGTAAAGATCACATAGTCACTTAACCAAAGGTCTCTCAAATTCTGCACCTCTAAGAGTTCATTAGGACAGTGTGAAACATGTATTCAAAGCAACCAAAAGAAAAAAAAAAGGCAGAATGGAAACAACATTATATCATACACATTTATGAAAATAAAGCCATCTCTGTAAGCAATGTTGACTTTAATCTGCATTCTTTTTTGTGTAGGTTATATATTAACTTCCCACTTGCTATTTACACAGCATTTTTGAATTTCTTATGGCTTTGTCTTTCATGAAGTGTTGTTTTAGTATTGTCTACACTATTCCAGTTGGGAATTTTTGAAAGAGGAAAAAAAAAGCAAAACACTTACAATGAAAGTAAAGTTCTTCATCCCCTTCTTGATCAGCTTTGCTATAGCCACAATGCCTGAGAAGAAAGATACCAGTTTTACTGGTAAATAATGATGTATTTCCTTATGTCTAAAGTCCTGACATCATCTTCGCAGACAGGGATTTTCAAGCACTGAACACCTAACTCCTATAGGCCCTTTGAAAGTTTCAGCTATAATTCTCTTGACAGCAGAGTTTTAAATAAATCATGAACAGTTCCAATCAAAGGGCTTTTGTATCAAATACCAGTTGGGACAGGTCCTAAAGAGAAAATTCTAGTTCTGGTGAAAAGCTTCTTCAAATAAAACAGAGGATTAAAGAACTTTAAAGTAGAACACTGTTTTACATGAAGGTATTCTTAAACTTACTGCTGTGCCTCTTTTTCTTGAATGTAAAGTCATTTAAAAGCTTATCAGATAAAGTGTCAGACTTCTCCATGTGAGAAAACTGAACAGAAAGAGGGACTATGAGGAGTACAGGTAAAGAACCTGCTAGGGGTTCCTTTTACAGCACATTTACACAGGACAAAAAGAACATCTTGATTTAAGTGTGTTTTGCCAAAGTAAGAAGATTAACTATATAATTGATAATGAGATTTAAATTAAAATTGTCCTTACTAAAAATTAATTTCATTTCAGTTTTGCAAATTACTATCCCAGATTAGACTATGTCTCAAGAGTTCACAAGAGTGGGGTTGGATGTTCTTATGCCTACGGTGCAATACCTTCGCCCAATGATGAATCCAAACACCATGAAGATCAGAATGATGGTTCCTGCCACAGCAACCACAGCTATGATAATAACAGGATTCTGTTCACTGGAAACAGCCGTGGCTACAAAAAGAGCACAGAGCAAAGATTAATTTAAAATTATTCCCTACAAAAGAACTGCAAAAAATTAAGTCAACCTTCATGAATTGCAGACTGTTAGTTTACCTTTTCAGTTGCCTGAAACTATTAAATTGATAAAGTTAAGTCTAAAGAAGGAAATTAATCTAAATGCTGGTTAAGTTAATGATCATCTACAAGGATTAAAAAGGAGCTATTCTGGAATTAGCCATCAGCCAAAAGCCAGCACCAGCCACTTCAACTCTCTCCTCTATCTGCACTGCCTTCTGTTTTGCTCAGTGACTGACTCCCTCCTAAAAGGAAAGACCTGGATATACCTGTAAGGCAGGACAGTAGGAGAAAAATCCCGGAAAAGTCTGCTACTAGCTTCCCTTGCAACCCTGAAACTGGTTGACATGACTTTGATGGTACCCAAGGAAATAGTGTCTTAACTATAAGAATGTGTGAGATGAAATGCTATCTATTAACACAAATTTCCTAGTTAGCATATTTTTACCTTTTACTGCTATCAATCATTGTAAATTGCTATTATTACTTATAATTTGTTTCTGTTAGCAACAAAAAGGTGCTTCCACATATAAAAAATGGAATTCTCTATGCTTCAGAGAATTTACATGCTAAAATATCCACACATTATTGCTCTATTTATTCAGATGTACCAATGCTAATAACATATGCAAATGTGTGCATGTCACATTAATGTGCACTGAGGATGTAAATACTCACCCTGAGAAACCTCAAGGTTTGTTAAATACATTGTTTGCCCAGTATCTAATAAGGGTGGCTGTGTACTCAATTGCATTAAATGAGCACAGCTCTACTCCACTCTATGAAGCTATGATGGTTTGTGACAGTGAGGATCCAGCCAAAGAGACTGAGGATAAAGGAGGAGACATCAGGCAGTGCTACTGAGCAAGTGACTGTGAAAGTGTCAGTCATCTGGAAGTAGAAGAGAGATAAAAGAGAAAAAGAAAAAAAAAAGGAAACCCAACTGATAGCTGATTAACTAAACTGTAGATGGTATGTTAATATAGTTGACTACTGGTAGTGGTA
The DNA here is from genome assembly GCA_013398125.1 of Aegotheles bennettii. Lineage (NCBI taxonomy): Eukaryota > Metazoa > Chordata > Aves > Caprimulgiformes > Aegothelidae > Aegotheles > Aegotheles bennettii. The sequence goes on along the minus strand of VZRW01011265.1, from coordinate 351,926 downwards.
ACTTAACAGGAATGACTACAGGAGAATTTTATGAATTCCACAGAATCAGGTTCCTGTTGCAGAATTCAGAGGTTCCCATAGAAACAAACAACCCAGTCTTGGGAGAAGTGAGCCTATCAATATGATTTAATTTTCACTGAAACTGACCTGTACCAGTTGCTTACTCCCAAAAAAAAATAACAAATCTCTTGTTATTCTATACAGATATGGAATAATATGCATTGAGGAGAGATTTCCTTTCCTCTTTCCCCCATCCCATTTCACTTCCTAAAGAAACTTTGCAATTTTTCTATGTTCTACCTAATGCAGGTAAGGAAGATCTCATTATTCATATTGGTCTTTAACTGAAAAGAACAAATGCTTATTTTTGCCTGGCTATAGCTTTCTGAGATACCAGACAGAAGGATGCTAATGCAGGTATATACACTGCATATATGCCATTTCTGTAACTTTTAGGAAATCAGTGGCCACCATCTCCTGGAAGAGTGTAGGGGCATAATTAATACAACTGAGTTCCTGTAACATCATCAGGCAGGCCATCAACGCAGACGATCTGAAACATGGGAATATCACATTTATATAAAATATACCATTTCCTAAAACTGTTCCCTTCTCTCCTTGAATTGCAGTACAAACCTCACTGGAAAGTCAAGAAGAGGCAGAATCCTGTCATAATGGCCAGGGTGCCATCCATCTAACAGAGTTTGGAAAAATACCCATCCCAGTCTGTCAGCTAATTTAGCAGCCAACTTGAGTGCATAAAGGTTGACATAAGTGAGTGTGTTGCCCTTCATAACTGCCTCACAAATTTTGGGTGATTTTGACAGCAGTCTAAGACATCTGCCTCTGTTCAGGTACTCTGCGCTGCTTCCGCTTCTGTGTGATGAACTCAGTCTGTTAGTGTAAGGGTGAATCAGAACCAAGCTTCTGGAATGACTGTGGTTTGCTGGAAATAAGGATGCTGGAGTGTCCTTAGAGGAATGATTCTGGGGTACAGATGATCCTTTCAGGGAGCGCATGGCATAGCTACCCATCACTAGTGCTGCCACAATGGTGGTGTCAGGGAAGCACCAAAAGGGCAGGGAAGTCTGACCCCACCTCTGCTTAAGCTGTGCTCAGACTCAGAGGGTGAGACAGGGACCTGGTACTTGGGCAAACAGCTATGGGTGACACCTAATCTAATGCTATGATATTTGCATATCCAAATGAATGAGCCAATGCTTAATTTAAAGCAGATAAACTACCTTTTAAGGATATGGTTTGAGGGGTGGGAAATTAGTATCCGAACACTCTGGATGATTTGATACAGGAGATCAGCTGTAACAGCTGTGCAGCTCCTCCAGAGACATTTCCTCATGCAAGCAACCCGAAATGTATGATTTGCAGAAAAGAATTCCTGATGAAGTCCACCATGAAAGTTTTAATGATAATTTGAAGTCACATAGGCCAAATGCTACTTTCTTAAATATTATTCTTTATGTCTTATAAAAATTTGTGGTAGTGTTATTTCAGACATTAGGCATAAATTTTAAATTTTCATATTACTTCATCTTTTTTTGATGTAAACTGATTCATGGCAAAAGGAAAAAGTGAAGTCTTCCTTTTACTTTAACAGTGGAAGCTGTAACAAGTGGCAAAACCCTTCAATTACAAAAAGCACAGGTTCATCTTTAGATTCACTGGCTACAAGTAATTTAATATAACTTTTACATACTTCAGTGAATCAAAAGATAAAATTACTACTTAAGTAGTACTTATATGGATTTATATTTTCTTTCTGCAGGATTTGTATTTCTAATAACCAGTAATGATTCCAACAAAAAAATACAATGATCAAAGTACTTTGATCTGTGGCAAACACAGTATAGAATAGAAATATCTGGCTTTCATAAAGCATTTTTATTTCATAAATTTGAAAGTTCAGCATAAATATGTATGCAATGCCCAACATGTACAATATATGCAAATACAGGTATAAAATATGCATATTTTACATATCAGATCATATTAAAATAATGGACATAGTTCCTCAAATATTGAAAGGTGGTCATGAAGTTTCTATCACAATTCAGAAATCAGATCATAATACAAGGCTAATGTCAGCCCCACCTACAAGAAGGGCTTAAAAGAGCATCCAGGAAATTACAGGCCCATCAGTGTCACTTCACTGGGAAAGTTATGGAACAAATCCTCCTGGGGGCTATCACAAATCAAATGAAGCTGTGATTGGGAAAAGCCAGCATGGATTCACCAAGGCCAAATCATGCTTGACAAACCTGATTGCCTTCTACAACAAAGTAGTCTGCTTAGCTGATGTGGGGCAAGTAGTGGACATTGTTTTCCTGGATTTCTCCAAGGCTTTTCATATGGTTCCCTACAGCCTCCTTTTAGAGAAACTGATTCATTATGGTCTAGACAAGTGGTCCATGTGGTGGGTGGGGAACTGGCTGACAGGCCACACCCAGAGGGTAGTGAGTGATACATAGCTCCTTTTCAAACTGGCAACCCGCCACAAGTGGGGTCACTCGGGCTTAATATTGGGCCCAATGTGTTCCGATATCTTCCTAAGTGATCTGGATGGTGGGATTAAGTGTACCCTGATGAAGTTTGCTGATGATACCAAACTGAGTGTGGAAATGGACACTTTGGAAGGGAGAGCCATCCTGCAGGAAGACCTGGATAGGCTGGAAGAGTGGGCTAACAAGAACCTTACAAAATTCAACAAAGACAAATGTAAGGTCTTGCACCTGGGAAAACATAATCCAGAAGTGCAGCACAGACTGGGATCTACCTGGCTGGGAAGCAGCTCTGTGGAAAGGGACGTGGGAGTCCTGATGGACAACAAGCTCAATATGCTTGAACAGTGTGCTGGTGTGGCAAAGAAAGCCAACAGGATGCTGGGTTGCATCAACAAGGGCATCACCAGCAGAGAAAGATGCCATTACTCTATTTAGTGTTTGTCAGTGCTTCATACGTGGAATACTGTGTTCAGTTTTGGTCCCCGCTATACACAAAAGTTGTGGACATGCTGGAGAGTCCAGGGAAGAGACACAAAAATGATCAAAGGGCTGGGATGCTTGCCATATGAGGAAAGGCTGAAAGAACTGGGCTTGTTCGGCCTTGAGAAAAGAAGGCTTAGGGGATACCTTACCACCATGTTCCAATATTTAAAGGGTGGCTACAAAGGACATGGAGACTCCCTTTTTACAAGAAGTCACATGGAAAAGACAAGGGGTAATGGGTACAAGTTACTCCTGGAAAGAGTCCGATTGGACACAAAAGAAAAAAAATTTAACAATGAGAACAATCCGCCATTGGAATAAACTCCTCAGGGAAGTGGTGAATTCCCCAACATTGGACACTTTTAAGATTTGGCTGGGCAGGCTGCTAGATCACCTTGTCTATACTGCCAAGAAAGGTTGAACCAGATGATCCTTGATGTATCTTGCAAACTGGTATACTATGATTCCATGAAAAAAACTACTTAATCATCAGTATCAACCAAAAGGTGCTAACCAATTGAGGTGCCAGGAGAAATTCAGGTAGGCAACAGGACTAGCTGACTGTGATGGTCACAATATATATTCTTACATATACATATATATGTGTATGTAAAAATATATACACACACACACTCTCGCTATATACACATATATATATTCTTAAAATACTTTGATATATTTAAAGTCTGCATTCAGAAACCCACTGGAATAATGAGAAGCCAATGCCTCTTAACTGCAGCGTAACACTGGTTTACTGCTCGCCTATATAGTACTTCACTTGAGGTATATTTCCTAAAAACGAACCAATAAAGGTCTTCCTTTAAAATGCTGACAAAAGAGTAATTTTATTAGCCTGCAAGTTCTGAAAAAAAACAACTATAAATAAAATATGAGAAACAAATAGTTTTGTGTAAAACAATTCTAGAATAAACTAATGGAATTTACTATCCTTTTACCAACAATATAATTATTTCTGAAAACAACATGTGGAAAATTGTGGATGTTTACCCTTGATGAGAATTAAAATCTATAATGTCCTTTCAAGATAATAGAAAATATGCCACTTTCTAAATTTTCTTTAATGAAAGCACAGGACATTTTTCATGGCATGTCAAAACACAAACCTGGCCTGTGACAAAAGAAAAATCTGCTGTGCAAACTGGTCAAGTATGTCACTGGTTTATATGTAGTTTTTCATCACCTGAGTCAGAAAAATGGTACATGAGCATGGTCAGTGATGCATTTATTCTAGGATTTCCTAATCTTCCATATATTGACTAAGCTCCAGTCACGACTGTTTATCTCTGAAATTATCTTTGCTAATCTTAGAAGCTACCAGTATGCTTACATTCAGTATATAAAAAATACTCAGGTAATTAAGGAAATGCTGATGAAACATTTTGGTCTACTCATTTTAAACCACTATGGACAATATATTAGCTAATTAGCAGAAACTTATGACAGACCTTTAATTTGTTTTCAGAAATACACTCAAAATAAGAAATTACTTCTGGCTGTACCTCAGGATCCTATTTAGCGAACTGGGGATTTTGCTACGGACTCTTTCTAAAGCAGAACTCCAGGGATGGAAAGTATGCTAGCAGACACAAAGCTAACAATATTAGCAGTAACAGTTTATTGCTGCTATTATGATAATTGCTATTTCAATTGTGTCTATTAGTTATGTGGTACTATTAATTATTGATAGTTTCATATTCTGTGTGAAACCAAGGTGGAATCAAGATCTAAATACTGTGTTTTAAGAATACCCACAAATTGTTTAGGTGACACCTGGCTGCAATTGGTATGATGCAATAGTGTGTGTCTGCACCTTAGATATGTTGGATAAAGTGCAGAGGACAGAGCTGGCATCCATATCCTTTGACTCTCTAGGCTACGTATTCTCACATCCAGATCTGGCTGACCTGCTGTCAGGCAGGTCGACCTGAAGCAAATGACCCAAAACAGAGTAATTAAATTTGGGTCTGCGACAGAGAGGTGGAGCTGCCAGGAACACAGGCAGTTCCAGTGAATGGGCTCTCACATGCCAGGTCACAGTGATGGAAGAGTTGAATTCTGAAGACTCAAAATGTGGAAAATTTTCTCTTAAGCATGCATGCACATGCATGATTGTGGGTAAAAAAGTTATCAGTGTGATTTTTAGAAAAATAAGGGCATGTGATTGGTTTCAGCATCAAGGAAAGAACAAGCTCTCTTGAAATGTTTTCCTCTGCTGAGATGTCACAGCTAGATTCTCTGGTGTATTGTACTGAGACAGCTTATACTTCAGCTTCACACTTTCCATTGTGAGGGTTTTTGAGAGGTTGTTCTTACTTTACACAGCTTACAACTTATTACATGAGCCTTAAAGAAACCTAGTATCTTTGAGACCTCTATTTCTTTACTAAACCAAGTGAAAACTAGCCAATTAACTCAAAAGACACTAAGGATGGACATACAGCTTAAACAAGACACACACATATGTAAAGAAAACTATAAAGAGCTTTTTCAGGAAATCAAACAGGGAAAAAAGAATATCTGGAGACACCTCTGTGAGCTGAAATCTCTTCCCTCCCCTCCTCAGTTATAGAGGAATCTAGTAGTTATTTGTCACTACTCACTTCTCTTATGGGGGTGAAAGAGGTGTGCGTTTGAGTGGAAAAAAAATTTCTTTGTGTTAGAAGGGTAACAGAAGTGAAGAACCTGATATGTTACAAATATGGCTAATTTTAAGAGTGTAATTTGTAGTTTTATGGTAAAACAACAAATGGAAGCTCACCCTTCAAAACACGATGCCATCTTCACATAGAATTTAATTATTTCTAGTTTTATTAATACTGCCTATAACTCCTTCTTGCTTTACTTACTACTTCTACTGAAAGTGTTAATCTCCTATATATCTAATTGTTTACCTGTGGCTTCTTCTAGTGTGGCAACATCTAGTCTGGGGCTGTAATTTCCATAACCAGCAGCAGTAAAAGCACGAATCTGGAAAACATACACTGTTCCTGGCTTTAGGTTATTAATAGAAGCTGAAGTGGACTTGGTTTTCACTGTTGAATAGGTCCTTTCCCTTTGATCCTGGAAACAATAAGACAAAAGTTTAAATGACATTTACAGGTCAGATTTTATCATGGTTGCACATCAGCAACTGACAGCCAGCCTGGGTTGTTTATTTCAATTTGTTGAATGCTTTTTTTTCCCACATAAAAAATAAAGCATACTCTGTGGAGTACTACAAAACACTGTCAATACAATGAGCAGCTCCAAGTGTAAACATAAAATTCAAATGGGATGCTCATGTTTTTACTCATAAAACATCCAGACAGAAAATGATTGCTTCTTTGGCTCTGATTACATCTTGTGAAAATTTGATGAGAAAATAGCTTGACCACAGCTTTCCAGAGGCATCTGTAGGGTCTAAACAGTTCAAGAACAGGGAAATCTGTTCTTCCATAGTCAGAACACCTTCTCTTGTTACCTTCCAATGTCTTTAAAAATGCAATACTGCCAATGTATAACTGGCTGGATTTTTTACCAAATTCTGAGGTCCTTAACTCGGTTTTCATTTATTTATTTTTTTCTCTGGCATTTAGTCTTTTCTTGGGTCTTGACTCTATGCCATCAAGAAGAACCCAGGGGAAGAAGCTAAATATGACACCCCCCAAATGTGAAGCTGTAAAATTACAAACCCTATGAGTAATAACTCACTTTCAAATACTACAAGAGCTGTATCACAGATCATTACAGTATTCAAAAAGCTCTACTTATTCATCACATTTACTGATCCAGATTATCTTTCAGCATAGATACGTGCAGCCCTGTTGATTTTTGGTGGCAGAGGCAACCCTGATTTGAAGGGCAGAAGAGATGAATTAACCAACCATCTGAATGTGCCACAAGACCAGAGAAGCATGAGAGGTACGAGGCAGTGCTGTTGAGATTGATACAGAGGGAAGGAATAAATCTGTAACTCATTTCAATAGCACTTTGCCAGATAAAAATGATGGAGAACCTTCCCCTTCTGAGCCAGCAGAGCAGCACAGGCTTTTGCTGAAATACAGGGTTAAATACAACATACACATATTTTTCTTCTGAGATTCAATAATGGCTTCTCCTGGGTCTTGTCCAGTCTGTCATTTTAGCAAGCCCACCAGCTCAGCTAGTAACAATTTTTCGTATCTTCTCCAAGAGGGTTTAAATCATCTGTAAGCGAGGATCATGGTGGAATGTGTGTTGGTATGTGAGAAAAAACAGGAATGCTTGAGAGATGAGAAACAAGTGTAAAGAAACCATAAACAGTTGGATTTAGGACTGTAAGCCACAGTGGAATTTCAGAGTTTGGGCTCTGATGCATAAATGAGGCTTATTTGAATTGCCAACAGTTCTGGCATTCAAAGTAAATAACTAACAAAGAAATAAAAATAACCTGTGTTAGAAATCTCACAGGACAGGCTTACTTGGGAGATTTCAGGCAGTTTCCATTCCAGCTTTAGCCAGAAGTGAGAGGTGAAAAACACCACTTATCAGAATATTTCAAAACCACAAAAATGTTTGATTTAATTTGGCTCTAAAAGGAGCTGAAAGTTCAGTTGTTTCTTTTTTTCTTTTAAACCAATGGAAAAAAAAACTTTCTTGTTCTAAGCAAAAAGCTTATGAAGTATTTTTCAAGCTGAACTGCATTATTTTGGAAGGAAGGCAAGCATTTACGTATTTGTGTTGGAAGTGTCTCACCAAATTAAAAGTATAGAGTTCAATTTATCTGTGATTGTTCATAAGATAAGCTTATTATTCTCTTTTATTAATTTCACTGTAAAAAGTGTATTACTGGTAGGTTTTCTTCCCTTACAGAAGTTGGTTAACATCAGTTCTTGTCTTTGTAAATATAGGAAACTGGCTATGAAATCACAGAATCATAGAGTATCATAGAATTATAGAATGATTTGGGTTGGAAGGGACCTTAAAGATCCTCCAGTTCCAACCCCCCCTGCATGGGCTAGCCCCCTGCCACTACTGCTGATGTGAAGTAACATGAATATACAGCGAAAGTAATAAAAGCTACCTTCTAAAAGTTTGTATTTTATGAAAAGTCTAGTGTTTTAAGCATTTTTCTTCCATTTTCCACTACCTATTTAAATTATTTATTTTACTGTACAAGATTAGAAATTACTCTGCATATTAAGAACCCAAGTTTTTTTGGTTTGTAGTTAATTTTTAAAGTTTTTTTGCCTTTGGTAAACATGTAAGCTTTTTTAAAAAGTATGGACTTTATATGTGTGTGCACACACATGCTTGCTTGAGAAACAGAAATTACCTGCTAAAATTAGTAAAATTGCCTTTAAAAGAATTGGCTTGCTATCTGTATGCATCTGGCAAATTTTGTTATGAGTCATTAAAGTGAATAACTTACACTGGACGTTAGGATTAACAAGTAAATACTTTATTTGTTTCCCAAATCATATAAAGATCTTTTGATAAGTATATTTGTGTAATTCAGCACTTTAGAAGTGACACTTGATATTAAATCCAATATTGTGTGAATTTACCTAATTCTATGTTACCAAGTAAGCTGACATGCTCTTTTTGATATAGAGGTACTATCATCTTTTTTGCAGAGATGAAATGACTTCACAAGTGATCACAAAGGAGCTCCTTTGTTCATCTCTTTGCATTTTAATTCTTTCTTTTTTTCTCCCAGAATGTTTTATAAAAGTTACGAATATTTTATGTGCCACAGTAAATTTCCCAAGGAATCTGGAGGAGGCAGACTGGATTCTGCAACAAACATTTAGCTGTACAACCTGCCTTCACTCTGCCTTCATCCAGCTTATGGTTGCATGTGGCCCTACTTATATGCTTGTCAGATTTTTTTTATTCTGGAGTACTTCAAAGTTATCATGAATGAAGCCCTAGACACATTGAAACGAATAACAAAACTCTGACTGACATCAATAAGATTGCAATTTCACTCTACCAGAAACAGAGATCACTTCATCTACTATTGAAAAGCAGCCCCCAATTCATTATTGTGTTGAGAGAACAAGTGAAAAATAAATCTCACAATGCTGGGACATTTTAAAAGGACAAATGAGGAATATTTATCAGCTGAAACTGTAGGAAGTGCTTTGGAAGTTTTCAGACATCAAGTCAAAGCTGCCCAGCTCATAAGGAAGTATCAAATGCAGTCAAGAGTTGTATTTTATATATAATCTCAAGACTGGAGTTATAGTGACAGAGAAGGAAATGAAACAAGCTTTATACACAATGTAGAAGAGACAGGAAAATGACCAATATCACAGTAAAATATCCAAGTCCAACTTAACAATAAAAAAAAAAAGTGGGAAAAGAACAGATTTCAAGTGGATATTTCATATTTAGGATACCAAAAGACAATATATGGTACATATGATAGCAATAATAATCGCAGGTATTTGCTAGTTATTAAAAATGAGCAAAACCACTGTGGCTTTGAAGAGACAGGATACTGTATAGCTGATGGATTTAACATTGTTCCACGACACAGCAAGCCAACACGAAGCAAACAGCACATTGTACATTACAGATAATCTTAGCACTTACTTTCTCATAATACTTGATTTCATATTCAGTAATGACTCCATTGGGATGTTCTGGTTCCTGCCAGGAAAGCTCCACACTCCTCTGCAGCACTCTCTCTTTCATTACTCCACTAACTTGCGACGGAGCTGTTTGGACAAGATGTGTCAATAAATAAAAAGCAAATTTGTTGGATGCCTAAAATCAAATGTCATTACTGATCCACCCCATGCTGAGCCACTTTCATTAAGGTAAAAGAAAGCACCTCTTCATAGCCCACAATTCAAAGCTACTGAATATTCAAGCAGGACCCTATTACTGTTCATAGACTTAGAATGAAAATAGAATTAAAGTGCAAACAGCAAAAAGTGGCATTGTTCACGTTCGTGCAAAACTGAGACTGATGAGATAGGAATAAAAATTAAGCAAAATAATTCTGATTAAGATAGGTAGATTTTAGATTGATGTGTAGTAAATTAAGTCTATTGCATATTTTTCTGAAATGTGCATAAAAAGAAAAATAATATTTTAGAAACAAAATCACATTTTAGGCTGATTTGATATAACTGATTTCGATTCTGCTTAAAAAATAATCTGTCACACTATCTGGTTACAGCATGATTTAGTGATGAAAACAACTTTATTAAGAGACTAAACCCCCTCCTTTTCATTGATTCAAACCCTTAGAGGATAGTCTCTCTTTAGAGCTGATGTTTCTATATTTGGTCTCGGCTTTTTTTGAAAGTGTGAGACAATTTAAGAAGTAGATCTTATGAAATAAAGGAGATGCTGCATTCCTCCACCTTCCTCTACGGAGACATACATACATGCACACTTTCACGCATGCACACCAACACACAGTTTCCTAATAAACATCAACCACAAACAAACACCTTTTGAAGTAAAAAAACCCCCAAAAATGTACAAACATTATAGTCACTGACTCTCGTTTAAAAATGTTTAAGAGTTAATGTAATAAAATGTGAGACTGAAAAAACAAAATAACTTGCTTCATCAGCTTATCTCAAATTTATCAAAAAAGAAAGACAGCAGATTTTCTCCTGTCGTGCAGTTCCAAAGGAAGCCCAACATCACACTTTTCCTTAAACATACATACTGCTTATATGAATGTAGCACAGAAGTTCTGTAAAACTGCAGCTTTTTTAAAAAAAAAGACTATGGCAGTGGAACCATGCTGAACTTGATTTTGTTCTCTTTCAATTCAGTGGAAATAATTCCAGGGTGTAACACTGCTCATGCAAAATTCAGATAAAGAGGGGACCTGATCCTCAGCCCTCTGCAGTTAAAAGCAAAATTACATTTATGTATACAGGAAGTTGGTCATACTGGGAGAGCAGATTCAGACACAGGAAAGGGAATGAAAATTAGAGATAAATTTATTTGTATCTTTTTCAAGTATAGAATCTAGTACTGATTCTACATTTGGATGTCTGTTTGAACAACAATTCTCAAAATTTTAAATCTTTTTCTAGGTAGAAAAAATAAGAATCTTATTTCAGATCTGTATAAAAACCTTTCACTATGTAAAATGCTATACACTCTTCAGATAAAACAGAATTCTTATCCCATGCAACAAGCAGGTGAACTTCTCTTTTACTAATTTACTATCCTTTTTACTACTAAAATGGTTACTAATTTTACTATTTATTTCCTAATAAAAGTCTAATTAGACTTTGAGTCTAATTAGAATAATTTCCATTTTAATATTCTTTAGCATGTGCACTTTCCTCTATTTAATTTAAAGAATATAGAAACAAAACATCTAGAATGCACACTCCTATAGCATTAAGGATAAAAAAATAATGATAAAGTAAAAATATCTACAGCATAATCAAGACAACAATCCTCTAAAAAAAATAAATTTTATTGTTTACTCTAATTGTAAAATTGCTAGCCTTTCTTACTATAACATGTATATTCATGTAGATTTTTTAAATTAAACTTATTCATATTTCATTAGAGGCTCCAAGAGTCCATGAAAATTAAGGACTGAGACCATGCATGATCATTTTCATTATGAACTATTATGTTGTATATGATCAAAGTTTAAGACCCCTTAATGTAGGCTGTCTAACTGATAAAATAATAAAATTTTATTATGCAAACACCATAGGTTGATCCACAATTGCACAGTCAAGGTCTCTCTCTGCTTCGCCTTTCTTGCATTCTCTTTCTAAAAGCTTAGAGTATTTTCACTGTCTAATTAGTGAAATATATTCTTTTGCATAGCTAACAGTCTGGAATGCAGCAAACTAATTTACTCTGTCTAGTTATCTTTGCTGTGATTAACTAGTTGTCTTCTTTGTCTAAGTGAGTACTACAGCATTGTGGCTGAATTTCAGAGAGGTCATATTGTTTCATGTATAATGTTCTATCTCATCCAGATAAATGTTTTCAAATTGCTAATTTTACATTTTTAGATGTCCAAAATCGTTAATATTCATACATATAATGAAACAATTTCATATTACCCAGGTCACTGGAATTTGTTCTTAACATTTTCTGCCTTTTGTTTTAGCTTATCAAATTTTTTCAATCCACTGGTCATAGCATTCATTCTTTTTAAGCAGTGAAGCAAAATGAACTTGCTTCCTTTGGTATTAGCTAACTCTGCATATGTGGGGAAAGAACAGCAATGCAGAGAAATAGGAACAGAGAAGAGGGAAGATTTTAATCAGGGAAATGAGAGATTACTACTTAACATCTGCACAAAGTACACCACAAATAGGCATATTCCATTCTTAAAGAATTTCCATTCAAAACAAAATCTCAGTGATTTATCTACATTGCAAGACAACATTCAAAACTCTTAAATAAATACTCTCTTAAACATATTTCCTGTCAATTAATATTCTTTTCATTCAAGAATGGTCAGATTAAAAGCTGGTTTTGGTTGGTTATGTTTTTTGTTTGTTTATTTTGGTTTGGTTTTCTTTTTTGTTTCAGCTTTTTTTTCCCCTCTAACGGAAAACATCGTGCTACTTTTCAGTGGTAGAAGAACCACATGAGGAAGAAGAGAGAGTCCAGCCTTGAACACTGTATATGTTGGTAGCTCTGAAAACAATTCTGTTGTATGTAATTCCCATACCACACAGTATTCCTAAAATGCAGTAAGTTACCTAAGCTTATTTTGTGTCCCCACCTTTGTCAAGAGAAGAAGGGAATCATCAAATTGGTTGAAGCCAGAATATCCTCCTCTGGCAAGGTACGCCAGCCTGTTGTTACTGCAAGGAAATCTCTGTAAACTAGAGCAACTATGTATGCCAATCTATTGACGTGAGAGGCTAGATGCATATGCTATCTTTATCCTGCCTTCTGGGTTTAATTTCTTGATCTGTACTTAACGAGAGTGTACAGCTCAGAAGCATTTTGTTCTTTATTCTACTATAATAATTTCCTCTGTATTCCCTTTGTGCCTTTCTTACAGACTGTTTTGAAATCATGTTTTATTTGTTCTGGCTCCTGACACCTCCTTTTAAACCTTTAGCTCACTTCTCATTGCCTATCCATATTAATTGATTAACAATCTATTTATGTTTTTGAAACAAGTATGTTTGAGCAAGCTTGAAAATGAGTTAAAGTATACAGATCATCCCTAAATGCAACATAAAATATGGCATTAAATCACAAAAAAAAAGGAAAAGAAAAAACATCTACAAAAACAGAATTAAAAATACCATCTTTGTTTCCATTACTAGCTGAACCAATATAAATATAAATATAAACATAATATAAATATAATATAATTATAAATAAATATATATGGATATAAATATAGATGATATAGATAAATATGGATAGATATAGATATAGATAGAGATAGAGATAGAGATAGAGATAGAAATAGAGGTAGAAATAGAAATAGAAATAGAAATAGAAATAGAAATAGAAATAGAAAGAAATAGAAATAGAAAAAATAAGAATCAGAATATTAACAACTATTTCTGGTATTTTTTTCTTTTAGTAATCTAGTTCTTGCCACTGAATTTACAACAAAGTTGTTCTTGATAAAGACACTGCTTACAGCATTTCTTGACAACTAAGTACTCAGTCCCGTATGACTTGAGCATGCATAATCCCTACTGTATCACTTCAGGTTACAAAGAAGCATCACTTGTCAGAATCATTATTTCCATAATATATTACACTGGGGGATACAGGCTGTTCAAAACACCATTTGCCATCAACTTTTTTTCTGATATACCTCATCTCTTCTTTTTCTCCTTCCTGCAGACACAACATCCAATGCATCAAACATACACAGCCTCCCAGGGCTAACAGGCAGATGTACCTACACATGCTGCATAAGAAAGTAGTTTGAGAATGACAGGCCGTCAGCACACTCATTCACCTTTTTTAAATGCTTTATATATACCATTCAGCAAAAGGAAAAATTGATTTTTCACCAGGTTTCAACATCACAGGCACAGAAAAATAGAACTCTTCTGGGCTTTACTGATAAAGCCTTCAAGTTATATAGATTTCAAGCTGGTCATTATTTTCAGATCAAGTTATAGAAAAAGTTAAAACTGAGGTGTCAAAAAGAGCAGGATATTCCAAGGAAATATTCTCTTCCAGAGAGAATATTGCATCTGGTAGACTGATGTGTTACATTCATACTGCTAAGGCAAGCACACGTTATATTATCAATATGTGCAAATAATTAGGTATAGAAAACTGTGGTGATTGTTTTGGAAGGCACTGCTTTTAGTTCAGAGTCCTCTGAAAATGTTATAATAAAATATTGCTTATGCCTTTAATCTCTATCCGTAGCTATTATCTGATTCTCACAACTAACATGTGCCTTGATCCACAGTGTACTTTCCAAATGACAGAGAGATATGCACTTTGTATAAGAAAAAAATAAAAAAACCCAAACCAAAAAGTACAAAATACTAAAACAAAACAATAAAATGTGAAAAATGAAAACACATGAAGCTGGACATCTACATATAAGAGGAACTAGGCATAATGCACCAATTGCTAGAACAAGATCAGCTGTAACACCTTTTTATTGAAAAAAGATAACTTGGCAAAAGAAATACACCTAGCCATTTCTCTGAGTCCCATATCTTGAATGTGTCTCAATTCCATCACTAGCATCAGTAATTTGATACTTTTAAAAAAGTGTCTCTAGAAGCAGCATCCTAGATGCCTAATAATTCATGTGCATAAACTATTAAAACTCCTCCTTTCAATACTGCAGTGCCACATCATGCAGAAAGTTTCACAAATGAACATGAGCAAATGCTCTCTAGTGCAGAATCAGACTTTGTACTACTAAATGCTACCAAATACGCATTTGCAACTCCAGCTTCATGATTTGTTATATGAAGACTCATGAATGAATGGGATATCAGCCTTCCTTAACATTTATTTTGTATTTCTGTACCTTATAATAGCAATAATGTGCTTAAGTAAATCTGAGCTTCGTCTTCTACTTGCTGAAATCAACAGTGACACTCTCACTTTCACAGAATGAGACCCTTACAGCATTTCCCAAAGGACACAAACTCTTGGCTTTTGGCCTCTTTCTTTTTCATATCATGAAGATACATAGCAATCACTCGAAACCACTGGCTTTTCATACAGCAGCAAAGAGATCGATTTTTACATCCCTGTAAAACTGTATCTTAGGGCCCAACATAAGTTTTACATTACACGAAACATTAACACCATTTTTCTGCAACAGCGTTCTACAGCATTCGGGGTGTTTTGAGTATTCAGCCTGAAGGTCACATTTCTAACAGATGAAAAACATGGAAAAACAGAGATATCAGCATCCCAATGGTTATAACCCACTCTATTATTTCTTTTTAAAATGTCTTTGCTGTCTCCTTTCTTGGCAGGAATCTTTAGATAACAGAGTTGCTTTGACTCTACATCTATTTTAAGTGAGACTGGAATTTGGCATCTTACCAACAACAAATGCAAAATGAACCCACTTACATATATAAGAAAATAGTAGCAGAAAATGATACTGTTGTTAGTTCTTAAATGGTTGTTCAGGAAGAAAGTACAAAACTCCCTATGCTCTATTAACAGTCCTGCACCAAGATTACCCAAACGGCACCCTTCCATACTGGCTTGTGTACTAATTTGCTCCCAAGAGAAAGTGTGTAAATGAAGTTGTAACCTGGTCTTCCACCATGCTCTATTTTGCTCTGAAGGGAAACTTAGGCATCAGAATTGCCAAAATTACTAAATAAGAGTGCTAGGCAAACAGATCATACACCTTGTGGAATTGCAGCTACTGCTGTCAGGGGCCTGGGGTCAGCATGTGGCACCACACTGCTTTTTATACTGGTCTAAAGCAGTATGCCTCTAAGCTACTAAGGAGCTGTCTGATGTAGATAGATGTCACTTAAAACAAAACCTTGACGAGGTTTTGCAGGTACTGAGCAAATTTTAAGACTTTGGTATGTAGATATTTCCCTTATTTGTTTATTCTGTTTCCTATAAAGATACAAAGGCTTTGTGTGAAAAAAAAAACAAACAACAAACAAAAACAAACAACAAAAAAACCTATTATATTTATTATAATATTATTTAAAATTTCAGAACATAGCAGTGGTACTCAAGCCATGATAGAGATCTGCCATAGCTTGTCCTTTGAATGTTTGGGAAAAAATGCCTCCATTTCTCTTCGTGTTTACACTAATATATTTCAGAATTTTCATTAAGTAATTTTCAAGTAATTCAACAAGATAACAGAAAACAATATGACGGCTCTTAAACGGAACATTATTAAATGGATAGATGGAAATTCATATGATTTTTTTTTTTGTTACAGCATATTTCTCTCCCCTCGGTTAAGTCTCCACATGACAAAGCAGCCCATGATAAAAGGTTATTGAGTACCACTGTATTATGCCATTAGTACCCATTGCTTTGGATCAATGACAAGAGAAATTCCCTACTGTGTTTGCAAGCTGCAGCATTCAAAAGAGACCCAAATAAATCAGATATTTTACACTAACAATATCCTACAGAGAAGCCATTTTAACTTCCTCTCTGACACACTTTACTTTCCGGCTCATAAATATAACACAGTGTGCTTACAATGCTCTGTAAGCTATGAACAGAGGCACACACAGCTCTCTAGGCCACTTGGGGATGTCCTGAGTACATGGTAACTGGCAAGGTAGTCAAGTAGTACTTGACTGCATTACTCCATTACATTTTTTGCTATTGCTTTTGTGGTTGAGAAACTTTCAAATTACCTGCTGGTCTACAGAGAGGAACAGAAACAGTAGTTATCCAAATACTTTTACAAACCAATTAATAAATATAAGTAAAAAATAAGGAAAAACAATAAACACATTCCGATCTCCTCTAATATTATTAGCAAAGCAAACAAAACTTATGCTTAAATAGTTTTCTTATTAAATATGTAGTGATATACTAATTGTCCATATCTTCTATATTTCAGGTGCATTTTAAATAGTTAATGGTTTGGTAATTCCTTCATCAAGCTCAAAACTCACCAGCTGGATCAGTTTCATGTGCTATCTACTCTGGCAAAATTCTGGGGAGGAAAACCAATAATAAAAAAAAAAAGCTTATCAGAAAGAAATTAAACAGTTTAGAAAGATCAGGGCTGACAGTTTGTCTATCACGTTTTTGATATTTTTTTTTCTGGTCAGAGTCTACATCTAGACCCATTCTATGAGCTCCCCTGTTTCTCCTGCTTGACATTTGGTACAAATATTATTGTCATGTCTGTATCCCATTTCTTCCAAAAATGGCAACTTGCGCATCAATCAGTGATGAACGGATGATGAGTTGCGTAACAAGTGACAACATTGACTCCCAAGGTATCCACAACTCCTGCTTTGTGAATAAGTTTTGACATGTCAGGCACAAACCTGATTCTTACAAATGTGTTAGAGTAACAAACCAGCCTGACAAATAACAGAGAGGGGCTTTTGTTCTCCTGAAGCATTTGTTTTCCTTTGCAGAAGAAATATTTCTATGTTAATTAGATTTTTTTCTTTGTTCTGCCTTATTTTGTGATTCATCTTTCATAACTCTTTTTCTTTTTTTTAGCAGAAACATCTGCCACCAGCCTTGCAGTAAATCCTTGACACATAGGTATTATTCTTCATTAAAGAAAACAAAACACCACAAAATTCCTAAAGATGAGGACACTCTTTTCCCTGGTGGGCTACTCAGACACATTATGTTCTCCTTCTGTCTCCAGTCATCTCTGCTGGCAAGTGTCAATTACAGACACAGGTTTCAGGGAAAGGAAGGATAAAGCACAATTTACAAATACTTTCTTCTGGAAGCAGACAGGTGTAATGACTGAGACTGTTTGCTGTAATTGAATTTCATGCTGTCATCTACTCAGTCACAAAAAGATGTCAGCTTCAAGGATGCTACTCATGGGGAAAAAAAAAACCACAAAAAAATCTTAATATGTTCTCATCACTACTCTATAGCTAATATTGACACCTAATTTGACTTTTCTAAAAGTAAAAGTTGCTTTTGCTGGAGAGTGTGAGGTGATTGGAACTGTGGCCTTGGAGGTCTACGGACTAGTACAATTATGTTTATTTAGTGTAGGATGTCCAAGAGACAACTGAATGAATTCCAGCCCCATAACAAAGCATTTTGTTTCAGACATAGCCAACAAAAATCTGGAAACAAAGTAACATGCCAAAAAAAGTTAAAACAGCTGATCAAATATTAACAGAAAAGCACATAAATATTCTATAAAGATGTCAGCAGAAAACAATAATTATCACTGTGCCAGAGGTTTGATCAAACTGATGCCTTCAAAGACATAATTGTTCAGTGGGGAAAAAAAAAATTCCTAAAATGTGTACAACTTATGTTCAAGCCTTCCAAATTCCTGTGAAATGCATTAAAATTGCACTGTTAACGATGGGCATATTTCCGAAAGCAGCATGGGTGGTATTCCCAGGGAATGCAGAAAGGATTCTTTCAAAAATGGCTTGCATTTTTTTTTTTTTCACATTATGAGCCTATACTTCTTCTCCCAAAGAGTGTTAAATCTCTAGAATTTAAGGAGATAGATAAATACCTGTCTGGGAATCTCTGCTACCGTGATAAATACCAGAAGCAACAAGCCTGAAGCTAGCGACTATGCACAAAAGTGAAAGTCATGTTCATGAGAGTGAGGTCAGGCACAGCCATCAGCCTATGACTCCCTCAGTCAGAGCTTGTGGAAGAAGCAGTTTCACTGACCTGAGGGAGGTCACTGCTGTGGGAAACTGCCACTGACATAAATATAATATTCAAATTTTCCCTTGAAGTATAAAAATTCACGTATATTATGATAACTGAGAAAAAAATCAATTTGATACAATGTTGATTGTCCAAAATAAAATAATTTTGAAAGCACGCACAAGTTGTTAAAAAATACTGCCGTGCAAAAATAGAAGGAAAACTCCTTATCTTAGGGGCAACATATTTTGTAAAGTGAATTTAGTTTATTGATCTGAATATACAACATAAATTAACAACTGCCTATTAAACAGCAATAATTACTTCAGAAATAATGCACATATATGCTTAATAATAAAATACACAGAATTTTTATGAAAGTATCTTCAGATTGTTTATACTTTCTCTTTTTTGCAATCAACAATATTAAAATTTGTAACAGGAATATTACATTTCTAGCATTATACAACTATATATGATAAATTTTGACCAGATATCCCTACCATCTATTACACAAACAGTAAACTAAACAAAATTTCCAAAAGACCTTAAATATTCTTGACTTTGAGTAGACACTGGTTTGTAAATCTCCTTACTGCTTAAAATAACCTTTGATTTGGTGGAATCTCTTTTTTTGTTATTTGAGAACATGCTATGGTTCAATACTTCTCCAGCTTCTGCTGACTAGAAAATTTTGCACAAAGATTTGTCTGATGCAGAAATTTATTAAACTGGAAGACATCAATCTTTTAATGAAAGAATTTACTATGTGGTTTTAAAAGCTGTACATAATCACCATCTTTTTACACTTTCTAGTGGCTTCACTTCCCTGACTGCTATAAGACTCTAAGGGAAACCCAAGTTCTATAGCCAAAGGTTAACTTCTTGGAGATTTAGATTACAAAAATGTCAATTGCACAAATTATAAACCCATTTAACTTTCTGATTAGTTCCACTTTTAGCATAGCATTTAGGCCTCAGTTCTGACCTCTCATCAATTATATTTTAGTTTAGCTGCATTGATTTTATCTATCCTTGCCTTATACCAATGGAAATAAGATCAGAATCAGGTCCTAAGGGTAAAGTAATTAAAAACGTAATTAACACAACTGATCATGCAACATAGCCACATCATTACTTGGTTATATGTTTTAAAAAACAGAAAGATTTAGATTTCTTTGCCAGTTTCACAGAGGTAGGTTTTTATTCTTTTATTTCAGAATAGTTCTGGATGGGATCCAGACAATCTAACTTAGGCACCTGGGTGCACCTACCCTTTAGGCAACTACAGTTCTCCTAAATTAAGTGCTTAAGTTCCCCCAGATAGCTTTGCTCCCTGTGACAGAGAGGTAAGTGCATTTGAAAGATCCAGAAAGAGATCCTGCCTGTTTTAAATTGAGACTCATGCATCTGAAAACATCTTCCTTTTAAAGCATTTGAAAAACTTAGGCACCGATTTTAGGAGAAACAAATGACCTAGTACACCAAATCAACCTGATACGTAATATTTACATACTTTTTAGGTGAGGTAGACACCATCTTCCTCACACATTATCTAGAATATCTTCTGATCTCATAAATTTTCTTTGTAAATTTAAGAAGGTGTAAATTTAAGAAAGGATCCTTTAAGAAGGATCTAATCTGCTCTGCCTTACCTCTGCACCCAAATCTTGTAGGATCCAGGTTTCTACATACAATAGTATGAGTCTAATTTTTGAAGATCTCAAAGGTATATTAGCAATCTGCCAACTAAATACTGTAACTACTTACGTAACTCCAACTTCATAATTGTAGAAAATCAATTTAATGCTGAAAATATTCCTAAGTAGAACTGAAGTGTGAACAAACATTTTTATAAGGAAAAAAAACAAAGAAACAACATAACTAAACCAGATCAACAGGTTCTTGATCTGATTCTCTTTCAGTTTTTAATGTGAATAAGTAATGACTGCACTGACTCCTTTCATCCTGGATGTTGAACTTTAATCAATATCCAGGATGAAGGAGGTGAAAATGGAGCTCTTTGCAGTAACAGACGACCATGCAGTGTTTAGTCAGAAAGATGAAACTTAAAGAAACCCAAAAAGATACAAATGTGTTTCTGTTTTATTGCAGAATTAGTCAATATATTAGAAAAATAAACAAAATTGCATAAGCATCCTTGAATCATTTATTATGGTTCTATTTACCCTAAACAATAAACTTTAGATCTGATTCTCCATTCCCTCACTCATAGTGAAGCTATTGGAAGAGCACAGGGTTGGTTTCTCTTTCAGACTGCATGCAACATATGCTATCCTGTTAAATAAAAGTATGGAAAAATGGCGCCTACACTATTGTAAAGGATACCACAAAAAGACAGTAAAACTGGAATGTCACAAAAGAAATTAAACTTGAGTCACAACCACAGCACTATCCCATGTTTTAAAGAAAATTACTATTTTCCTACACAGACTGTGTAACCTATTTTTCAATTACTATTTTCTTATGAAAGGCTCCAAGTCTACAGCAGAAATGATCACTATCTACATGTACATATACAACATGTACAATACAACAAAAGTTGTATTCAACACCAGCATCAAAAGACTTAAATTTAGTGATTCCAAGGCCCGTCATCAGTAGAGCAACTTAATTTACATGAGTGAGCACAGAGTACAACATGGTTCATATTTAGATTAGCCAAATAATATGACATCATTTAGACCAATAGTGTATTAAATACCAGAATGTACAAGGTTGCGCAGTATGTAAACAGAAACAGGACTATATCCTCTGAATATCAGTCTATTGCCTTATTAATTTGAAAAAGTTCTGGTATCATTATTTATGCTCATGAATGTATTATAATACACATATTAAGATGGTTATACATCAGAATAATGAATATCTATAGCTTGTTTCCTTAATGTATATGGTCTCAGCACTGCTTACTGTATGGAATGAAAAAAATATTATTTCTACTGGAATTTCCCATCATAATAAATATACAGAATGTTCATTATTCTCCCTCAAATGTGCATGAATAAACCCTGCCTTAGAAAATAGCTATGCTAAAACATTTAGAAACTCTTCTCATGAACATTCAACAACAAAAATACTCAAGCTACATATCATCGAGATACGAGCTTCTGTAGCTCTTTATGTGAGCCCCACTGAAAAAGGTGGAATAGTAGGAAGGTTACTTAACTAATCAAAACTGTACTGCAGACATGCTCAGGGATAATAAAAAAATAAAAATAAAAAAATAAAAATTCCCCTTTGTTCTGATTAGTTAACAGTGGTTGAATTAGTCATAAAATAAAGCTGGCAGTGATAAGGGCATGTCTTATTTTAAATCTCTACTTGAAGGGTTTTTCTTTGTTTAACCTTGTAATTTCTCTAATCCAAACTAAATTAAAGGTTTATGAAATATGCATGTAAAGTCAAACAATATAAGGAATCATGGCACTTTTATAATAACATTTGTATCCCACAGGAACTAATCAGAGCTTCATACATGCAATATGTGTGCAGATTAAATAGGATAGATACCTTCATAGATACCTGATTGGAAATTGATTTTAAGAGTGGAACACGCAACTGGCTTATCTATTAAAAGAGCTTTTATTATATACTGGCTGCATACATTGCAGTATTCAAGGTAGTGTGCAATTTATCAGTAAATTCAATTCTCCCTACCTGATGACAAATTTCACCCTTTCCCCAAATGTGCACTACCTGCCTGGACTGATCCTATCTAATTTTGCACCTGAGATATTAAATACAAGTCTAGCCTCCTTAAATTCCTTTAATTATTGGAGAAAGATTCTGCTGGTGATTTAGATGCTATGTTAAGCAAGTCTTAGGTGGGCCTTTCAGTTAGATTTTGTTGTTCCAGGTGTGCCTTGAGATGAAATCTGTATCACCTGACTGGTAGGACTGTTCTTTCATGCTACATCTTTTGCAGCTTTTGGGGGTTTAAAATTACATTATTATTATTATTGTTATTATTATTATTATTATTATTATTATTATTATTATTATTATTATTATTATTATTATTAAGTGCTTAGTCTAGTATTTATTGTCTGGGATAGAAATACAGAGCTATTTATTTCTAGTATTTGTGTCAACTGATTACCCAAAGCTGGAAACTTAAATTTAAACTCTTGAGTCTAACGCAGTAGATGCCTGATGAAAAACTCTCTCAAGAAGAAAACTATTCAAGGAAGGGGACTGCCGCAAAAGGCCTCCAAGAGACATCCTATCTGGTACAGCTCAGGTACCCAGCTAGGGAGGCAAGACTTCCCTCTGAGGGAGCTTGGAAACATTTGTTACTCTTTAAGAGGTAAACTAGGCATGTCCTTTACGGGGTTGGTATACTCAGAGCTTAAAATTTGTGTTGATATGTGATACACAGTGAAGTTTGGCAGATGGAGTCTACCACCTACCCACCTTCCTGCTGCAGTCATTAACTTTTCTCCAGGATCCCCAGAAACTGCTCTCACCCCCTAGAAACAAACAGAACTTTGAGTTTCTGCAATTAATTTTCACAAGACTGTATTCTATCAAACTTACATAAAAGATACATAGATATACATGATAATTTAGGATTGTGACTAATGCAGGTTTGTGAGGTGTAACGTGCAAACAACAAGCCAGCTGACCTACAGCACAATAGCCATATTATGTGTCTTAAGTGACCGAGCTTGAACCGAAGGTACAGGATCACCCAAAATTATGCTTAAACCCTACATTTTACTGTACAGTCATTCTACCCAGATTACACACTCTATTGTTAATTATGTAATTCTCCTCCCCTTTATAACTCTGTGGTAAGATGCTGGCAAAAGAATTTTAATAAAAAAAAGAGATCATCAATACGATATTTTAAAATANTCATTTTTATGCAAAATAGATTTTATTACTGTGATAATCCTAATTTCTCCTTTACTTTAGTTTCCATACTAGTCCATAGCTCAGGGATTACACCAGAAGAAGGAAGGGGGGAAGGGGAAGGGGAAGGAGAAGGGGAAGGGGAAGGGGAAGTTTTTTCATCAGTGTTTTCCTTCTGAGAAATCAGATGTCTGCATCTGCCTTATTGACTTTCATGCAAAGAAAGCAAAATCTGAAAAACAACCTGCCCAGCCCTCACTGTATAACAGCAAGTGAAGTGCCATAACTGGTCTCGAGTACTGACTCAATACTTCCAGGTCAGGAATGCAAGCAGCTGGCTAGAGTTTAAAGGGAGCTTAACTGTTGAAAAAAACCCTGTTTTAACAACTTATCAGAGTCTCAGAGCAGGTTAAACTGTCTGCGTAGATACAAACAATGACAATAAGTATGTTTGACTAAAGAAATTCTTCTTACCTATAGAATATCAATGTTTATCAGAGGAACTTTATCTTGTTCTTAACAAGTTGAATCATGCAAAAACAAGATCAATAAGGGAGGATGTCTTTAAAGCTCCACTGTTGCATAATCGAAATTACTTTGAAGAGCTGGCTCTATGTTCATGGAGTTAGCAAACTGTCCCTGCAGGCGCTGGTGACATTAAGCAGCTCAAAATACAGTATTTCACTTAAAGCATATTTGACTCATTCTATTGGCATAAATACCACATGTTTAGCATTAACTGATTTTACAATCTGCTTTATAAATATATTTTGCTTCCCTTTCCAACGGCTGTCTTCTCATTTCTTTTGTTGCAAATATTTTTGCTTGTTACTTCTGCCTCTGACAGTTTGACGGTTATTACCTTAAGACATTGCAGGTGTTCTTTAGTTCTTTTCAGAGAATCATCTAGCTACCTAAAGCCTTCAGCACATTAACAGGTGACTAATTCTTAATGGCACATCTAACAGAATAAGGCTCAACGGCAGAAAATACAAATACAAATAAAATGACGATGGAAGCACTTCATGTTTTGTAAAAATCCAGTGGCATTATTTTTAAGCTGAAATGAAGAATAGTCTAATCACTGGCACTTCATAACTTGGCACTGCAACACTCAGGTTGTAACAAATGGAACACACTACCCTCTTAATTAGGCTATTAATCAGCAGAGTGAAAGGTGAATCAATAGTGCTACCATTTGCTCCAAAAACAGATTTCCAGATTGTCACTAGTTATCCTGAAAGTGGTAGTTTTACAGGAATGCAAAGACTTAGTGTCTCTACTGTAGAAGAACCAAAGAGCATGGAAAAGGCAGACTTCTTAAATACAGCAAAATAGAGGCATTGTAAGGAAGGCTGTATCAAGTCACTTGAAGGATGAGTACTTATAGTTCAGAGCAATTTCAGGAAATTATGCTTCTAGGTCTACTCTAATACTACTATGGAAAACCTTAACTGTAACTTAACTGAAACTTACATAAATTAAATTTTTATTTACTACAGAAAATCTTACTACAGATGTTTTTTCTCTGTGATCTTTACCCACGATAGATGAAGAAGAGGATTAAAAGTTACATAAGTAAAACATGTGTGCTGGTGTTGAGTGGTTCATTTACGAGACAACTATGCCTGAACAGAGATTGTCCAGATAGGGCTCTTTTTTACATCCTATAATTGTCTTTCATTCTTTTAATTGTAAATGGTGAATTCACTTTAAAATGATAAATAGGACATGGTACCACTCTCTATCCCTCTCAGTGACTTATATCTAGCCAGTAGACAAAATCTATACTACTAGTCTATATCCCCCAAGGGACTGGAAGGTAGGTGGTGTGTACCACCGGAGCAACAGGCCCAAAAGCAGAATGCTGCCATGAGCTGGAAAAACAAATTATGACTTTTAATCACTAGAATCATCCAATCTTGTGTTAAATCACAGATAGAAATAGAAATAAAAATAAATACATAAATATATAAAATTATGAGACTAGAATAAAACAGAGATCTTAATGAAGTTTATTTTTGTCCTCACTGGTTTTCTTCTTGATTTTTTTGCCATGTTATTCACACACAGTTTTCTTCAAAATAAAACTTTATGTGTTTCTTTTAGCTTTTCTTTTTAAATTCTCAAAAGATTTTTTTTCAAGTTAGTTCTTTTGAAATTACCAGCCTTAACATCAGTTTATTTAATGCACTCTGTAAAACTATTCCACTCTTAGACATATACTTCTATTTACTGATTTGGTGTTTCCATCCTTCTTTTTAACTTTCTAAGTTTATTTTACTCATTGCATTCTTTCACAGCCCTGAGGTAAACAAGAACCTCACCTATGTATGTATCAGGATACGGCTTTTTAACTAAAACTCTGTACAATGAAGGCTGTGCTATGGGCTTTCATTTAAGATGTACCACCTGGCACTTTTTTTATTTTGTTGGTTAAATAATTCTGTTCACCAGTAACAATCAATACTATAAATGATGTAAGCATTAATGACATAAAAGAAACAAAAAAGTGTTAAACTGGTGAACCTGTAATTATCACATCTTTATTAAGGCAATGGCAGCATATTTATAAATGCTTTGGACTTTTATTTGGCCAGGACATTGATTTTTGCTAATTAATGAATCTTTGTATCCTGAGAGAATACTATTCGTTCTTGAGCTAGATACAGATCTCTGATTACATGTAGAGATGTTCTTGAGAAAGCACTGTAATTTTTCATTTTAATGTTCTTTTATTAATGAGAAATAGCAAACTGAATTTGCTGAGATAATTATCATCCCTAAACACACCAAAAATAAATATCACAAAAAACCCAAACAAACTCCATGAAAGTGATGGCAATAATAAAATAAATTACTACATTATGTTTCCCTGGCAAAAAAAAAAAAAAAAGAAAAAGTAATATTCTCATGTGAAGGCAAGCCTAAATTTTGAGATGCAGGTTTTAGAGTAACCAGGTGCTACCATAGCATGTATTAATGTATTTTAAATAGGTTCTTTCATTTAATGATCTAAATTTTCTTAGTCATAGTTCTACTTAAAATGTGTTGCTTATTAGCATCTATTAAAATGTTCTGTGAAATATTACTTTTGAAGCATACTGATTTAAAAAAGTACATAAAACGGGAAATGTCAGTACTAACTGAAATACAGCCTTCTTAGATGTTATAGTTTTCCATCTAATATGGAGCTGAGGAACTGAATTACTTTAAGCATCAGCATCTGCACAAGTGATTGGAAGGTGTCTGAGAGCCTCATTCTCCAACAGTGACTTCAGATCAGAAAACCCAGGTTCATCAGCGTGCAATTTTAGATATTCAGATATTTTAGAATTTTAGATATTTTTAGATTTTTAGAATTTAGATTTTTTTATATTTTAGATATTTAGAATTTAAGTGCCACAGCAAAGTTAAAATAAAGTCTTCAAGACTCCTCAGAGTAAAAACATTCTGATCTAACATCCCTATGTCTTGCTGTTGGACTTAGGAGAGTTTTTTTTTAAAAAAATGATTTATCACTAGCATACAGGCTTCTGGTTAGTGCTAAACTGTAAAGGAATAAAACTAGGCCTGAGTCCTTATCTAGGAAGTGTACGTGACTGACTTACACAGTTATATTGTCCCAGGGGAGTCCAGAAAAGCAGTTTTTGGATGAAAATATGATCTACTGGGCAATTCTAATCTCAGTTGGTCAAAGCTTGCCACAAAGGTCAGCAAAGCTGATATATTGGATAAAACCAAACAAAAAGAAACAGAACAACAGCCTAACAAAAAGATATTTTAGACTGGAATTAACAGTGTTTACTTGCTTAATTTTTAATTCCCTTACTCCTTCATTCTTAACTGTGGAAATGGTGGTATCCTTTCCTAAAACAAGGTGAGAAGAGAATTCAGGACACTCAATTCACAGTGTTGTTGCTGCTAAAAGCTGAGTCTGTTCAAGTGTAAACATCATTATATGCTAACAAAATGCAGGAAAACAAGATCATCAGGTGGCTGTTTATCCCTTCCAAATAGGTTTCTCCTCTGTATATCTAGTGCTTGGTCACAGCTCAAGGAGAAAATGCTCCTGCCATTCAAAGGAAACTGTCTCAGGAATGTCATTCTAACATTTATTGCTTGTATGCATTTAGCTTACACAATGCT
This sequence comes from Aegotheles bennettii, assembly GCA_013398125.1. NCBI lineage: Eukaryota > Metazoa > Chordata > Aves > Caprimulgiformes > Aegothelidae > Aegotheles > Aegotheles bennettii. The sequence continues at coordinate 324,129 of VZRW01011265.1, read as the reverse complement.
GAATATTAAATGCTTGGGTTTTACTTATTAATTACACCCATTTTGTCTTGCTCTTTCCTTTTACAGGTTAAAACAAATTCATAGTAAAATCATTACAAGTCTTATCAAAACTTATGACATATTTAGCAACTAATGGTGCTGTCTGTGATAATTATTCTGTAAAAGAAAGGACGAGTGGATTCCTCAAGAGTGAGGAGATGAAGCACCTCAGGAATCAACAAGTGGGAAAGATGCCCTGACACTTCCAAATCACGACTGTGTATGAAATATTTTCTCATAGCTACAGCCATTACAACTCTCTTTATTCACCAAAAGTGAATCTTGCTCTTGAGATCCAGCCATCTGATACAGAAGAGGCTTTCCAAGGCAGAAGAAAAAGTGGTTGCCATTGTTTCAATTTAAAAGTGATGACTTTAAGGGATACCTTTTCTACACTTTTTTTTTTAATATAGTCCTTTGCCAAAGGGATATAAGTTTAGGTTTTTTAGCTGGCACAAATCAGTAGAATGTCAGAGAATGCTGTAATTTAATTTCTGTATAGGTACTACATCTCTAAATTGTTTGTTTTTTCTTCACAGTGACCAAAATTAAGTCCACTGTCATACAACTTCCTTGAATGACTAATTCATATCAGAATTTAAGTTCACATGTCTGATGTTATGCAAGATTTTTTTTCTTCAATATGAATAAAATTTTTTAAAAAACACACCAAACACTAATATAACTTAAACCTCTTTTAGGTTATTTTAAACCTGAAGTAACTCAGTGTGTTTGGTTAATAAGGCACATATCTGTTATATGTATACATTGAAACACTAGGGTATTCTTTGAAAATAAAATTCTGTAACAATATAAGTAAAATGATTCATAATGTGAAGACTAAAAAATTAGCACTATACCATATAATCATATAACAATGAATATGCATTCTAATATATATTATTGTATCTATATAACTTGGAATATATAATGCATTTATAATATACATAATGAATATTATATCTTTAAAATACAGGAATCAATAACCTAGTTACAAACATATTGACAAAAATCTCTATTAATAATTTATTTATTATATTTACTTATTTATGTATTTGGCTTTAGCTCTCCCTAAAAAAAACCCAACAAAAAACAACAACAAAAAACCCCACAAAAAACCCCACAAAACAAATCAAAAACAAGAATATCATTCAATCTTTTGCAATATACCTGTTTTCAGTAAAGTTTTCATTGTCATAAGAATATTTCCCTGGTAATTATTTATCCTATTTTAATATTAGAACTATTTCTAATATTAGAACTGTTTAATAAACCAGAACAATAAAAAATGAGTAGCATAATGACTTGTTCAGAAAGCACAAATATATTCTTCTGGTTTTTTTACTGTAAATTTTTTTAATCTGAAGTCTGGTTAAATGTGTACTTCATCAGTCTTCCAGAGAAGTGTTATTTTAACTACTTTAGATCACAGAAATGTGCTGGATTAAACTTTTCTAAGTCCCATAGATTTCACATAAGACATACATCAAATCCTCCTCAAATAAACTTGTAGACACACAACTAACTTTTGACTGTTTTTCCCAACCTAAAGTTTAAAAGCTGTGTAACATTTTCTCTGTCATGCCTCATAAAAAATAAATTGTTTATAGCAGAGATTTAGGAAAGAAGACATGGGAAATGTGTGTTGAACCAGTAGATAAAGATTTTCATCTAAAACGGTGGAAAGAAATTTGAAGAATCTGTATTGTTTCCCAGACAGAACCATTGCAAATTGGCATAATAAATGAGCATGTCCTAATTACTCAGGAAGTTCCAGAAATTAGAATCTAAAAGCTGTCCTTCAGAGTAAGACATTTGTCTACTTCACCAAGCAATACATTGGAACGAGCAGTAAACAGGGCATTAGCATTTCACCTTGTCCTTGGCAAATCATGCCATTGTTACTTAGAGTAAAAGCTTTTTGGGTTAGGGAACACACTTTATATGTGTATCTAATGACTAACTTAGCCAGTCTGAAGTCTGATGGGAGACTTTCAACACTATTCTAAAAGAAAAGAATAACAGTATGCAAAAAAACCCTGATAATGACACTGTCTTTCAGCTGGTTTGGTAGCAAAGTTTCATATGACCCTGCAGATGAGAAATAATTTTAGGTATACTTCTAAAAAATAAGGTGAAAAATCCAGTGGATCATGGATTTAATAAAGCACATTCATAGCAGAAAAATAACAAAACTGTATCTACTTTCCCTTTCTTTATACAGCACTCTTTGCCATTCTCTTCCTCTGTCAGAAATAGCTGTATGAAACAAGATAGGCTACCTTTATTTCCATCTTGCTTAGCAAGACTCAGTCCTGCAGAAAAATCATAGAGTTGATTTGTGACATCACAAATAATGTTCAGTGTAACAGATCTTGTCACAGATTTTTGAGTAAAGATTCTTTGAACAATATGCCAGGAAAAGATGGGTCACAAGCAGAAAAGCCATAAAAAATATGAACATGGAGCAGCAAATGGGATCAACAATCATTTAAAGCTAGTTCAAATAAAGGCATGCTTTCCAAAACTGTGTACCACAAGTATGCTGCAAGAATTCATATTCAATTTCTCTGAACATTTATAATGTAGTGACAGAATTTCTTTTCTTATTTTACCATTAATAATCAATAACGTCAGCGGTACATCCAGACAGTGATATTACCAGTAGTGCATGGTAATGGCAATAGCAATGAAATAGATATTTTAACATTACAATAATGATTGTTTCCAGTAGCTTCTAAAGTGTGTTGAATACTATATGAACAATATAAATGGCATGGTAATATACATGTAGTATTTAAAATTTCCCATTATCCTCTGTTTGCCAGCATTCACCAACATGAATGTTCATCAACATCTACATAACACTCAATAAGGCATACCTCCATAAAATATGCACGCAAAATGTGTACTGTCCAAAGACTTGTGATTATACCAGAACAAAACTTAATCAGAATGTCAAAAATAAAAAATAATAATCAATAATCACGATTTCCTTAACAAAATTTCAACTTACAATTCTTGGTTATTTTGCTGCAAGTGTGGTTCAAATAAATATGTATGCATAAATAAGTCATTAAAAAACCCACAAATATTTCACCTCTTCACTTTTCACTTAATACAAAAGATTAATATTTTATTTCAAAAGTCCAGTTTTCTTCTTCCACAAACTACTAAGCAAAACACCAGAAATCCCATCACTATGAAAAGTTTTAGCCAAAAATTAAGACTTGGAATGGAAATGCTTAAGCAACTATAAGCCTAATTGACTTTGGTCTATCTTGGTTCTCTCTGTACCCACATCTAGGCTAGGAGTATTATGAAACCAAATATGTTCAAGGCAGCTTTGGCTTCACAAAACCAGTTTTACCTGGAGATCCTTGGCATTGATCCTGCAGCAAGAAGTGATTTAAACTTTTGTAATTTGAGGAGTATGTATGTCCATGGTCATACTTAATGGCAAACACAGCAATTAGGTAGGGAAAGAAAACCTTTCTTCTCAGTATAGAGAGTATAGAAAGAGAAAAAAATACCATATTTTTTTTAAAAATAAATATATTAAAAATAAACAACAATTTGCATTAACTAGATCTCATTATACTTGACAATGTCAAGTGCCAAGTGTATGCAAAATTGTATAAAATAACGTAAATCACAAGAAAAATTGATAGCATTCATTAGCTAATGAGCTTTATTTTCTAATCTGCAGAGCTGTTGAAAGGAGAGGTACTTTAGAGCAAACAAAAGTCCACCATATGGTGCAAGGAAAGACGCATAATAATTAACCCTTAACAAGGGAAGCACTGCATGTTACCAGTTTATGAATTCTCTTCACATTATCTAGATTTCAAATGCCAGCATAGTTTTAAACAAAGGGAAATCTGGAAATGCCCCAGCAGTCTTCCTAAGAAGCACTGTGGCTTCAACACCTCTCTGTGGATCAATGTCTCCTTCTCTCCTTCCAGGCTTTGAGGCTGGGGTGAAAGGTATGGATTTTATATGTCTGCCAAAACTTCTGCGCAAATGCTTTGTTTTGAATCCTTAGCATAAATGTGTGGAAAAGAGGAGCACAATGAAGAGGAGGAATACTTTATCGGCCTTTTGAACATGCTACTGTTTAGTGGTCTGCTTGCCTCCATGTGCAAAGAGGGAGGCAGGAATGGGAGCCCCAGATCCTGGGTTGACAAGTGGGCCATTCTCCTGATTCCTGTTTTCTCCTAGTAATATACCTACTGAAGGTATGTGTGCAACTAGACCAGAATACAGTTGTTTGCATGGGTATCCAGAGGGGATTAAACAATTGCTCCTACACCTTACCTCAGGATGAAACAGCACAGCATTGGAAAAACAAAAACAAAGGGTTTTTAACAATGCAAATGCATTATTGCATCCTCACCTTACTTGGATACTTCAAATATAAATAATTTTCAAGCTTTCTCTGACCTTCCAATATTAGAAGCAAGACTCTAAGAGAAGGAAATTGGTATGTGCCAAGGTATCAAAATTAAAATATCTGCAGTAATTTTAAATATATAAACTTCACAGATCTTTGCATGGCATGTCCAGATTATTGGTTCAAATGAAATGTCTTGCTAGGCAACTCTAGCAAACGCTGCTATAAAAGGATACACATAGTTTCTAACTAGTTTTCTAGTGTTTACCGTCAGGGATATGCTTTCTGCAAAGCAAGTTTACGCACTTTGACAGATGGGAAGCAGAACATTTTTTTTAAACAGAACAAAGATTCTTTGCATTCATATGAAAATGTTGAAAATCTTTTTGTAGCTCTTAAATTTCAGCAATTTTTCTTATGACAGTTGAAGAGGTTTTTTGTTTCGTTTTGTTTTTTTTGGGGGGGGTAGAATCTCATTTCAGACAGCATAAGCAGACAAAGTGAGAGAGAAGCTTTCCAAAGATATTGTTTTAAAGGAGAGACAAGAAAACAGGATTGAAAGCACAAAGAAAGTTGAAGGGATGCAAGTATACAATACATTCTTTATCTTCCATGAAATGGTCACTGTTTTGAAGCCTTTGAGGTTTAATCACTAATGAGTGATGTGCCATATGATAACTCAAAGCTCCATTTCAGAATCTACCCACACCAAACCTTCATTGCTCCTGAAAACTACAACCTATTTCTCAATGGCTCACTGAATTGAAGTCACATGCACCCTTCATCACCTGCTCTGGCAAGTGCAAGAGCTTTGAATAAACCCAAACGAAGAAATATTCAAGCACTGCCCTTTATTAGCATGAAAGAAATATGTGACTTCCATTACCCCTTCAAACAAAATCAAAATTAATCCACTTTGTTTTGAAGCTGAAGAGAAAAAAAATATGGGGGGAAAGGGAAGGAGGAAGGGAAAAGGGAAGGGGAAATGGGCAATGGAAGAGGAGTAAGAGAGACAAGAGAGAAAGAGATGGAATCAGCAAAGCTTGTAGCTGAGAAATGCTGGCCTGCAGATTAATCTAGCCCAATTTGCAATAAATTTTGGATGTGATCTGCTCCAGCCTCAACAATGAAATCAGTTTGAATTTTACTTTATAAATCATTCAGTCATTCTTTAATAAGATGAACGTCCGGTAAGATTTTTCCCTCCCTGCCTCCCAGAAGAGATTACGTTTTGAAAAGCTTTAATTTCTGAAAATCTTCAATATGCTAAAGTATGGGCTGCTCCAAAGACCAGCTTTAGCTCTGTATTTCAACAAATGAACTGAGAGTGAATACAACAAGAAGAAAGATGATTTACCCGTATTAGTGTGGGGAAAAAATAAACGAATGAATAAGTAAACTCCAAACCAACTTTTTTTCTACATAAACCTTGTTACTTTGCTGAAATACTAATTCTAATACAAACTATCAAAGACATTGTTTGTTGAACCAGTGCTTTGTTACTCGTGCTTCCAGGAATGAAGGATACTTTACAGCCAAATTCACCCTGATACAACTCTGGGTTATACTAGATTTGATTCTGGGATACCATGAATCAATCATTTACCTGAAGCGAGTCACAAAGTCAGAGTAAGGGTTTTCTGCTTTGTATTTTTTTCTTTGTTGCCATTTTCTTCCTGAAGGATAGGACTAACAGAAAATAAATCATATATTCAGAACTTATCCGATTTTAAACAGATATTTTCATTTTCTGATTCTGAAATTGGTTAATCTGATGTAAGAAACAGGTAGAAGTAAACATGTTTTTAACCAGCCCATTTGTCTGTGAATACCTTGACAAGCATTTCTGAGGTCTGCTGCATTCTTTCTTTATGAGTCCATTTCTTGCAGTTTGCTTAATGTCTTATACACAGTGCAGAGGGAACAATGTGGAAGGTATCCATCTAGAAATTAACACACCTGTTGCCACATTAACTTCAAGGTGAATTTTCATGTGGTTTGTCCTTCCTTAGCCCTCACTTTGAAGCCTCAGGCCTTGGAAGGAAGAACAGTGGAGTCTTGGATGCATTTTTATATACAAATTCTTGGGAAGAAAGGATTAGGCAAAACTAGAAATCCTACGAAGATGACTATTATCTTTTCATTAAATAGTTTCCCATTTATAAATCCTACATAAGAAATAAGAGATTTTGTGTAGCTTTCTATATAACCTGAGCATACCAGTCTTATTTTGGCAAGATCTATTCTGTAGACAAAGCCAGACAATTCTATGAGAATCCTATATATTATCAAGCAGTCATAGATAAGACACATATTTATCCATTTCAGGTCTTAACATCTGCCTGTATGAGATCCTAGACACTTCAAATTATATATATATATAAAATATATTATNGTATATTTATATATATTATATATATATTAATATATATATTATATATATATAATATATATATTAATATATATATAATATATATAAATATACGTTAGTGGACTGTTCCTGCTGTCACAGTCAGCTTTTTAATTATTTTGAAAACACCTCTAGATGTTCTCAAGGTGTTTCAATATATTTAAAGACACAAAACCACCACCAAAAAAACACCAAACCCGAAATTGGTCTTAAACCACTGAGGCTTACAGAGAGTTGTCTAGGTTTAAATCAAACATATTTTGATTCTGTTCAGTTGAAGTTACACTAAGAAAGCCTCTTTTATAATAACCATAAAGAGAAACTTACAGATACATAAATGCTCTTCAACATAAGTATTAGTTTTTAGAACAGATCCATGCCATGAAAATTTTACTGGTTAGTCTTGTATCCTAAGCATAGCTTTGGTATTCCTGGGTTTACACTCCACAATGTGTGATCAAATTAAATGTCTTCTTCATTTCCTTTTCCTTCACTAGGCAGATTTTTTAGATGTGACATTGCATGAAGCACAGTACTATAAATATGGTTTGAAAATATCTTTTATGAAAATATGGAATCACAGAATCACAGAATCACAGAATCCTAGGGGTTGGAAGGGACCTCGAAAGATCCTCTAGTCCAACCCCCCTGACAGAGCAGGGTCACCTAGAACACATCACACAGGAACACATCCAGGCGGGAATATGTTGTCTGAGTTCTCATGACAAACTCTCAGAGAATATAACTAATAATTTTGAGGGTTTTAAGGTTTTTTTAAGCTCAAAATAAAATCTGCAGTGACTGACCTCTTTGCCGTGGTGTAGCCAACAGATTCTGGCAGCATGATATGCTCTGTCCCCAACAAGATATGCAACAAAGTCCTGATATCATAATAGGGCCCTATGATTGTTACTGTCAGTAATGTTTTGAGTTTAATTCAATAGTTAAAATATTGTACATGGCTAGTTTTATTAAATCAACACCAGGAATTTTTATACTGTGAAACTGCCCTTCCACAGTAATTATCTTAGGAGTTTTTATTCTGAGTTACCTGAAGAAACCAAGTCATAACTGACATTGAGGCTCAGAAGGGAATAAGTACAGACACAAGAACATTCCTGAAGTAGCAGGCTATCGTTTTATTAATTCAGTATACATGGCATGTAAGAAGACCCTGTCTAAAGATAACAGGGCTATCACCCCTGAGAACTGCTTGACTGAGTTCATTTAAAGATTCAGACCAATCTTTAAATTCTCTCATCTTCCTTCTTGAGAGGAATAGAAGATATACAAGAAGGAATTCAATTGTCAAATTCCTTTGTTCTGTACTTCTCATAAGAAAAATCTCAACTACTAAAATACCAACTCTCCTCTTGCAAGATGAGTCTTCAGTTGTTTGCACACAGCAGACATGAGTAATAAGCTAACTAAACACACAGCTCTTGTTATTCACTTATAATAATTAACTGTTCTTCACCTCTCCTCCTCAATGTCCCCAGAATGTTATGATGAATGAAATAAAAATTTGCTAAACTTCTATTGACTCTATCATTCCCTCTCTAGCCTTAGGAAACAGGGATTGGTCATAGCTGCAACATCCCAAACAAGGCTTCTGCATTACAAAAAAACCCAAACAAACAAACAAAACAACCAACCAACCCTGAGTGGGAAAAAGAAGAGCCACACAGACATTTAAAAAGTTCAGTTTGTTGAATAGAGAAAGTGACACCCATATGTCACCTCCTTTGCAGCAGAAAGTGCATGCTTCCCATCTTTCTCCACCAATCTCTTCCTCAAATGAAGACCACTTGGCTTCCTTTCTCATAATGTAGGTTCAGATACCTTACCAAAATCAAAATTGTCAAAAATTTCTGCACTACTAGTTCAAAAAACTGCACATAATGCAAACATTTGAAGAAGCAATCATGTTGTTCAATCCTTTAAATTGATACATTTGTATAGGAAGGATGCACGGTCTCATATAAAAAAAACCTTCCACATCATGACTGAAGCACTCTGACATATGAGCATCTCAGGATATTGTTGGGAATAATGTGATGGCTAATAAAAATCATCTATCAAGTGAATAGACCTCAAATGAAGAAAAGAATTTGAGAGTGCAGAAAAAGACTCTGATGCTAGGAAAAAACAAAACAAAACAAAACAAAAAACAAAAAGGAACACTGAAGTTCCTCCTTAAAAGAATAGAAATATATTGAGTTTATTTTAGCTTGGGGATATAGGAAATAGAATTCTTTAATAGAGATATTCCTTAAACTTGTCTTCTCTTTTATGTCATATCAGATGTAGATTGATGGTGTTATCTCAAATTTACATCTATCTGAAAGTGACCCTTGAGGCATATGTACTATCTTCCTTCTGTGAATCTATTTCCTCTTGCAAGTCCTGGTTTCTTCTGCCAGCTAAGGACTGTCCATTCTGCTCAGATTCCCTTCTTTATTCTCTTGCAAACCATCTGGTAAAAAGACTTACTTGACACTCATTCCAGGGCTTTGTTTATTTCTCATTATTATTACTTACTCTCTCTCTCTCTCTCCTTCTCTCTTTCTCCTAAACCAAAACAGGAATAGAGGAAGAAAAAGAGAGAAGCTCATGACAAATACTATTCTTCCATCTCTGGAATGTAACTTGTCTGCTACTTTGGAAAGAGTGAGTATTTTAGCAGGAGAGCTTAGACTGAGGAACAGATGAGATCATATCTCAGAGCCCCAAAACAGTAGCAACACCTGTATAACTCAGCTCAAATTAACATGGACAGGAGAAGACAATTGCAATTATGGTTACTTACAGGACAAAGCTCCAGTGCAAGGGCTGAAACAGCGCACCAAAAAAACAAATGAAAAATTGGATATCCAAGTTAAATTTCTTATAGAGACTGGAATTCCTGGGAAGCTAAAATGCCTGCTCAAAAGATGTTGAACTAGATACTGCTTAAAAACAACCAGAACTGTATTTTCTCCTGACTGCTGCTGATACAAGACTTTAACACACCAAGATTTTGAGTTTCTCCACTCTCTCATTTCTTGAGAAATCTTCCTTTAGATCAGGAGTTGTTCGAAAAGAAGCCTCTATTGCAACTGTATAGTTTCTATGGAGTGGGCATCTTATATTCTTTTTGACAGAAAGTATGAATTCACCTTTCTTGTTAATATGTTTGCATAACCTGACCAATACCATGTTTATCAATCTTTGGTTAGTTCTTCATAATAAACTATTTTCTTTGAGGTGCTGAACATCTGAATGAAAAAAAGATTTATTTTACTCAATTTTTCCTTTAAATGTCATCTAAAATCCAGGCAACACTGACATTTCTGATCCAAATGGGTAAACATTTCAAGAAATGCCACTTCCATTGAGAGTCACAGCTTGATTTACATATTCTGATTTGGGAAGTTCTCCTTCTCTAATGAAACAGGCTAAGACTCTCTGGAGATATGTCTGTTTACCCTACATGCTTCCTAGACCATTTCTGTCCTTCCTCTATTTGGTAATATGTTGTTCAATATTTGGAATTTCTTGGAGTCAGTAAATAAATCCTATCTGATAAATCATCATGCTTCTATGACTGGAAAGAGACGTCTGGGTCACAAAAATTAATCTGGTAATTATATTGTAGATAACATCGCGTGGTCAGGATATCAGGATGCAGACTACCAGGGTGTTTGCTCTTTCTTTGACTGGAAGGTTGTTCTAGAAAGAGATGCATACATTGTCACCTTATGAGCATTTTCTATCTGCCTTTCTTTTGCCAAACAAGCTAGGTATTTTCAGTTCTCCTTACTTAGGTGAAGCAAAATGCATCTAACATCCCTAAAATATTTTGTCAGAAGTCAGTAAAAAATCTTTTAGGTAGGAGAGAAGTTTAAGTGGGAAAGAACTGTTGCCTAGGAAGCCTGACACTAAAGGTGTTGTGGTGAAAATGGGAGGGGAAGGAAATGAAGGAAGCAGTATAATGAAAAATCTAAACTCCTTTATGAGACCCAAACCCCTGTGGTATGTGATATAGCCCAAACAGAAGTATTCTTACAAAGCTGCTTTCTGGACAACCCACTGATAGACATAGTTCTGCTGAAGGCAAGTTTAAACTAAGACATCCCAAATAAGTGAATGTAGTCTCACTCTTTTTCTCTTCTTACTGCCTTGGGTTATTGCAACACAGGCTTTTCCAATGGTGCAGAGAGGTGGAATATACACAGGCAAATTACAATTCCCTTTTTCTGCACAGCATGCCAGCTGCAGAGCTGAAGTAGCCAGGATGCTCCTGAAGTCTGTTCAAGCTCTGAGAGTTTCCCTTGGAGAATCTGCCCTATGAGTAGAACAAACATTTGCCAACATCAATGCAGTGATAGAGGGGATAATGCTGCTTTGGCTGTGCACATAACTTTTCCCTTCCTGATCTTGGCCTGGTTTTGGCTGCGACCAGGTCGCTCTTAATCCACTATTTGAAGGATAAAATATACAGACTATTCAGAACAGGTGAGAAAAAAAGATAGATAATAAAATTCAGAAAGAAGCATAGGAATAGAGATGAAGGGATTTTTGCTGAAAGAAAATACACAGCATTTCCAGGTGTCTACTCAAAATATGGACCATGTATTAGCCAGATTGCCTTCCCATTTCTAGCAGTTCAGGCAAATGCAGTCTACGTGTGTAGTTTAACCAGATAATGCCATAAGAAAAAGTACATAATTAATTAGCCACAAAGCTCACATTATGTAATCAGTATGATTAAATGATTAAGGAACAAAACTTAGAGTTGAGATGTTTGAATTGTTTTCTACGCTCCATCAATGATTTTCTTTCAAGTCTTAAATAACACTTGACATCTCTCCATCAGAAATTTCTACTGCAATTTTGGATAATAATTCTTACCCTTATTTATGATGCATATGAAGATTAGAAAATAATGAGTACATTGTATTTTCCTAGGGATTTCTCTGTACTTCAGACATGAACCCTACAAGGCATATCTCTGCGAAAACATAATGTAATTATTGCATTAAACAAAAAGGTCATTCACTGACCTAACTCTGTCTATTTAATAAGAACATTTCTGCAAAGATAAGACCATTACTGCTATTTGTATTTAGCAACAGTCTGTGAGGAAATGAAATTATCCTTGCCTCTCTACAACCACCAGAAATTTTTCTTCTCCCAGAGATGACAACCACGAAAAAGACTTGCTTTGTAATACAAGACATATTTCTAATTTATTTATTATTATTATTTAGCATTTGATAAAACTACATTAGCTATAGATTCTATCATGAGTAGTAGATAATAAATATATAAATGTGAAAGCTTGAGATTTATTAAATAAATTATATGTTAACAAACTGATTTTCTAATTGCAGCAGCAGTAGATAAGAGCATCTGGTTCCAGAATCTGCAAATGAATGAATCCATCATGCCACGATCAGTAGGTTGTGAAAAGGCTGTTTACTATTATAAAAGTCCTTGTTTATCAAAACAAAGCAAACTATGCTAACCAGGATGCAGAAGAAGATTTCTTCAGTTTTATCGCAACTTACTCAAACAATCATAAACCTTTCATTTTATACAGATGGATATATTTTACATCAGAACTGAGTGTGATAACATCTACAACATCAAGACATACTGTGTTTGAAATTCAGTCCAACAAAATTACTACGACAAAACCAATGTTCATTAGTCTGAAGTGAATGACCAGGGCCAGAAATGAAGAAACAACACATAGGAACACTAGCTTAAAATATCTTTAAAATTACTTCTTCTTTTTGTACAACAAATATAAACACAATAAAAACTTTCCATTTTTATGTTATTGATGCCTATTTCTTCTTCACAATATATAAAAGGAGATAAACAAGTTGTTTTGATTTGGCAATAGAGAAGTGATAAAGAAATGGGGCCTAAAGGAAAGCTGGAAAGTAACTTTTCACAAAGGCTTGTAGCAACAGGACAAGGGAGAATGGTTTCAATCTGAAAGAAGGTAGTTTTAGATTGGATAATAGGAAGAAATTCTTTACTGTGAGGGTGGTGAGACACTGGCAGAGGTTGTCTAGGGAAGTTGTGGATAACTCCCTGGCAGTGTTCAAGGCCAGGTTGGAAGGGACTTTGAGCAACCTGGTCTAGCAGGAGGTGTCCCTCCCCATGGCAGGGGAGTTGGAACTAGATGGTCTTCAAGGTCCCTTCCAACCCAAACCAAAACACAAAAGCAAAAACATAATAAACAAACAAAACGGTAATATGAAACACCAAATTTACTGAAACTATGACTTTGGTTTCCTAAAACCCAAGCACACTGCAAATTAGCCACAGGCTTGCCTTTATAAGCAAGTCAAAATGAGAAGGCAGCCATACACAGTAATTCTAATCTGCATTTGCCTGTATCTCCTACATTCAAAAGAAGTACACTCAAACTCCAGTTGTTTTGAAGAAAGCAAAGGTCATGGAGACAATAGTGTCTCAAGGTTCAGGCAACAGAAGAAAAATGTGCAGTTTTATTTGCAACATGTTCTGATATACATTAATACTTTTAATTAGTAGGCTGGTTTACTTCATCCACTGATTTTCACTGTTTCTTTTCCAGGTACAGCCCACCATTGTATCATTAATGTCCTCATAGCAATGGTAAGTTAACTATATCAGTATATGTTTGTAAAATAAAATAAATTGGTATGTTTACACCAGGACTACAATATTCCTTGCAAAAATATTTTTTTGTGTAAAGCATTTTTTTCCTCAGAACACATTAATATTAATTTCTTTATGCATTTCTACATTAAAATTTAATTTTCAGCTCCAAATAATAACAATCAGATTATGCAATGGCTTTTATTGTTTCCCTGTTTATAACAGCTAAACCTTCCACCACTCTAGCCTGTTTTACTTGGTAGCATTCCAACACTTACAACTATTTATAGAATCTAAGTGAAATATGACCATATTCCTAATTCTTCTTGTCTGTTATGTATTATTTTGGAATATGCTTCTGATTTTGATAGGTTACTGAAAAGACTAAATCCTGATGGCATACTGTATACAAAAATTCTCACAAAGAAAGATAGGGTCCTAAATCTGAGATACATATTTTCTTATCTATTTATACTTTAATATTTACCACCAGTTGTTATTGAAAACTGAATCCGGATTTAGCACAAAGTCAATCTCCTAAATTTCAGTTTGATGTATGACATAATTTGCCATGAAAATAAAATAAAGAAATACAGCTGAGACTAGAAAATACCTTTTTTTCACACCTGCCCTTAAAAAAAATACCAGTTTATTTAATGATGGGTTTCATTAGAAACTAAGAACAAGTTTGTTTCAATATGGTGAAATTTTAGTAAAAGTATATATTAATTTTAGTGAAAAATGTATGTATGTTATAATTTTTCCCATTGAGAAAGGAGATCCAAAAGATGAGTTTCATATTTCTATGCTATACCCTCGGGATGAGGACTAGTCATATTAGCTTTTTTCGAAGGAGTGCAGCCATTAGTATACAAAGCATTTTTGTCCAATTACATGAGGTAAGAACATAACCCTTAAATTTTCTCTATAATTATATGTCATGTAATATAATTTTCATAATTAGGTGCTATGATGGCTGTATGTTCTTGAAAAATCAATTTAAAGCTCAAATTGGAAAATAATAGAAAGTAAAAAAGTGAGATATCCTTTCTAGCTATCACACTTATTTAAAATATACTAAACTGCACAAATGCCACTCTAAAAATATTTTTTGACCAAAGTTTGCATACTTTGGTCAGTATGGTTGAACACAATTAGAAAGCCCTGAGACAGCATTAAAAAGCTAAAAGGTGAGATAAGAATAAGCTTACTGACTCATGTCCCCAAAAGAATCTGGACATAGCTATGAGATAATCCGATTTGTAAGGGGTTCTACTGTTCTACTTGTCTTTGAACATCATATTATGGAAACTGTGTTTTTTATCCTGCGGAATTAGCAAGAGTCAAATATGTGTAACAAACCTACTGCTTTATAAAACATCATGGCTGTTTATCTCCTAAAGTACTATTGTTTCACCATCATTAAGCTTGCATAATTATAACTGCTACTGCCCTGCCATTGGGTGAGTGCATTGGAGTGCATGAGTGAATATATGCTTTAAGAAAGGACACCAACAATTTCAATGTTTGACTAAGTTTGTTCAGGTGCAGTCTATGATTGAAACATCTTTAAATGCTGCTACATGATTGCTTTATTATGCAACTTTCCAACAAGAAAGAAACACAGCACTTGAATTCTGTACAAGCCTGTATTTTTAAGAAGACCAGTTCAGTGAAATGTAGGATTAAGATGCCTTTCTGGCACTTTTTCATGTTTCCCAGGCTGGACTATGATGGAAATTGGAATGGGCCCCAGGAGACGACAGCTGAGGAGAGCTTTCTGTATTATAGCAGACTCCAAGGATGCCCTAAGGTAAGCAGAATTGCTCAGCGTTTGCACAATGCCGCATGCTGTTATTTTGTTATTGAAGGCACCGTTACATTTTAGTACACTGTGCATTCACAACCCACTGGCTAAGAGGTGACAGGCATCACTGGTCATCTAGTAAAGCAGTTTGGTTCCCTTTAGACTGTCATTTATAATGCAGCCATTTTATGCGCCTGGAGAGATATTTTTCTCTGCTACCTGTGCAATGACAACAAATGAAGGAGTCTGCTTCAGAACACCACATGCTAAAAATTAGGCAAAAATTCTTTCCTACCTACAGGATAGAAATGTACATGAATAAATCTCACTTCCTGTACGTCCCATCTGTATGGGAGTGCCACTGAACAGATCTCTACCATGCCAAAGCTATCGAATGCTGTGTATTATGGAGATGAGAGAAACACATTCTGTTTTTCTTCAGAGCCCAAGATGCATCTATGACATTTGGGAAAAAGTTGCACAGGAAGAACAATTGTACTGGGAAAAATAATCATACAGGAAAGAAAAAAACAATTATGAAACTGTTCATCCTTTTAAAAAACTAATTCCAGAAATTCCGCACCTTGAATACTGTGTCCAGTTCTGGGCAGCGCAGGATGGGAAGGACATTGAGGTGCTGGAGCGAGTCCAGAGAAGGGCAACAAGGCTGGTGAGAGGTCTGGAAAACAAGCCTTATGGAGACCGGCTGAGGGAACTGGGGTTATTTAGCCTGGAGGAGACTGAGAGGAGACCTTATTGCCCTCTACAACTACCTAAAGGGAGGTTGTAGTGAGGCTGGTGTTGGTCTCTTCTCCCGAATTGCTAATGACAGGACGAGAGGAAATGGCCTCAAGTTATGTCAGGGGAAGTTTAGGTTGGATGTTAGGAAGAAGTTCTTTACTGAGAGGGTGGTTGGGCACTGGAATAGACTGCCCAGGGAGGTGGTGGAGTCACTGTCCCTGGGGATGTTCAAAAAATGGGTTGATGAGGCACTTGAGGCCATGGTCTAATGGTCTAATGGTTAGGAATATGATGAGATAAAGGTTGGACTTGATGACCCTGGAGGTCCCTTCCAACCATAATGATTCTATGACTCTATGATTCTAAATACTGTTGAAATCAGGGGTCCAAATTCATCCCTGATATAAATCTATGCAATATTATTAACCTAAACAGAGTAATATCCCACATAGTCCTAAGACTGCTGCATGGCCTGGGCCCCAGAAAGACTACACTTCTGTGACTTTCTCATATTAAGATTGTCCTAAGAAACTTTAAGCTGAAATCTTTGTTTGAAATGACATTTTCAGTGTCTGAATCTGTCTTTTTCCTTTAGACTCCCTGGCAGAAGGACTCTCCCCCACTGTTCGTACAGTGCCTGGCACAATGGGACATGGCACCTCACTGTGTGCATTAGACACAACTGTAAAATCATTGTCTTACACATATCTGTTCTGTTTCTTTGGTTCCTCACTACAACTCATGTGCCCTCTCCTCTCTCAGACTTTCAGCTGAATGTTCTCATGTGTGAAGCAAGCAACTATGTAGGTAAATATGAACTATGCAGATTCTGAAATCTGCCAGCAAAGCATACGTGATAATTAAACATCAGCAGATGTGTATTATTTGCTAACTAGGCCTTAAACATCAATACGCTCTGGGTTATTTTCTGCACTCCTCAGGCTATTTATTAAAACCTAGTAATAGTAAATGTTTACCTATTTTGACATATTTTTAGATTTTAGTTTTAAATGTTTAACTTCCCGCTGGATTAAAATTACTCTTATGAGGCCGAAGTACTAAAAATTAAAGAAATTTGCTCCTAGCAAATCTGATGAAGTACCATCTCAGTTTCCAGTCATTCCTGCTTTTTAGCATCTTTGAGCCTGACATCAGTTTTGGATGCAGCTAAATGTCAACTATCCCGATAAACATGTACACTACCAGCTGTGGCTCCATCTGCTCAACTAAACATTTTCACACCAAATCTGCCGGGGAAAAGAAATATTGGTTTTAGAGTTGGTTTGTAACAACTAAAATATTAAAATCTTAACTCCAGGTGGCCCTTCACTTTCCTATTCCTCTGATGAATATATTTAGAAGAAACAAAACCATCTATTTTTAGTGTGGCTCAAACCCACACAATCCAATGGAAGGAATACACTGTGAAAAGAACAGATAAATAAAGCAGAAACTGAGAGCTGATAAACCTCCACTTTGTCTCTTGCAGAACCCCTGTAAATGCCTACACGACTGTGAGACCTGAGTGATGTGCAGCAACAGCTATAAATAGCTCCCAGTCTCACTGCCCCACCCTTGCGAAGAGCAGCATCAGCCTGCAGGCAGGCATGGCTGGTGGGTTGGTCAGCCTGCTCCCAAAGCACTGCAGTTGCAAACCCAGAGTTAAAATTAGTACTTCAGTAAACAGGTATGATAGCTGCAGTGTTCCAGAGCCTTTCATAAGAACAACAGATGCCACCTTTCTGTGAGCAGGGATATCTATAGGAGGAGTGAAGGCAACATCCTACCCGAGTCCTAGATGGACTGCTAGTCTGAATTGACTTCCACATGTGCAACACACTCTGCAGCGACAGCTGGGTAGATGCCTTTATACTAGATAGAGAGGTCTATCTTACTATTATTAATCTCCTCTTTTTGCAATTGATTCTGCAATTTCAATGAAAGTCCTCAAGAAAAGACAAAGCAACACTGTGAACATGGCTCTTGCTTAAACTGTGAAAATCATGTTAGAAAGTTCAGCATGGTCATAAGAGGAACGGTATCTGCCACTATGCTAGGGCAATAACCCTGATATATCAAGTCTGAACAAGGACCAAGGTTTCAATTGCATTAAACAAGTACTTTTCTCTTTCCACTCCCCTGCTGAGACCCTGACAGAAGGTGTGGGGCAGCCCCAATTCTGTCACCGTGAAAGCCGGAGCAGCTGTTGTGAAACAGGGATAGCACAATGGCTGAGCAGAAGAAGATTAATCCTAACCACAAGAAGCTCAAGTAATTTTTTCCTGCTGATAGGGTCTGTAAATTGTTCCTTATGAGAGTCCTCACCTGCACATGCCAGAGCCCTGAGATAATCTTACATCTTCATGAACAACAGTTTGAAAATAATGGATACATATCTATTTGACTAGAAAGACCAGTTGATTCAGACCAGCATTTGTTTTGCACAGTGTCATCTTAAAAGCAAAATCAGAACAACTCCCCACCCCAGTTAGGGCTTTTAAACAGCTACAGTGACATAAGAAGTAAGAAAACAGCAAAATAATGGATGAACAGACTATATACCATGGTTCAAAATTCACACACCCTAGTGGAAACACAAAAGGGATGAAAAAGCATGATTATTCTGTAACATGTTCATGAAAGCCAAAAGGAATTTTATTGAATGGAGTAATGTAAAAATTTTCATACTAAAGAGACAGCAGACCTACTTAGCTCTAAACTACTCCTTATCAACTAAATAAATTTCTGTTTTAGAAAATTAGATTGTATTTTGGATATTATACCTTATTCTATTCAGTTGTATATGTCCTTTATAAAAATGAAAGAAAAAGTCTTACTACATCTAATAATTTATTCTAATTAAAAAAAAAAGTCACCCAGGAATGTGTTTTAAGTAGAAGTGGCAAGCAATTAACAGTTCAGACTACATATCAGAGACTTCTGAGACTTTTTGATACAGCTTTCTCATTATTTCATTCTGACTTCATCCTTACTACCAAAGTCTAGTAGTAAGGAGACCCAGAGTTCTTCCAACTGCTGAAATCAAATAACATAAATCAAAACAATCATGAGAAAGGTATCCAAGTTCTGCATTAAGATTTAGGTTTGTACATTTTATCCTTTCTTGTTCACTCAGAATGAGTGAATGCCTTGTCTATCTGTGTAAGTACAAATGTATCAGTAGAAAAGGAGTTTGCGCTAGAAAAATGTACTATATTTTATTGAATAAGTTTATAATTTAACAGTTCTTATTAATGAACACATTGTAATCTAATACTTAGTGCTGTTGCATCTAACAATTTAATACAATTAAACTGTGCAGAAAAAAACTATCTCTTTCCCTTCACAGTTCTGATTCAAGAAACATTACAAAGAATCTCAGCAATAAACCAAATTGTGAGAGACACGAGTTCCAGAAATAAGCCAAATATTGTGAAGTTATGTGCAGAGCCACATGTACATAACCCATTTTACTATCTTCTGTATTTTGAAGTTCTCCAAAAGAGTACTATTGCATAAGTCAGAGAATAAAGAAGACTGGAACATGTTTTTGTAAGATAAACAAAATTATGAAGAATTTAAAAAATAAGACCAGTGTCCAGAATTGTGCACAAATACACTGGGTTTTCTATTGTTCAGTAGCCAGCACCTCTGGCTACTGGCTAACAGGAAGGAATAATACTTTAAAAAATAACCATGGGTCATAACATTTATTTAATTATTTTCATATTTAGCTTCAGTGTAGCTATTGAATTGTTATTTATGTCTGTAAAATACAATAGAACAAAAACTACTCTAGTAGCTTCTTTAGAAGAAAAGCTTATGAGCCATATAATCCAGCAAGTCCTTGTAATAATGATTTCCCATCCACATATTAATCTGTTATTATTTGGCATATTTTCACTGTAGTCCTTTGAGCTGTACTAGTTTATAAAGCTAGAGAACTTTACAAACATATAAGCATATAAATATAACACATTTCTCATACTTTCTCAAGGAGTAGAGGAAAGAATAACTGAACATCAAAGCTGGCAAGTGCCTTTTTGTTCTACTATGGCTGTTTCTGTGTAACTGTATCAAGACAGAGGCAAGTCCAAGAAATTTGCGTCACACACAGAAATAAGGCAGTATTTTGATAGTCATCAGATTCCATGGGAATTAACTCAGACACTTTGAATGCAAACTGTACTGCTGTATGCTCTCTCCTATTGATAAGCCTTATATTTACTGTGAAGAAATCTACTGGAGAACTTCCAGCAACGAAGGTATCAAGCACCAGGGCTTGAGATAGCCTTTTAGATATCTGAGCCCTGACTAGAGAGTCTTGAAGATAAGAGTGGAGACTGAAGTTAAGCCTAATTCTATGAAAAGCCAATGTAAGGCAGTCTGATGTGCTCATGGTAGTCTGAGTTGCTGCAACCTTTTTTGTATTAGATAACCTTCCCTACCCAGTAAGAGCTTTATGCTCAGGTATACTACGCTGCAATCATCCAAGGGAGAAGCTGTAAAAATACAACTGCAGCCAGTTCAACATCATGGAATCATAGAATAGCTTGGGTTGGAAGGGACCTTTAAAGGTCATCTAGTCCAATTCCCCCTGCAATGAGCAGGGACATCTTCAAGTAGATCAGGTTGCTCAGAGCCCCATCCAATCTGACCCTGAACATTTCCAGGGATGGAAACATTCAGTGGGATGAGGTAGACTCTCTTATTCAAGGAAGAAAGATGGACAGTTTTATTCACAGATGTCACTCTGTGGCAGCTTTAGTGACAACACAGAATACAGAAGTACTCCTGTACTCACGGGACTGCAGGGATCAAAAAATGATGTATAATTTTCACCAGAAGCTACTATACTGGGCTTGGAAACTCAACGACTTGTCATTTTCTTCTCGCTAGTATCATCTCTGCCTCATCTGCATTCAGTTTCAACCAGCGATTCTTTGTGCTGTTTTCTTGCAATCAGTTGCTACTACAGTGAAACTGGAATGCAACAGGCCTCAGAGTACAAAAGGAAACATATATGATCTGCATATTTCTCAAGCACACAATCTGACCTGTTCACACAGTAGCTGAGTATAGATGCCAAAAAGAGCTAGCAATAAAACTGATTATTGAAGAACACCAGAATGAAGAACAGAAAGGTAGTCTGCCCTGACTGCTTCTTGGATGTGTTTGTCTGGGAAGAATGCCAACCATTTTAGTGTATTACTTTGGATTCTGCTACCTCTTTCAAGCAAGAAAGTACTATCTCATGATCAACCGTGTTAAATGATTCAGATACGTCTAAAGTGATGAGAATAGACGTCTGTCCTCTCTCCACTGACAGGAGCAGATTACTTATTACACATGTCACTAAAGCCATTTCATTCCCTGGTTTAAATTCAGATTGTGCTGGATCTAGAATTTTATCCTAATTTAGTTAATGCAATTGGCCTTTGGCTAGCCTGCAAAGAGTTTCACAATTATTCCATGTCTGTTTGTGGGGACAAAGAAAGATGATTATGGTTAGCTCTAGGGTGAAATGTGGAAATTTTTATAGAGCACATGGAAATGCTACACAAAGGTTTGGGACAGGAAATTAATAGCTAAATCCAACTGAAGCTACAGGGGGAATGACACAAATATGAGACATCATTACTCAAACTGGAATTTGCTCAGGACACTGAGGTTAACATCTCTCCTCCTGCAAATTGTGTCAAGGCTACAGCTGACAGGACTGCAGGTTTTTTATTTCATTTGAAAACAACGAATCAAATCACAAAATTCTTTTTCCCACAAGGGACAATGGCTTCAGCGAAATACAGTGAGAAAGAACTGTCTTCTGAATCATCCTTATCACTTCTTTCAACATCTGGATTCTCACTGCAGGTATCCCATTCAAGTAATAACACCCCTAATATAACCCTACTCATTCCAATAGATGAAGAGAAACAGCTTAAAGAAAAGCCACAGTGACCATGAGTCCAATATTCATGTAAATTAACCTTGCCAACTAACTAATAAATTAAGTAACAACACACAGTGAACTAAACACTAGAGAATATATCCTGGAAAACTTCTAGGTTGTTACTTTAAGGTTAAACAAGAGTGGTAAGTAGAAGAATGCAGGTTATTAACACCCATATAAATGTACATTCTCTCACACATACAAAAAATCAATTTTATGATGTTCAAAAGCTGTACAAAAACGACTATGTCTTTGTGGGATTTTGCTGATCTTTCAAGAATGACAGATCAATCTGTTAAAGAAAGAAAAATGGATTGAAAACCCACAATGTTTTAAAAAGTAATTCCTTTCAGAGCTCTACTTTTTTGATAAATTAACTATGATCAGCAATGGAGAAATCCATTTTCTTTTCTATCTAAGCTTCAAATAATGATACATAATAAAAAAAAAAGATGCACATAAGCAATTCACATCAATACTCAAATTTTTCAGAAGTAGCCTCCACTTTTCAATTTCTTTGTATTTTGTGCCTCAAATCATGATTTTCAGAGATGCTGATTGCTTACAAGTCCAGTGGCACTTCAATTATGCAGCAAATACTCCTGCCATGGAGTCTGGCAGGTGTCTGCTTTTTTGTGTCCCTAAAGCCTGACTGAGCAACTCGATGTAAGGTGAACTTGTGTCCTATCACCACATCTCCCTGTCTGAGCCTCTGAAAGGAACAGTTCCTTACAGTAATCACTGCCAAAAATCAGGCCATGGGCATTAGTCGGTGGGCATCTAGAACCTAAAGCATTCAGAGAAGCCATATTTTAAAACCTTCATCATATTTCTACATCACTGGGCAATTATGTCACTACTTATAATCCATAACCTTAAGGAACCTCCTCCAGGGGTTTCATGCCATAGAGCAAGTTAATGACCCATTGCAAACTACCTCCTTATAATGGGATTCAAAACTTTTTAGCACCTTGATTGTGAATGACACGCTTCTTGCTTCACTGCCAGTAAGGGGCCAAGTCATTAGCAGCACAACATATGAAAGCAGAAGCTTTTCAGATATTAGATATATAACACTGGAAAATTGTGTTTATCCTAGCTTTGTTAAAAAGTCCCTTAAACTTAGACACTGTGTAAGACTACACTATTATTACCTGTAGCAGAAAAACCCTTTAGTTTTTGTGCAAGATAAAGTAAGGCAAAACTTGCTTAAACAGCATTATAAGAATCAGTTACTATTAAGGATTATAAATTTGTCAATTGGGTTTGAACCACTGATGGCATAATATAATTTAAAAAACAAATAATCTGATTTAAACTCATTTAACAGTAGTACCAATGTAAATCAATATTTTGGAGTGCTCCTTTTACTGATTACAACATGATTTGTCCTCCCATGAATTAAAAAAAAAAGGGTTTTGATTAAAAATGGTGAAGTCAGAATACAGTTAAATGTATTTTTAGTATCAATGATGCAGAATTTACAGATCCTAAAAGGTTAACAAATGCAACATTTCATTTAAAAGTAAACAAAACTGGGGATAAGTCATTGCTCTCCTTCTAAATTTATGCTATCCAATGAAACAACAGTTACTCTATGCTTTATCAGTCTTGACATCAATATTAAAACAGCTATACAGACTGCCCTAACTGTTTATACATCCCTTCCAGCCATTTCAATGTGAACAGTGTCCTCCTTGTTTCTTACCTTACATGCAGCTATTTCATCATCTCCAGTTCACATATCAATTACCAGACTTCTGCAATTTCAACAAAGATTTTTCTTTTCTATGTCCAACCTCCCTTAAGCAATAAAAAATACCACCATCAAATTACAGGTGCAATGTTTCTGAGAAACTGGAGAACATGACAAAATATAAAATATTTTCCTAATTAAGAAGGTAGGAGTGGAAGTGTGTTTTGGAATCACTGTGTCCAGTCACCTGCAACCACGTGATGTCATTCCTTCCAAAAGAATGACCAAGCTCCATCTTAAAATGAGATTACGTCTCCCTCCACTCCCATCAAAAGACTGCTCCAGAATCTCACTGGTCTGATGACTAAGAAAGGTATAATTTCCAACCTAAATATCTCATATTACAAAATCAATCATTTATTTTCACATCAGTACTAGTCATTCCATTAAGTTGTCATTTGATTCATTATTTTTTCCCCACGTTCCCTCCCACTGTATTTCTGAATACTCATGAAATTTGCAGCAGTAAGGAATCTCTCTCTCTTGTCTCTGTTGAATCTCTGTCACGTGAAAGGCAACACAAGAGGAAGAAAATTAGGCACTACACATAAACATGACTCTGTAGCCTAAAAATTAGGATATTACCAGAGAAATGGAAGAAGCACAGTTAAATTCATCAGTTGAAGAAGGGAACTGAACCTGACACTCCCATTTCACAGGCCACAGAATAACACTGGAGAAGCATTTCTGAGCCATAGCACCCCATTTTAATAGAAGGTTGAGCCTGTTCTTTTTTCAAAAAAAGTCATGAATACTGGCACACTGACCTCTGGACAGGTTTTCTGTCTCTCAATCCCATAGACACTCCAGTGCCAAATTAAAGCCAGAAAGAAGGGAGATATGTTTTCAGCCAACCAGGTCCAACAGCTTTTCTTCCAGTACATTTCTCCTGAACACTTCTACTGAGGCACCTGTCTTTCTACAAGCAGAGAGTAAAATTTCATACTGTTCTTGATCCCTCTTAATAATGAGGTACTAATAATACTTCTGTTTTGTGCTCAAAAACACATTATTCTGTCATTTCCTTTACATTAGATCAGTGGAACCACAGTTGAGAAACTGACCTCTTGCTTTCTTAAAACTGGTGCCTGGATTATGAATGCAGGACATAGCACTCAGCACTCGGGTCTTTTCAAGACTTTGTATCTTTTCTTTTTCACCTGTATAATGGAGCTAATTACCACTTTCTACTGTAGAATTAAACTTTTCTTTTTCACCTGCATAATGGAGCTAATTACCACTTTCTAATGTAGAATTAAACTACCTTTTTGAGATTTCTCCAGGCTCACGCGTGATCAGGATGCTGAAGCAATACAATGAGGGTCATCTTTGATGGAGTTCACATTGTACTCATAATGAAGACTATTCATACTGAAGACTAAGTGTTATTTTCCAAGTGGTCACTTGTGGATTTTTCAGAAGCAAATAATTTTGTTACACTCTAAAAGATAATTGACTTGATACTTATTAAACAGAAATAAAATCTAATTTTTTGAAACTAAATCTAAAATATTACTATTACATGCCTATTTAAAAAAAAAAACCTGATCTGCAGTTCATCGACATTAATCATACAGCCATTACCAAGCTTCACATTTCAAACTGCTTTTTATTTTTTTAAGATCAGTTGAAGACAAGAAAGCAATAACAACAATACAGCACCTAATGCCACAAAAGTGAAGAATTTGCTTTCAACTCTTATGGGAATCTGAGCATCTTCTGTTTCATTTTTTATCACAGTTAATCTCTGTAGATATTACACTATATTAAATCTGTACCACAGCCACATTTATCTTGAGCTTTTCTGTTATATGTACGTTCATGACAAAAAAAATCAAAAAAAATCCCCAAATCAAAATTCCCCAAGATGTTTCATGTGATGAGGACATAAGAGCAGATTTCATTTGATTCACAACCAGTTGCCAAAATCTACCTACTTTCATATTTTGAAGTACAAGATCTGTCTGGTAGCACTTCAAATTTACAAACTCCCACAAAAAAATAAGCATTTTATCTACTGTAACACTTGTAATCAACCTACCTTACCATTTCTTTTCTTCATACCCCTACCTCAAAATGGATTTAATAATACAATTAGCACTGGTCACCTAACAAGACCATTTCCTGAAAAGTTAAAATATATTTTAGAATTGTAATTTCAGGTATCCTTACTGTGAAATTATATTTAACTCAATGCAATAATCTATAAATCTATATAACAGATCCATGGCCAGATTTTCTAACACTAGGCTGTATTTCAGTGCAATCTGCAAGCAACAGAAACTGTGAGCAGTTTTATGTCCCGACTTTATAGAGTACAATAAAACAATTAGTATTCTAACTCAAACTGGATACAAATTACAAGCAAAAAAAATAAAACCCTCAGAGAATTCCCCTGGGAAAAAAAATAAAAAAGGTGACAGAGCACTGGAACAGGCTGCCCAGAGAGGTTGTGGAGTCTCCTTTGCTGGAGACATTCAAGACCCGCCCGGATGCGTTCCTGTGTGATGTACTCTAGGTGACCCTGCT
This sequence comes from Aegotheles bennettii, assembly GCA_013398125.1. Classification (NCBI taxonomy): domain Eukaryota; kingdom Metazoa; phylum Chordata; class Aves; order Caprimulgiformes; family Aegothelidae; genus Aegotheles; species Aegotheles bennettii. The sequence goes on along the minus strand of VZRW01011265.1, from coordinate 297,865 downwards.
CTGGCAGGGGGGGTGGACTAGATGATCTTTCGAGGTCCCTTCCAACCCCTAGGATTCTGTGATTCTGTGATTCTGTGATAACGAAAGATTTTCTGAGATTTTTTAATATTTTGCATATGTGCAAATAATAATTAATGATGTTGATAAAGTCATTAATAATATTGCCAGACCAAAAATAGTTAGTATTTGAACAGATTTTCTTTGTTAAAAAATCGAAAATTATATCACCTACTCACTTCAAGGTTAAAAGAGCAATGCAAATTCATATGGGTCCCTGATGATCAAGGTAGGATTAACATATTTTCACCTTCTCTAATAGAACTGCTTTGGTACAAAATACATTGTTCTGCACTGTCATGATGTATGGCTCATATTTAGAAATCTGACAGTTTAGGAGTGCATTATGGCATTCCATTAAACTGAATACATTTTTGTGCTGCACAGGAAAAGATAAAGAGGCCACAATTTCTGTCTTCGTTTTAAAAAATAATGGCTTTTCTCACTAGAGTAGTAAAAATTTTAGAAAATGGGATATTCACTGGACTGGTAAATTCTATTCTCTGTTTTTTCAAAACCACAAAGAAGATATAACTATTTCATATAAATCCTAACTGTTTTACAAGAACATGAACTATATTAATTGATAGAGGTGTCAGCTAAAACCCTCATTTACCACAGCAATAACAGTAATTTTGAAAACCTTTGGAATTTGACCTGTTAGTGGACTGTGATATTTCAATTTCTGAGTGATATTAATCACTTAAGTAATTGTAAAATGCCAACAACACTGTCATGGAGACAAGAAAGGAGGAAAAGAGAAGGGGCAAGAAGAGGGGCTTGAGAAAGTAAATGAAAGAGGACTAGAAAAACAACAATGAAACTTCAGGTTAGGACATACATATGTAAGGACTCCTTATTCCCATGGTGACAGGACAGTGCAAAGTTTTCTATAAACTCCTGGAATGCAAACAAGATATTCATTTAAGAGGTTTATCTATTCTTACTACACGTTTGGGGTTGTACTATTACAAACGCAGCTATATCATAGATATCATTAGTCCATTGTCCAAATACCTGAAATTTCCTTCACCTCAACAAGAATCTAGAGGATGCTTTAAAAACAGTTTATCAGTTACTTTTTACCTTCCCTTCAGCCTTGTACCCAAAGTTTTAAAAATCTAGATGAATAAAGAAACAGCTTTCTGAAGATCCCTCTTCCTACTAGTAAGAATCTTTTAAGTTACTCAGTCATGAAGAAAAGCAAAATGGTAGTGCTTGGCCAGAAATGGGGAACCACTGAGTGGGAGTCTTTACATCACAGGACCAAGAAAGTTTGCAGTCTTGAAGCTTCAGCTGAGCATTTGAGCTTCTCTCTTCCCTTTTGGTTGGGTCAGCAAAATGTAATGTGGAGTAAGAAGGCGGCAAAGTGACTACAGCATCACGCTGCAAATGTATTATGAGGCAGGACAACAGCTTTGAGAATGTGTGAAAGACGAAGCAGGAGTCCAAGGCTTGATGGTTCTGTCTTTGCTTACCATCATATGGAGCTGTGGAAATTGTATTTGTGTTTGTATCCAAAACTTACTCTGTGATTACCTCCTTATTAATGGTTTGAATTTGCTGAAGGTCTGCAGTTTTATTTCTAGACTATAAACAACTTTAACTACATTTCAAATCAAAATCAAAATAACAAATTTAGTTCCCAGATTTTACTATCCTCTGTTGTTCTTTACACCTGCTTTTGTGTGATCCTGGAAAACCATCAGATTTAAAATTGCCTGTCCTGGAGCCATTAGAACAGAAACTAAAAAAAACTCAAACAACTTACACCCATATGTCTGAACAACCTCTTGAGCTTTAATGATGTTGTAACGCGGCAGAAAGGTGACACTTCCAATATAAAACAAACCTAAGGTTTTTCCACACAAAAGATAAAGAGTAATGCTGATGGCCTCCATAACATTATTCCTCTCTTTTGGAGTAGTGTGGTGAGAAAAAACATGAGGCATGAAAAAGCACTTTAATGTGACCTATCTTGTTGTTTTAGAGTACTGGGTGAAAGCTTATTAACTGCAACAAGAACCAGATCTTCCCAGGTGCAATTAGGGAATGGAGGAATGCATCAATGTTACAGTTTAAAAACTGCTATATTAAAGACCTGGTTTTGTCCCATGGGAGACTTACCTAGAACACTGCAGAAAGTTTCACAAGGGTTAGGTTGCCAAAAAAATGTCACAATGATTAGTGATTAAAAGCAAAGTTCCAGCAAGAACAAACTATTTCATAAAGGTCACAATCTCAGAATTATTTTTTTTTATAAGAAAATGTATTATTAAAACATCCTTAAGGGCTAACCCTGCTACCTGCTCACTGTCTGAGAACTTGGAGATTCCTGCCGAGATTTGTTTCTCTTTCATATGCAATGCTGGCAGTTAGCCAGTGCACCCAGCAGAGCTGCAGGAGACCCAAGCTTTCTTAAAAAGCTGGTGATACACTGAACTAGTACTGTTTACAATCTCTCTTGCACTGCAGTTCTCAGGGAAAATATAAAGGGATAAAAAAGTCTGTTAAGGGAGGTTTACAGGAATTCCAGTGAAGAAGAATTTGGTTGTTTCTGAACAAAGAAGACCAACAGCTCTAGATTAAAATGAAAACAAAAACTTAATTCTGTTATACATTTTAACAAGAAAAAAACCAAAAAAAAACCCAAAAAAACCCAAAACAAACAAAAAACAAACAAAACCAAAACAGAGGATGATAGATAACTTTAACCTATCTTAGTATTTTTATAGCCACTAGCAAAATAGTATCTAAATGCCTCACAGTCACTAATGGATTTTTCTTCACAATGCTCCTTTTATGCAAGGAAGTCCTATTATCCTCATTCTGATGAAGAACAGCTTCATGGAGAGATTAAGTAATTTATCCAAAGTAACATGAGATGCCTATGGGAATGACTATATAATTTATCATGGATCTCCAAAGCCTCAGTCCAGTGCCTGAACTGGACCACACTCTTCTCAACAGACAAGAGTTGCTGTACAGTACCTTAAATGACCTTTCAAAATGGCTATTTTTTACATACTTTTGTCCTATCACCACTTTAAAGAAATTACTTTCAGAAAACATAATTAAGCACTCTGTATCTTGTCTCAACATCAGCTGTGAAACTTGGGAACACAAATACTTTTCAGGCCAAACATTATATTTCTCTTTAAAGACAGCAGCAAAGCTAAAGCTCAGCAGCTTGGAAGCTGGCAAAGATCCTGCAAATGACCATACTTTAATAAAAGTCCCTTCAGGTTTTTTCAAGGCTTTTTATATTCCTGTGACTGAAAACAGTTACTATACTAGCAAAACGTAAGTCTGAATATATGGCAGGAGCCATTTGGTAAGTACCAAAATATGTTTCCTGGCAAACTGAAAACAAAATTGAAGAGATTGGTTTATCATTTGGTAAAGCTGCTTAAAACCAAAAGGAAGTAGATTGTTTTCTTTTTATATTCAATGAATGGTTTTGTTTTGAATTGTAGTTCAAGCTGCAGGAGCATCCATGAGACTGGCAGTCTAACACACTGGGTCAGTATCTGCCTCTGATTCAAATTAATTAAAATGTGGTATTTAATGAAAAGACTACTAAAGTTCTCTCTTTGTCCAGCGAGTTAGTACAATGAACATCAGCAACCTAAAATTCTCCAGCCACTACATTCACCTGAAGGGATCATGACCAGGAGTGAAAAGTTTACTAGGTTATGTTCCTTTAATCTTACCTTCTCTTTCAGGTCACTGCCAGAAGCACTGCTTATGATGATGTTTATGAAAAAGAAAATTAACTGAGATCATAATTCAAATTCCACACAGTTCACAAACAACTTTCATATGGTAACAATTTCTGGTCACTGCTTGGGTTAACTGAATTTGAATTGGTGACCTAAAGGTGAAAGATTTTGCATTCCAGGATCAATCTCCATACTGTTCACCATTTCCATTTTCTGAAGTTCAAAGTGGTAGAAGTGAATGTTACATGGTTAAACACAGTTGCCTCCACTTTTCATTTAGTTAAATATTTTCAGATTTTTCCCCCTTAAAATTATTCTAAGCATAAGCCACAATTGTACCAAATTTTCTCATGTATAGAGAACTTCTGATTAAAAAAATGTACATCCATTGAATAAGAAAATAATCTTCTAGCAGATAACGAATCTATCAAATAAGGGTATCAAACAATGCTTTGGCTAACTTAAAAATAGTAACAGTAAAGAAAAATCCTGTGATTTTAAGATTTCATAATTTTCTTCACAGATCCTCATACTTTCTTAATTATTTATATTTTTTTTTAATCCAAGAATTCTGTTCTGTACTCAGAACATGAAACTTAACTAACACACACATTCTTACCCACTTCAGTGATAAGTGAGTAAATTTATTTGCAGGGAATGGACTTGGAATTCTCAGCTGTATCTGAGGTAGGAGGTTTCTGTCAAAACCTTTGTAAAATTTAACCTGTTAAATTTTTTCCTTAGGGAATGGGAAGGGAATTGAGAGGAAACAGAGAAGAAAAAACACTTTCAAAAATATTAAAAAGGAATTTCCAAAATAGACATAGTGTGTCTAAAGTATACATAACTCAATGAAAGATTCTCACTATGCTGTTATTTATTTTTACCCACAGAGACAGCATTTTTGTTTAGACTTCCAAATACCTTAACTCTTCACCATTTTTAATAAAACAGGCATAAGAAAAAAGAACAATGTCTCCTACAAATTTATTACTGTGTTATTTAATCTGCTGGTTCAACAGTACATTTTTAAAGGTCTATCTTTCACCCACAGAGCAATGAAGCACAAAACTGAATACAATTGCAAATCCCTAATCTGTTATTGGGAGGAAGACTATTAATTTATCCTCTGAATGCACCAATTCTACAAAGTAACTCTTCGGCATACAGAGTTCATATCTTAAAAACTGCACATTATTTAAGAGTGAAAAATAATTATTTTCTGTACCTAGTTTCAGAACTTGGTAACAATTTCTTCAGACTGATTGATTCTTATGATCTATGCTACTTTAACTATTCTTGTATCAGCCACCATTTTCTACTAGTGCCTCTTCCTGCTTTACATTGTTCAAATCTCAACTGTCAGCCAAAGCAACTAGACCACAACATCCTTACAGACACATTAAAAAAAAAAAAAAAAAGAAAAGAGAAAAAAAGGGGGACCCAAAATTTGTTTCATGGCCTGTTTGGTTTAACAACAGACCCAATGCCCATTCAAGCACATATAATTCAGAAGGCCTGACTGCCAGCAATAAAGACTGAAATTGGATACTTTGTGAGATTAATTACCTAGATAGGGCATGATAATGCTAGTCAAATGGGAAGGTAATTAAAGTGCACCTTCCATGAAAATTATTCATTGCTGCTGGATCAAGTGACAGATAAATCAAAAGGCACTTAAAAAAGCTACAGGTTAACTTGTGGAAGGCAGTTCCTCCCTGGAAGTCAAGGTAACCACAGCTGCTTGTTCCCATCGTAAGACAAAAGTCAGGAAAGTAATGCAGCCTTTGAGAAAGAGAAACCCAGAGAAAAGTTATCAGCATTGTGCCTGCAGACAATGGGCCAACTAGAGTGGAACCAGTCAGCTGGCAGCCTTCGGATTACTAAATCTCTCTGCTTGTACGCCATAAAGGGGTATTGCAACCGTAAAAGGCGGCAAGTGATGAATTAATAAGTTGACTAGTCCCCTGGGTGCAATCCTTATAGGCAGAGGACATGCTGCGGTAATCAAACGGGGTTATAAATTGTGTACATTGAATGGCACAAAATGTGTCTCACTTCATCACCATTAAGTCAAGACTTCCTGAATTTGTCATTAACTCTTTAGCTTCAATATATTTATTTAAAGAGTAAAAGTAAGAGAAAGAGCTTACAATAACAAAAGGGCAACTGATACTACCCAGCGGGATATATAGTCTAATAGAGATCACTGACTCTTACTTTCTACAGCTACAGGGGTCAAACTGCACTCCTTTTACACCAAAGCTCCCCTTGAGATGTACTGATTAAAGTTCAAAACATTTGACTAAATGCATTTCTGAATGCAGAAAAAAAACCCAAACAAACAGGATAAAATAACTTTTTACAGCTAGTTTATGTAAATTCCTAAGTATTTATTCCCTACTTGAAAAAAAATGGAGTTATTTACATGGATAAGCATATACCAGATCCCATATTTTTACAGAAAATTTCAAAACAACCTTATTTTGGATGTAACATCTGATTATTCAAATGGATAGTTGGATAGTTGAATAATTACCACCTTCCCTTAATGGTTTTTTTAGTGTGTGCTAACTCTTTAGGTTGTGGTATTAGGATAATTCTGACTGTTCAGTGGAAGTTAAATGGAAAGCAACTTTGTGCCATGCTTTTTGTCTTTAATAATAGTAAATAGCCATTTTCAAGGGCTTAGATATCTACCGGGGTTAAAGAAAAACTGCTGACTTTGAATCACAACATAAAAAGACAAAAAGATAATTTATTAAAAATCTTTTACTTAATTGCTTCTCAAAAAATATTCTTAAACTTTGAAACAATATTTCTGCATGTTTTATAAATAACTTCAAAGCTGTTTTCCACACCCTCTAAATGTTTTTCCTTTACCTAGGCTTCATAGTGAGCACAGGAAATGAAAATGTAAATGAGTACTGAAAAGTGATGTAAACTTCAAAAATATGAACTCCAAACTGAAGCCCTTTCTGTGTGACCAATAGAAAGCACAACCCTTTTTCAAAATAGAGTTTGTGACAACGGCCATGATTGTTCCTAGTCCAGGGGAGTATTCTATATTCACAGAAGGCTATAGGGTCATGTGACAAAAAGAGGCATGGTACTAGTTTATCAACTTCCTCACAGTTGGAAGGTGTCACATTTCCCCCAGAAAAGGAGTTGGGCTGATTTTGTGCATAGTTTTGTCACTTTGAGACTAGCCTATTACAATATTTTCACAGAATTCAAATTTTATAGACCTCCTAACCTATAAATCAGTAAAATTAATCTGGTGAAGTAAACTGTGGTAGAGTTGAGGATAATGTATGAACACATGCTTGCCCATACCACTAATTCGTTTGCATAGTTGTGGCAATCTCAGTGTGGGCACGCTGTTTTGGAAGATAAAGAAGTCTGATTTTTCAAGTGCAAGCCCTGACATGTCAGGAACAGAGGACAGACCTTGGTGCCTATTGTGTAGGCATAGCTTTGGTAAGCAGGGAATACCCATTAGCTTCCTTAGAGTCTCACTGCCTGTCTGCTAGTATCCAAGTGGAGTTTGAGCTATTGATTTTGATCTATAGATTGCTAAATGGGATGGGACTTGTCTGCCTGAGAGATCACCTCCATCCTTTACCTCTGCTGTAGTTAGCAGAGATGTGAAGGGTAGTTCTCTCTTTGGCATCTAGAAATTACTTTCCAAAGCATCATGAATGTGATAATATTCTGAGAAACTGGGGTACTTGCTAGGGCAAAGGTTGAGAAACAGCTCCCAGGAGGATGGTGAAGGAGTTCACTTGCTCTGTATATTGCTCATTGAAGGTTATCTGTAATTGTTCTGTGCCACTGCATGGCTGTTAATGTATTGCTTACACAAAAGTATATAAAAATGATGGGTGGTCATCACTGCATTATTGTAGGCAAGATAAACTGTGAGGCACCTGCAGCCCTCCTAATGGAGACTCTTAACTGGCATTAAAATAAAAAGGAAGCATAGAATATTTTACATTTTAAAAACATTTTTAACACTAATGCTATAAACTGCAATTAAGTGAAATATCCCTATTTTAATACACACCTGTATATCCATATCTTCAGTAAATATCTCAGTTAATTGAATCAATGGCAAAAGGCTTCAAAGAGTCTTGCAAACATAAATTACTAATAGAACTAGCAAATTATTTTTAAGGTGTTTTAAAATCCTAAAGACAAAACATTATTTTAAAATGTGCTTGCTTGTTTAGTATTTTCTTAAAAATAAAAAGAAGAATGTAAATATTTAATGTGAACATTGTGGCAGAAATTAACACTTGCATATATGGGGGTGGAAGGAAGAGGGCACTCATGTCATCAACTTTTGGCAGTTAATTTAGGTGGCTAAATAGGGAAGGTAATCTAAAGCTTCCTCTGTAATTAAGGACAAGTCAATGCACAATTCCTAAATTTGGCTCCTGTTCTAAATCACTCCCTAAAGAAACCTATCAATCTGCACTGACTACAACAATGTAAATATCCACCAAAGATTTAAATGCTAATGTTTAATGCCAACATGAAAGAGCAGAGTGTTTAGCCCTAAAATGCTTCATGTGATTAACTTTACTCAATATAAAGAGCAATGACACTTTTCTCTCTTCATTACTAGTTAAGCTGCAATACAAAAAATTAGAACGAAGGGAGAAATTTTGATCTGGGCTACACAAGGGGATATTTGGAATAATTCCACAGGAGGTCCACAGAGACAGATCATTAGAGTATTGGCTCTGAAATATTAACATCCAATCCCTCATTTCACAGCCATGATTAGAGGCTCTATGAACTTAAATAGGCTCTTTAGCAAAGTAAATGGCATTTCTCCACATAAGCATCAGGGTTTACTAGCTCTGAATCCAGCCTGCTGACTCATCCACTACTGCATGAAAGGAACTTGGGTGCTACAGATAAAAATGAGCACTCTGTGATGCATTAGGAAATGGGGCACTCAAAAAAGAGAAATCCCTAGATGACAGACAGACAGAAAAGGTCAAAAGGAGAGATGGTAAATAGATCCATCAGCAGGTATGAGATAGGCGATACTGAAATTGAAGTGTCTGCTGCTGCAAATGCATATATTTAAGAGGTAACCCTGGACTCAATGGATAATTGTGTACAACAAGCTGCTGAAATATAGGTCAAAGTTTAGCAGGGTCATCTTTAAAAAAGAAAAGCTAAGAATCACAGTGACAGGACCTCATCCCTGGAGTCTTAAGCTCAATTCAGAGGAAGTGAGATCTGGCTTAAAAATTCTGAAAAATACACTAACAGGCTAAAAGAAAGAGAGATTAACAAGAGATTAAGCTACACGTATGCATGTGTGTTTGTGTGCACATCTTTTTCTCTTCTTTCTCTATGCCTATATATGGCAGAAACAAGATGAAAGTAAGATATGATACATCTCATTCTGCACTTCAAATATGTCTTTCATTAACATTAGAAAAATACTAGCAGTTCTGTGAATAATTTTGCTTACAGTTTTCTGTATTTCTGTACAGGTGGATTCTCTTATGTCTGACACATGATTTAACTCCTTCAGTAAGACACAGGTCTTCATTGACCTGTTGACTTTGTGTAGGAGTTTAAGATTTCTGCCTCTCTGTCAACAACAGTTAAAACTGGTCAAAATTTTTTGACAGAGGACAAACGAGCTGAAAGAAAATTGTTCAAAGAGATATACATTTAGCATACTCATGTAGCCTTGTATGTTTAGAAAACTGAGCTAAAAATAACCTTTTCTTAATTAGAATTAATATTAAAATGGCCTGAGTCATATGACTTATGCTGCTTCCTGTGTAGATTTTCCTGAAAATTTAAATGCACAGATGAAAAAGCAGCAAGTTTAAAGTACAGCTTTATTTTGTGGGTTTCTATCACAAACAGACTGTCTTATGGAAACACATAATGCAGCTTGTTTATAAGCTCAAATGTAGGACATTTATACTGGTCTCACAACAAGATTTCATGTCATTTTCGTGAGTATGAGTTAGCTGACTTATGTTCACATGCAGACATTATTATGTAACACAGCTCAGACAAATGGCTCTGTTCTCAATCTGCCCTATTCTACTGTAGTTAATGACCAAATATTGTTAAAAATTGGGACACTAATTATCTGATGTCGACATGTTATGGATAATTAAGAATTGCTCACTCTGAAGCTATGCTAATTGTTTTTCACAGGTCTCAGTCTCTCGTCCTTGTGTCCTCAACAAGGCAAAGCAGCTACAGGTTTATGCGTACATCTCTGTCACGTACTTTGTCACAGAACATACATCATCCTTTCTGGCTCATCCACGATTAATTTTGCTGGCTTGCAGCAATTATCTCTCCCTTTGTGACTGACCTCCTGGTAAATGAAGTGCATGATAGCTGGGCAATTTTCCTGCGTATTTTAACACTTAATTGATCCTTGCTGGCTGCCCACAATAGAATATACTAAACTTAAGTCATAAAATGGTTGAAATTGAGAGAAAGTGGTAACCACATTTTACCAATTGTAGTTGACAGCTGTAAAAATCAGATGTTGATAATGTTCTCTCATTTACCCTATTACTTGGATCAGTTGGTTAAAGCTGTTAATGATTCTCTTGGATCAATGTCTTTTGCTTGTAGCTATAATTTACAGCATTGGTGGATTAGTACAGATGTTTTCAGAGATAGCTCTGCATCATTCCACCAGATTGCTGTCTGCATCAAATTTGCTTCCATTCATCACTAATGAAGCAAAGAGAAGGATAATCAGCATCTCCTATCTTAACATTAACTATTGAACTTAGGATAACACTTTTATTGTTGACAATTTGCAGCCTTCGACCATGGTTTCCTCAGTAAATTGCCCTGAGAATTTCCTCTAGGAAAAGACCCAATAATATATTTTGACTACAACAGGGAAAGACTACAGAAATGCCAAACCATACAAAATAATTAATACAATAAAGAGTAGTGGATATACCTGTTTAATTAGCATAAATGCTTGATAAATTAGTAATATCCCTTATGGAGTTGGGGCTGGTTCTATCACAAAGCAGAAGAAATTACATATGGCAGCAACATGTCATAGATGGCAAAAACTGTCCAGATATATTAATTATCCAGACTATTCCAGAACCTGAAAAATCTGCTGCCATCCATGGAGCTGTCATAGTGGGTAAGTTAGCAATGGCTACTGCTATTACCAAAGATGTCTCCTCTTCTTATTACCCCAGTAGCACCAGAAAGATCAAGCCCAGCTTTCCACAGACCTTTATTTTGCCCTGACTTTGCAACTCATCTCTGCTATCTTCACTCTTACCTGCCAGAAGTGAACCATTCATTCTTTGGCCATTAATACTTCCTAAACTGCCAGAAGGCCATGAGCCAGAAGGGAAAGATTTGTATATTTCACCTGAGAGGTCATTTCCATTTTGCCTTCTAAAAGAAACAGGCTTGCTGGCACATGAAATCAATGAAAAATAAGTAACTGAATAAAATACAATGTGTTTCAAAAGAGCAGCAGTGGAATCTGTGACTCCCTGGTGACAGAGGATACAAAGAAGGTGGAGCTACTGAATGTCTTCTTTGTCTTCACTGCTGCAGACTGTCTTCAGGAGCCCCAGACCCCTAAAGCCCCAGGGGAAGTCACTATAAAGGAGGAGTTTGCTTTGGTTGATGAGGACTGGGTTAAGGATCAATTAAGCAATCTGGACATCCACAAATTCATGGGTCCCGATGGAATGCACCCAAGGGTGCTGAGGGAGCTGCCAGAAGTCATTGCTAGGCCATTCTACATCTTCTTTGGTAAGTCGTGGGCAACAGGAGAGGTGCCTGAGGACTGGAGGAAAGCAAATGTCACTTCAGTCTACAAAAAGGGCAAGAAGGAGGACCTGGGTAACT
>VZRW01011265.1:220988-285477 GCA_013398125.1 Aegotheles bennettii | reverse complement strand
TGCTTGAAAGAGTCCAGCACAGAGCCACAAAGATGATTAAGGGAGTGGAACATCTCCCTTATGAGGAAAGGCTGAGGGAGCTGGGTCTCTTTAGCTTGGAGAAGAGGAGACTGAGGGGTGATCTTATTATTGTTTATAAATATGTAAAGGGTGAGGGTCAGGAGGATGGAGACAGGCTCTTCTCAGTGATGTCCAGTGATAGGACAAGGGGAAACAGGTGCAAGTTGGAACATAGGAGGTTCTGGGTGAACATAAGGAAGAACTTTTTCACTGTGAGAGTGACAGAGCACTGGAACAGGCTGCCCAGAGAGGTTGTGGATTCTCCTTCCCTGGAGACGTTCAAAACCCAACTGCATGCATTCCTGTGTGACCTGCTCTAGGTTGTCCTGCTCTGGCAGGGGGGTTGGACTAGATGATCTTTCCAGGTCCCTTCCAACTCCTAATATTCTGTGATACTGTGATTTCTAATGAGAATACATATCTAAATCAGACTGAAAACACACTGTCTTAAAATGCCAGACAAATCTACCTGGCACCTCCTTCTAGACAGTTAATTATGAGACTGAAGTTCATCCCTAAGTGGTGGATTGAACCTTTCTTTAAGAAAGCTCTTGATTCAAGACATTCTTTGTCCCCTCCTGCAGAGCAATTTTGGCATGCTAACCATGCTAGCTGTGATAGACTCACCACAAAGACCTTCCAGCTATCAAACAGGCACTAGTGTGAGCAATCTCTTACATTCAGAAGTTGCACATTTAGTTATTCTATCATTTAAGCTTAATGGAGAAACTTCTTCAGCTCTCTCTATACAAGCTTTCTCTCTTTTGAAGATTTCCCCAGGAGTCAGTAGGGCTGGCTCTGTACCATGCTGTCATCAAATGCTTCACTCTATAGAGGTGTTATAGTTAAAGAATTATTAAATTTACTACATACAACTGCAATTAGATTTTCAGATTTGATGACACATGCATCTGCAATAGTGCCTTTCGTAGTAATGTTTGTTTCTCATTGAAAATGCACCTGTGCACTTGAAGAGTTTTGTTACTTCTAATGACAATGGGACTTAAATTCTTCAAAAGGCCTGAAACAAACCATAACATATTAGGAAATTAAAGGAGAAAACTTCTAATGTCTTATTTTGCTACAAATATGATTATACTCTTTTTCTTTGAATGTTGTTCTTTGTAGGCAAAATAACAAAGACATGAAACATCTTAATAATAAACCACACTGCACTGAAGTAAGAACTCAGAACTCATGAGCACAGTGGGTTTTGGATAGTTTAATGCAAACACCATGTATTAGTCTGTCCTACCAATATCAGTATTTCACGGTTTTGATCACTGAAGGAGTTCAAATATGTTTTGTAAATACTGAAACCCAAATCTTCCTTGTGTTTTTATGAGGTTGGCTATGTGTTGATATTAGCTACAAATAAGAAACAGGAAGCTCAAGCAAACAAAAGAAATAATTGAAGAAGCTTATGACAGAATCAGAACAGGCCTTTCTTTTTGCCAGTCTCCTCACTGTATTTCTCTTTTACTCCTGGGTCTCAATATAGCAATGTCAGTATTTTGCCTAAAAAATATTTCCTATGGAAATGTCAAAGTTTCTGGACAAATATTTGCTTGTATTTCATAATCACAATCATGGTATTATTTTGGTAAAAGAATGACACTATGTGGCAAATATACCAAACAAATAACAAATTAAGTTCATGAGATCCTACTGATGCACTTACCTAGATCAGAACTTATCTAGATCCTGCATCCAGTCACCATACTACTGTTTACAGGAAGCAGAAAAAGAAAGATCTGGAGATACAGTTCTGCTGTCAAAATCAAAGGTCTATGGAATAGTTCTTTCTTTGCATATAAGTTAATTAGCTACACTAGACTATGTGTCACCATGTATAAATGTATCAAGTCATTTCTTGTCTTTTTACTGGAGGTATCTCTAAAGTTTTTGAAGTTGGCCAGGTCTTTTCAGAACTATGCATGAATCCCCAAAGAGCACAATAAAGCTCAAAAAGGTACTGTTTAGGTTCTACTCTGTTCAAAAGGGCTTATGGCCATGAGAAATAATCTAACTATGGATGAAGTGAAAGAAGAAGCCAGGGATATTTATGAGGGGCTAAAAACCCATCCAGCAAGAGTCACAAGTAGAGCTCTCTTATTTTACAAACCTTTCTGTGGTTGGTCATAGAAAATGTGATGTTAACACATGTATTTTCTTTTCAAGTTCAGCATTAGTTTTTCATTACTACTTGTAAGAAGACATTTGGTGTAACTCAGAAACAATGAGATGTACAGCCCGTGTTTGTAACTTTAGGAAAAAAAGTAGTTTCTAGTCCTACGTGTCACATCAGCAAACCAATCTGTCCTTTCTTTAGCCAAGTTGTACTTTATATCACTCATTTTCTTCCTCAAATACATGGTTATTTCTTGTGTAGCTGGTGAAAATATACTTTAGTAGTGTACACTTGACTGTAGTAACATAACCTGCTATTTTAATAGCTCAGTGCACAGGAAAGTTAACAGCTCTGTGGCTATCATGTTTCTCCTAGCAGGTTGCTACAAAACATTTAACAGACATAGGAGCTTAATCTGACCATTTCTAATTCATTGGTTTCATGACGCTGAAGCTTTACTTTATCTTTGTGTAGATACACTAGAGTGTAGCTTCCCATTATTTTTATTTCTAAATATTCTAAAGTTCACATAGTTTCTACTAGAAAAACTTAAGTTTCTTAGCAAAAAATTATTAAATTTATTTCTAAAAAGCTTTTATGGCAAAGCTGGACATGCAAGAGTTCTGATATCCATTTGAAAAAAAAAAATAATATTTTTAGTATGTTAAAAACAATAATTCAAATGACATTCAGTCACAAACCAATGTGCAAAAACCTGCTACACTCAGAATACAAATGTGACATGAAGTTAAAATTTCCTCTCAGGACGACAGATTGCCCATTGCTTTGGTTCCTGTGTCTTCAGATAGAGCATAAGGTTCAAATCCTGCTCCTATTGAAGTCAATGACAAAACTTCCATTGACTTCAGCGGTGCAGGATCAGACCCTAAGCAAAACAGCTAACATCTGCTTTCTTGCTTTCTGTCTTATCTTTCAGTGAAAAATATTAGAACAAATTAGAACTACATATTAGAAAAAAATAATTACTATCAGTCAGCTATTCTGGAGTAAGTTTTCTTATAAAACATACTGCTTGTCATTTCAAATTTATAAATGCATATACAATCTGTATATGTATATAAAACATTATGAAAATTGTCAAATATCATATATGCCATACCATATTATATCCTATATAGATTATTCCTTCTTTTTGAAAATCCTAAAAAAAATTTAACATTTAGCAATCTTAAAATAATGCCCCAACCTAGCAAAAATACAATAACCTTGTGGATTTCACTGCATTAAATACAACCAGATACAATCAGTGAATGAATAAACTGTTTTCCCTAATCTGATGGTATTTGCTATACAGAGACTAGAATTCTTACCAAGTTTTTATCTGTATCAGTTTAATTCAGTTACCACCTCCTGTCAAAATACCTGTGATATTAGTCCAGGGTAATGTGACTGCAGATCAACAGGCAGTCTTAACTCCACAGAAACAATTTTTAAATGTAATGAAAAGACATGTAAAAAACTAGAAGAATAATAACTACCACATATAATTAATGTCTGCTCTAGTTTTACCCTTTCCAGTTGGTGGCCATGGAGTGCAGAACACTAACAGAACTATGCTGTCTGCCTACTGGTCTAGAAAACAGTAAAAAATATAAACTATTATATATATATATAAGAAATGTTAAACTCTATCTTAAACATTGATAATATGCACTAACATCTTTGTAGCTCCCATTAAATAAACCAAGCAAAATGGTAATTCAAAGGAGTCATGATAACATATATATTTCTAAAACCCACAACTTAATGAAAATACTAGTTTTGAAAAGTGACCTTTTATATAAAATAATTCTCCCAGATCAATAGGTGGAACACGTTTGGTGAAAATAAAAGAAAAACATTACTTTTATATTTGGAATTCTTTTTACATGAAGCATTTTTTAAAAATATATATGCAGATGACGTGGCTATATCAATGTTGGAAAGCTGATCTGCAGTTCAAGGGTAAGAGACAAAGCACGGCTCCAAAAGTAAAGTCAGCTAAAGAAAGTCGATTAAAATGGGAATACATTGAAGCAATATTCAGTTGTAATAAGCTGTCATGTATCTCCAGAAGTAAACACTGGGTGGAAGGTGTAGATGGAGGTAGATTAAAACAACCTGGCAGCAGAATGGGAAGATGCCAAGATGGCCTGGGGAAAGGAAAAAGTGGGCATAAGACTAGAACAGTGAGGTCAAAGTAACTGGGAAAGCCACACGCATAAATCTACTTGATTGCTGCCTCTGCTGGGGGACAGCTCATTGCTGAAGAAAAGTCAGGCTTAATGAGACTGACAGGGAACAGGAAACAAATAGATGGTCAGAGACTATGAAAAAAGAGACTTTAAAAAATGAGTACAGATAATTGAGAGCTGGGGAAGAAGCAAAAAGAAGCAAAGAGAAAAATGATGAGCAGCAACAACCAAAGGAGAATGCAGAGTAGGGGAGAATGCAAAGTCCCTGCTCTGTTTAGAAAGATTTCAGAAGTACCTAAGAAAGGCAGAACTCATTACACAGCTTTACATAAGGGATGGTTTGTTTCCTTTGTGCATTCAATCATCTCTTCTTGCTGTTTAAATCAACAATACTGCTGCTGATAGTCACGATTTTATAGCATGTAATGTTTTTTCTGCTCAAGTTGCTAGGATAATGCGACTTTGAAAAATTCAGTTCCTTTCTTTTTTTAAAAAAATGTGATCTTTGGGATCTGTTTTTTGTAGGAAAAGATCTGAAAATTGAACTCTAAGACATTAAAAAAAAAACAAATCAACATATATAAAATAAATTGTTACTGAAAAAATGTTTTTGAAGACTAAGCATTGATTATGGAACTGAATCAGGGTTCTTTAACCACTCTGAGTTGTCAGCATTAAGTGCATCTGAAGGCATAGGATGACCTAAGAGTGCTGTGGGGTACCTTTCTCTTGCTGTGAAGAAGCAGTGAGCAATGCACCCACAGCAAGTTTGCTGATGATGCCAAACTGTGTGTAGTCGTCGACATGCTGGAGGGAAGGGATACCATCCAGAGGGACCTTGACAGGCTGGAGAGGTGGGCCCATGCAAGCCATCATGAAGTTCAACAAGGCCAAGTGCAAGGTCCTGCACCTGGATCAGGGCAATCCCATGCACAAATGCAGGCTAGGCAGAGAATGCATTGAGAACAGCCCTGAGGAGAAGGACTTGAGGGTGTTGATCAATGAAAAGCTCAACATGAGCCGACAATGTGTACTTGCAGCCTGGAAAGCCATCATCCTGGGCTGCATCAAAAGAAGCATGACCAGCAGGTCAAGGGAGGTGATTCTACCCCTCTACTCTGCTCTTGTGAGACTGTGTCCAGTTTTGGAATCCCCAACATAAGAAGGACATGGAGCTGTTGGAGCAAGTCCACAGGAAGACCAAAAGGATGATCAGAGGGCTGGATCACCTCTCCTATGAAGATAGGTTGAAAGTGTTGGGGTTGTTCAGCTTGAAGGCAGCTCCATGGAGACCTCATGGCAGCCTTCCAGTACCTGAAGGGCCTGCAGGAAAGCTGGAGAGGGACTTTTTACAAGGGTTTGTAGAGCTAGGCCAAGGTGGAAATGGTTCAAACTGAAAGAGGGTAGATTTAGATTGGATATTAGGAAGGAATTCTTTAATGTGAGGGTGGTGAGACACAGGAACAGCTTGCCAAGAGAAGTTGTGGGTGCCCCTTCCCCGGCAGTGTTCAAGTCCAGGTTGGATGGGGCTTTGAGCAATCTGGTCCAGTGGGAGGTGTCCCTGCCCATGGCATGGGGGTTGGAACTAGGTGATCTTTAAGGTCCCTTCCAACCCAGACCATTCTATGATTCTATGATTACCAAGTGCTCCCTGCATAAGAACAGAGTACATTTAGGAAGAGGTATTGGCATTATGTTTTAACTTTTGTTTGTCATGTTTGGTTACACTAATAAAACATGATGAGTGTCCCCTTGGATATGATTGTTTTTTCTTTCCAATGACTATAAAGGCAACTCAAACTGGCTAAGGAGAGATACTTATATTTTCTCAAATCCTGTTAAATGCTGGGATTCATCCGATGTATCTTAAGTTTTCTCAAAGTCAGGCTAGGTTGGGTGAATATCGCTCTTTATCAGAGACCAGTCCATTGTCCATTCAGATAAATTCCAGAAGAAAATATGAAAAACACACTTTCTTTGCAAAAGTGTCAACAGAAAAAATGTACAATTGTTATTGAAATATATATTTCTTCAAAGGTTTGAAAGTGCATAAATGCCAAAGTCTGGTAAATATTCACCTGCTGTGAAACCTACCTGATTCCAGAAGCTTTTTGAGTGTTGTATGGAAAAAAAGTAAAATTTAGAAAGGAATTTGATGGGTCAAAAGGAACTACCAGTACCACCAAAAGGTGAATATCTTATTAGGGAAGTGGAAAATTTTATCTTTGGCAAACAACCATTCACAAAGCTTGCAAAGGTAGTGTTTGTCAGCTGCTTGCCAGCTGCAGCTCTTCAGTACATTCACCTATTGTAAGTGGGGCTTAGTCACATTTAAATCTGAATTCTACAAGGATGCAGGGGTTCAGATAGACCAGTTTGCAATACTGGGATGACATCCTGTATTCTCTATATGATGTTGGATAGGCAAGATATGAAACAAGATGGTTTACTCCTGGGGTACTTAGTACACTTAATCATTTACCTCTGATTCCAGCTCAGTTCTTTCATCCTTTTGTCAAGAACGAAACAAAGCAAAACAAAAAGCCTCATGGTTCTGGCTGCAGTATAAAAAATATGCCATATGACAGCTGATATCCTAGTCACAAAGTCTTTTTAACAAAAGGAATGAATAGCTATGTGTCATATGTATATATGTGAGCAATGTGAAATGCTACCTCCCACTTGCAGTCATTTTATTGTGTTATTTCCACAAATATAAATAGTTTTTTATCAACCACCTGGTTCTTTTCTGTGACATGCTTTCTTTGTCTCATCAGAAGCTTGTTGTACGTGGGTGCAGAAACACTGAATATATTCCCAATCCCCATTCTTTTATCAATAATTTCCTGTTATCGTTACACAATTATTTGAATTTTGTGAATACGGCCACAAAGGATAAATTCAATTAAACCAGAAGTACAAAGGCAAAATCTGACTGCAAACCTCTGTGCAACTGGTGAACCCAGTAATTATATATAGCCACCTATTGTGCTAGCATAATAACATGTGAAGAAGGTTTAGTTAGACACATTTACACACATAAAAAGCAATATGGGTATAGAAAAAAGTAATTTTTGCCAAAAGTATAGAACAGTCACACAGTAACAAATGAAAGCTGCATGAATCCTAGTTTACTTGGCTATAAATAAATCCAACATTTTCTTTCTCTCCATGGTAAAATAAAATAGGAGCACAGAAGCATAACAGTCTCCTTTGAGCAAGCAGTCTCTTTCTGTTCAATTATAGTCATCAATCTGTTCCACCTAAAATATTTTCCTCCTTGAGAAACCAAAGAAGTCAGTATTTTGATCCAAAACATGCTGTTGCAAAAATAATGTAAAAGAGGTCTTTCCTTTTGGTGAATGCATTTGTTCTGAACTACTATATTTTCTTTATCATGAATTTTATGATTCATGTGAAAAAACCTGCTGAATTTATATGGCACTTTTGATCAGAAAATCTTGAAGAAAGGTAAGGATTACCTTCATTTTACAGACAGAGAAAACTGCAACAGAGAGAGCTTAAAGCCTTTTTTTTTTCCAAAATCTGTTTCCTATGTATATTCCTTTAGATGACCAACTGGAAGCCTTTAAATCCTGATAATCAAAAGTGCTAAACACACACAGCTTCAGTTGTATGAATACCCTTTCTCTCAACAGTGACACAGTGTCAGATTCTGTAGCACTGAGAAACGCTCGCCTGTGTGCAATCCCCCAGCAAACTGGAGAGCAAGGAAGGAACAGAATCATGTCTCCTAATTCTTGCTGCATGCTCTGACATAACTTATCTAGGAAGGTGAAGGTTTTTCCATTACTTGAAAACACTAGGTCCAGTTTAGATGCGGCCTCTAATATATATGCAGGCTATAGTTTCACTAACATCTCTGAGCTTGATGTGAGGTTCATTTCATAAAATCATATAGCTTGTGTTACTTATAACACAGGACAACCATATTATGTCTTGTGACTGAAAAACCCTATAAACCTATGCCTATTAGAATTAACTATAATTAATTATCTTGGGGTTAACACAACAAACTTGTGATTGAGGCTTTTTCATCTTCCTGAGATGTGATACTAGCCACCAGATTGCACTGTCTCTTCCTTTACCCTGTGTGCTGCTGAACCATCAAAGCACAAAGTAATCCCAATTTGTTTTAGCTAAATAGGAAAAAGTCCAAAGTCCAAATCCCTTTCTTCACATAGTAGTTCTGTACAGATATCAACAGAGAGCAGAACACTGTCCACCTGTGCATGTTTGAAGAATTACAGGGAATTATTTTAAAGATGAAAAATCAAGATGACAAAATAATACAATATGTGGTGCAAAAAATAGTTTCAAGGTAAGTTCTCTGTGCTCAAAATCTCATCATAAACTCCAAGAACTGAACGAGCACAGAGACCAATCCTTTCAGTGACAAGGTTGGTTCCAAAATAATATAAAATGTGTATTTGGTATCCAGGAAAGCACTATGGGGAAATTAAATATCCCATAAATATTCCAGCCTAACTTTAACGACTACATAAACCATCCTAGGTGTGGGGGGAGGGACAGAAGTTTTGAAGTAAAATTCTTGTCCTATTTTTTTTTCTGAGATGACCATCTTTAAAGTACAAAATAACTACAGTTTTTCCTATCTGTTCATTGTCCCTGTGAGTTTGTCGTCAGTTCAAAGCGTTACTGTAGGGGATCATTTCTACTGCACTAAAAAAGAATAGCTTGATCACAGTCACTAAAATTTCCTCCAAGATGTAAATATGAAGTATCCTTTAAAACATTGGTTAGCTGTTCTTACAGCAAGCATCAGTTATTCACTTCATATTTTCTTTCACGGCATTTCTTCAGAAGCCGGATCTTGCAATTAATGTTCAGTTTAAGATCTTTTGTTCAATGCATAAAAGGTTAGTTTTACCATCCTGTCTTAAAAGTTCACAGTGCATGATTGTAGATTCAGAGGCCTGTAATTTTTATCAACAAGCAACTCATCATTTCAGAAACCTAAATCAGAGATTTTATTTTTTTTCACTCAGCATGCAGACAGCTATAGCCCTTCTTTCCCTTGGGGTGATGTACTAGTTTGATTTTATTTTCCCTGACATTTCACCTGTCAGATTATGATAAGTAGAAGAAACAAAGAATAATCATCACATTCTCACTGAATCTCATAATAAAATATCTGGAAATATAAGATAAATTAGAAAAATTATCCTGAGGGAAAATACGAACACTGAAAACACCATGAGATATCCAAATCATCTTCCATTGACCTAGGACTCCAATACAGGTTTAAAAAATTCAGAAAAGGAGCCTGCATAGGATTGTCACATCTACTTTTTTATCTTCAAATACTACAATGACGTAAGAAGGAAAAAAAAAGTTGAAGAGTTAAGACAATCTATTTAATAATAAAGCTTTTAAAGACTTAATGAATGTTTTCTGAAAGCAATCCTGAGGCCAAGAAACAGGACAGGTTATCATGAAATAGTATAAGCTCAAATTAACTAGTTGGCAAGGTGAAAAGATTAATGAGCCAGAACACACCAAACATGCTCCTGATTTACTGCATCTGTAGTTTGCACGTTCCCAAGTTCTCTCAGTCTCACAGTGCTGAGATTCATAAGTGATGAAAACTTACCTGCTTGACCGGTGGTAATACTGACAGCTGCAAAAAGCCTCTGGGAACGACTCAAGTCAGAAACCCCATTCACAGCTTCAACTTCAAACGTGTAGTTAGCATGAGCTAGCAGGTCCACGACAGTGACATAGTTATCTACTAATCCAGTTTGCTGGGGCATATATCCAATGTTACTCCCACAGGGAACACATTCGCCCTGCTCCCAGCTGCACCTCTTGCACAAAATGCGGTAGGTCACATCATTTCTTCCCCCGTTGTCAGCAGGAGGACTCCACTCTAAACTCACGGTAGTTTGGTTGATATTGAAAATGAGGTTCTGTGGTGCAGATGGAGGTCCTATATAACACACAAAAACATCCAGGGTAATTGTACAGTACCAAGGTGGGATGTGTAACTATCATTTTAATTACTGAGACAGGAAATAGTTGAAGCATTTTTCTTCACATAAACATTTCATTATTTTTACTACAAGCTGCATAAAAGCTTCCCTGAACTCACTTGGCAAGAGCTTTATTTATTTTCCATTAAGGCATCAGAATAACAATTGCCTGTATATTTACTGCAACTGACTTCAGCCATTTCTCTTCTGTGCAATTAAAAGGATTGGTTAATGTACCTTAAAGGTTGTCTTTTATAGTTTTCCAAAGTATGGAATTTGTTTACCTCTTTTAAACATACTGCACCAACTGCATATAGTCCTTTGTTATCGGCTCTGATATGTTTTACAGAGATATTGAGTGTTGCTTTGGATTTAGAAGACTTTCACTATTTGAACCATCAATCTGAGTAGGCTAGCCTATTTGCAGTTAGAAGGTTAAGCCAGATCTAATAACAGTTCAATCAAAGCTCAGATCCGTACAGGTTACTTTTCATTTTTCACGTTACTCATTTTGGTATCATATGACATAAAGCACATCGTCTACAAGAATTTTACAGCCATGGGAAATATATGCCTGTTTTTCACAGAATCACACAGAATCACATAATGATAGGGGTTGGAAGGGATGATCTAGTCCAACCCTCTTGACAGAGCACGACCACCTAGAGCAGGTCACACAGGAATGCATCCAGTTGGGTTTTGAACGTCTCCAGGGAAGGAGAATCCACAACCTCTCTGGGCAGCCTGCTCTAGTGCTCTGTCATTCTCACAGTGAAAAAGTTCTTCCTTATGTTCATCCGGAACCTCCTGTGTTCCAACTTGCACCCATTCCCCCTTGTCCTATCACTGGACATCACTGAGAAGAGCCTGTCTCCATCCTCCTGACCCTCACCCTTTACATATTTATAAACATTAATGAGGTCACCCCTCAGTCTCCTCTTCTCCAAGCTAAAGAGACCCAGCTCCCTCAGCCTCTCCTCATAAGGGAGATGTTCCACTCTCTTCATCATCTTTGTGGCCCTGCACTGGACTCTTTCAAGCAATTCCCTGTCCTTCTTGAACTGAGGGGCCCAGAACTGGACACAGTATTCTAGATGCGACCTCATCAAGGCAGAATAGAGGGGGAGGAGAACCTCTCTTGACCTACTAACCACACCCCTTCTAATACACGCCAGGATGCCATTGGCCCTCTTGGCCACAAGGGCACATTGCTGGCTCATGGTCATCCTCCTGTCCACCAGGGCCCCCGGGTCCCTTTCCCCTTCTCTGCTCTCCATCAGGTCAGACTCCAACCTATACTGATACATGGAGTTGTTCTTTCCCAGGTGCAAGACTCCACACTTGCTCTTGTTGTATTTCATTGATTTTCTCTCCACCCAACTCTCCAGCTTGTCCAGGTCTTGTTGAACAGCAGCACAACCCTCTGGTGTGTCAGCCAACCCTCCCAGCTTTGTGTCATCAGCAAACTATTACAATGAGTTACACACTTACCGAACATGCAATGCTTTCCAATGTTATACCAAGCAAATATGAAAATTACGTTTGTGCTGATTCTATATTCACTGTCAACATTTCTTTCCCCTCTGTCTTTCAATTTCATTTACTGTTGTAAATGTAGTTTTCAAATATAGGAAAAGCCAGCCAAAACTACTAGCTACAAGTGGCTGCACCTGGTTGGTTAAACAATGTCCTTTACTATTAAATTCATGACTGACTCACTTGTGCATGCGACATAAGGTGGATCAGAAGGTGCTCTATAATAGCTATCTTCACAATCGCATCTTGAAGATCCTTCCTTGTCAGAGAAGCTGTGAGTAGGGCAGCGGGAGCATTGCAGATCTTGTGAGGAGGATTTGTAGAACCCACGGCCACAAGCTAAGTTAGAACAAAACAAATTAAGGTTTAGATTTGCATGGACTCTTCTGATCTGTTTTCTGTCATGAGGTACACATTCCTGTAAACATCTAAACGATTAATTCCGTTATGTTGGAGCAAGCCAAAAGAAATCACAATTTCTTTTTCTTCAATTGATCTTGTTAATGATTTTGTGGCATTTTTATGAGTTCAAGCATACACTACAAATACCTCAGCAGTTGGCAGCACAATATTTCAACACAGAGGGCCACAGAAATATAACAAGCATCTGTTTCTCACCAAAGAAGAGTATAATAATTGTGTGAAACAGCTGGATGCCTGCAATAGGCCTAAACAAGGGAAAACAGTCTGAAATAACTCTGCTCTAAGGCCACTGAAGTGTTTCCAGTATCTGAACTAGTCAATTTGGAATTAATGGAGCAAAGGTTACTCTTCCTTGATCTGAGAAACCCAGAGAAGCTGCATACCCACCAGTGAACCCTGATCCTGAGGAAAGAATGAGGCATGAACACTTGTTGGACTGACAAAACTGGTAGAAACAAGCAGTAAGAGGAGGAGGGTGGACAGTGTAAGCTGCACAATTGTTTTTTCTAGTTTCACGGAGAGGGACAACTAGGCTTCAATGAATTTACTAGAACTTTCAAGGGAAAGTTAAAAGGTAGATAGTTGGAAATATGCATATAAGATCATTTCATACTTTGGTTTGTCCGTTGTGAACCCATGGAAGGAAAAATGTGTTGTGTTTCAAAACTGAGGTTTAGAAATACTTTTATCAGCTAGTGTCACAGTTCCTAAAGCAGAAACAACTATAAAAAAACACCTATAATGATTTTTACAAGCAGAGAATTGCAACCTAGACAGCCAGTTTAAGAATGGATAAACTATGAGAGCTGCAAGGGAAGAGAAAGAAGGAAGTGGGGATCAGACAACGCTAAAACTGGAAACAGATTAAGACTCCATTTCAGCACTGAGGTTATGGGCAAACTTGCAGTCAACCTGAAAGGTCCTCCAGAACTTTCTAATAAAGCAGAGGCTTTTTCAGCCACACTATTTTATTCTCTTTCTCCAACCCTAAAAACAGTCTAAACTTCTTAAGCTGTCACCTGTATGCAAAGAAAAGGGACAGCATGTGAAACTTAGTACTGGGTATCAAAATATTAAAGCTAGTTAAATAGTCATTCTGAATTCAGAGAGGGTGAATTTACTTTGGTTATATTCATATTTGCTTGGATATTTTCTCAGAATAGAAATGCAAAGTGTCCAAAGACACTGATATTTGCAACAGTTATTTCAGTTGTCTGGTACTGCAGTGATGAAAAGAGCACGAAAACAATGAGCTTTATCCAAATCTCACTGAAGCCAGTGAGGGCTGCCTTTGACTTTAACAGCCTTTGGATTGGATCCGCAGTGTAGCTACAGCAACATGACTCTTACTAACCTGATAAAGTTTACGCAACTGAGAGAAAAAAAAAAAAAAAGGTGGTAATACTTAAGATAACAGTAGATTAAAGTTGATGAATTAAGTAAATCAACAGTGGATCATATCAGTATAAAATGATAGGAAATTCTAGCCCTCTATTATTCTCTATCAGTATACTAACTTTCTAAAGAAAAATATGTCTAAAAGAGAGAAATCACTATAACATTTAGAGTTTGTCATGCTGAAAAAAACAGTGGATGGAAGCTAAATTACCTGGCAGAGAAAATTAGTATGCAAAGCATGTACCCTTTGACTTTGACAAAGAGGCACAAGTTTACATTAGCAGAAAATCTAGCCCTGCTTGTAAAACATGCTATAGTTTGATTCTACCACAGCAGCTGTAACATAGGCTATTTAGAAAAGAAGAAAGAAAGAATTCTGGAGAAACTTTGGATAAACATGACCCCTTAATTCACAGTTGTGGCTAATTTAACTCGGAATTATCCTTTTACACCTTCATTCGAGATTGTTTCAGAATTTCCTGACCAAAGACAAAGAGAACAAAAGCTGAACTCATTTGTATGCATGTACCTTAAGACTCATATTTAAACTTCTGTCTGCTCTTTCACGACTTGCAATTGAAAGGTAGCTAAAATTACCAAATAATAGTTTCCTGCCTTTCCTAAATAGAAATGTTCCTCTCATACCAAGACAAACACTGGACAAATACACAGGTTCTTCCAGCACACAGCCCTCTGCAAAGCAAAGAGCAACTTAAAAGTTCCTCAGCAGGGAACATTACAAAGCAAAGATGCAGAGGGTAAAATAGAGATTTCAGACAGAAATAACAAAACGTAAACAGAAAACCCCTGTTTATTTTTTTCTGATGACTTGATGAAGACATTTATATGCTTAGTCACTTAGTATTTAAAGCAAGTGTGCATTTCTTAATAGAGTTCAAAGGATCTGAATGTCTGTGACTATTTCACATGACTGAAAGCCATTTATTCTCCTGTATAGCATACCACAGGCAGCAGGTCCAGGCACTCGTACCATGCTACCATTCCATTAGCTTTTTTTCCAATAAGAGGCTTGTGACGACATTTAATAACCATTCCTTCAACTTATACACCCCATAAATATAAGGGACAGAATACTCCAGTAATTAATTTTTTAAAAGTATGAAAAGGGTACTTTTAGAAAGGACTTTTGAAAAGTATAGTTCTTTAGAAAGGAGGGTACACAGGGTACATATCATAATTAAAAGAACTCATTGGAGTAATACAATTAAAATATTTATCCATTTTTCTTCCTAAATTTAAATTTATAAAAAAAATCTGTTTTTTCAGCCAAACAGTGGAAGACTTCTATTGCTCATAGGCTGATCAGCTGTGAATCTTTATCTGTTTTTAGCATATGTCATTGCCTTTACTCAGGAACTTAGAACTAAAGCCTCTACCAAGACACACTGTTGCATGCACCACTTATCAAGGTGTGATGATTTGCTGGTGATCTAAATTAAAATATTTTTGACTCCTTTTTTTTCCCCATCCTTTTGTCCTACCTTGCCAGATTCCCATAGTGATTTTTTTTAATATTAAAAGTAATTGAAATACATTGTTTTGTTCTAATCTATTTTTAATCCACTATTTTTGATTCAATTTCGTTCTTCATATAATATTTTTAATGTCACAAGGACAGGTAGTATAAAATCCCCACTGCCACTAACTCCATGAGAAACTGTAAAAATATGTTAATTGTGAAAAAAACCTAACACATTAGTCAAACATTACTTGGAGCTCTATACATTCAAAACTGAAGGTGATAAATACAGGCACTGTTTCACAAAAGTATCTCATGATAAAGCTTGAAGCAACTCATATTGCATTTGATCACATCCATTTTAATATTTCAATTCATTAGTGCAGGAAAGTACTCAGCAGCAGCACTTCTTCCCTATAAAGGGAGCCTGTATTGTAAAGCAAGGTACAGAACTCAAGCAATGATGGGAGATATGAGGAGGGTATAACTGGCAAGGCAGCACTCTGAAGTTGTAGTCATAATCCTCAGTAGTGTTGATCTGAGCAAATTGTGAAATCATTTGATCTTCATCAAGCAAGTTTAAGATCAGTTTTGCTTCTGAAGGGCTTTTTGGGTACTGGAAAAGACGAGGGGTGGAGAGGAAAGGGAAGAAAGCCAGCACAAAATAAATTTACCACCATTCACTGTGGTCTGTCATTTACAGCTGCTAATTTAATAGAACAGTTCTTCCCAGATGAAGCTCCTATTTTGTTCAAACAGCTGTTCCAAGGTCTTACACATTCCACGAAAGGATTTCAAACAAAAATCAGTTGACTTTACTGACAGCAAAAAGATGCAAAATAACACCTACCAGCCTAACCTAAACCAGTCTTCAAATAGCACAAAAACTAGTTGTGAATTCTTTTCCCCATATACTACAAAATCAACAATAAATACAGAAGAACGCTATGCTTCCGTCAAGACACAATTTTTTACTTAATATCTTAGCTTCACAACAGTTAGTAACTGATCATTAGTGATCCCCCAGTGCTACCTGGCACCTTGGATTTGTTTACTTGTCTGTGATAGCCATGGCTGCTTGTTAGAGTAAATCTTCCCACCTCCCCTGTGAAGCAAAGAGGTTTCTCTTGTTGGGAAGCTGGTAGAGTTCCACCATGAAATATAAAGACAATGCGAACAGCTCTTGGATGAGAGAGCTTTCATACACGATGGAGCTGTGGTCTGAAACTGAGCAGAGCATTGTCATTTCATATTTAAACTTCCTTGCCTGGAAGCCCTAGATAAAGAGGTACACTATTCTGTTTGTATACGATGAAAGACCCTGGTGAAGATGACACTAGCAGTCTTTCTCAGCTTGGACTAAGTTGCTTTCTTCTTGTACATCCAGTAGCACTCAGCTGTAACAAGGATGGATCGTAAGAGTACAGTCTGATACATGGCTGGGCCAGGTTGTAGCATCAGTTCACAGTACTCACTTGAATACATGTCTAGCATATGCCACTGCAGTCAGTGCAATTGCAATCATTTTGAGCCAACGTGTTTGGTATCGTCTAAAGGCCTACACAAATACTGTAAATAATGTATATTGCAAAGCCACAAGTAAATATACACTAGTAAGAACTATGATGCCACAGCTGTGGCACAACAAGAAATTAGCTATCATAACTAGAGATGCTGACTGCAGCTTATGTAGAAAAATAGCAGCTTCTCTGCTGTGAGCTCATCACATGCCTTAGTGGCCTGTCAGAGATCACATAGTGTATATTTTTCTTCTCATATTTATAAAAAAAATTTCAAGAAACTCTGGAAGGAGGAACAAAGGATGTAGAGAGCAGAAAACAGCAGTTTGGAGTCTCATTTGTGGGACAGGAAAAGGAACATGTTAAGTACTGTTCATTTTTTATGTACACTTTTCACTGTAAACACTATGGAGATTCATGTTGTTTTTAGGAGAGCTAGGGAACTATAACTGGGAAGGCTATGAGTGACATGTCTAACAACTGATGTTTATATAAACCAAGCAGAAAGAGTAAACAGTTGTAGGGAAGTGATATATTAATCAAGAAAATTATTTGCTACCACAATAATACAAACAAATTTTAAAAAGAAATCTCCATTCATAGAAGAGCGAGGCTTCCAGGTGGCCTATCAGCTTAAGACTGAAAGGCCATGCAATTGTTTCAGCATGTTAGACACTTGATTGAACATGGCTTTTGATAATAATTTTTGAGTTTATATGAAAATAACAAAACATAATGAGTTGCAAGGAGGTGACTGCACTAATTACTGTTTGATCCCATTATAAAAAGTAGAGTGGTGTGAGAGGAGAAAAATAGAGATGACATACTGTGATAGCAGAGCAAGAGAGCTTGTCTGTTTATTCTGGTTTGCTCACCATTCCCTGAGTTTGCCATTACAAGTAAGTTTTAGTGGTGTACATGCCATAGTTTCATGCACACCTAAGAAGATGAAACTATCATTTAAAAAACTGATACTTTTTCACAGTCAGTGTCAAAGGCTGGCAAAGAAGTAATCAGAGTTTCAACAACAGTGTATTACTTATGAACTTGGGGTAACAGCTTGATTCCATTGAGAATGACAGCAAAATGACTGACCACTTTGGGAGAGCTGAGGTTTTCCCCTGGGTTGCTCCCTCTTCTTCACTTGAATAAACTAAGTTGACCATATGTTAAAGTGATCCTATAGATTGTATGTTTTATATCTGTGTGGACATAAACCTCCACTTTTGTGATTTGTTTTGCATTATCTTAATCAACTGCCTACATTTCTACCTTCCCCAAGCCTGCAAACATTAAAGACAACGCAGTTAAACACCTTTTCATGGAAATTATGTATACAGAAGGAGCTTGTGCAGATGTTTCCTGGATGAAGTTATGCAGATGCAAAGACTTTATTAGTTATACGATGCAAAATGGATTGTTCTGTAATTGAAACTCTCTGGGGCTCTGATACATTTGAAAATTAACATACATATATGTACGGTCAGGACATAGATGGATGCTGCTAGATTATTTACTGCAGATGGATATTTTAGCTAATTGAGGAAAAAGGCTGGTATATCTCCACTGGAGCTTTCAAATATTTGTTTCATATTAATGTCTGTGGTTTCATAACTCAGGACTGAAAGCACAGCTTGCAGAAACAGTACTCCCACTGCTAGTGTTGCTGACCTCATCTACGATGGACAGGTCCAGAATCTTTATTTTAATGCTATTGACAGTGCCTCAGTGGGAGTAATTATAACAGTCGGCCACAAATCCAGACCTCCTGTCACTGATATATTAGGGTTTTTCACAACGAAAATGAGCAGCAGACAAGGAGGATGAAAACATGGGGTAGTGATTATAGCAAGATTTGTCAACCCCCTTCTGTATTAACCTGCTACAAACATATGACAATTTGGCATGGGAGACACCAGAAATACAAAATGTTTAATCTCCGACAGTATCAAAACTAAAATTTTGAAAATAGTTTGGGGGACATTGCTCTCTTATGAGATACTTGGCTGGTAGATCACAACATCAGCCACAGGCACTTTTTAGCCAACATATCAAAAACGTTTAGATAAACTGAAAGCAGACCACTACAAAATAATTCCCAAATGTGGATTTCAATGTGAAATATTAGACATAAGAAATCCAGTAACAAAAGAAAACTTTATAACCTCTGATCCCCTTTTCCAATAATTTGTGTACATTCAAGTCATGACTATGTTTGGAACTGTAAATTACTTTTATAGTGAGAGATGGCATCTGTTATGCCTTCTCCAGCACCTAATATATATTGTTTTATAAGGAGCTTAGACTGTAGTATTTTATTTGTCTAACTACCATGCAATGATAAATGTCTAGCTGAAAAAGATGTTTATTTTAGCTTGATTTTTAAACTGTAATAGCAACTAAAGATTATTCATGTTTCAACCAAGGAATTATGTTGTATGGTTTAGTCAGAGTAAACTTAAGACTCTTAATGGTGCATCAGCTATAGTGTGAATGACATATCTAAATAGGGCTGTCCCACGGCTGCATACCATCATCCATTGAATGTTTGCTGTTGCCTGTCAGGAACCTCTCAAACCTCGTATTCATTTCCCAAGCCTAATATGCCCTTGTCCAAAGCCCTGCTAATGTCTTCTGTGAGATGTTCACATAACGCTGTTCACACAAATAGAGAACCAGAAATAGACTACTTGCTAAGTAATAGTAATTTATTCTGATTTGTTCACTGAATGAAGTGAAACATTTACCTCTATAAATCTGCTTTAAAGAGTATGTCATCATGTGTGCCTTTTTAACTTACCGAGGTGCAAAGAAACATACGCACAAAGAAATTGTCTGTGGTGTTTTCCCAGCTAATTTATACACAAGGACAAAGCAATCAGGTTGAAGAACATATCCCACAAATCAAAGAATACCCGATGTCACTATACTGTAACAGCAAAATTACTTTGATTTTAATGATTCTGGACAAGTACATAAAAGACTACATTTAAATGACAATTAAAGAAACTCTAGCATAGTCTGAGCAGAATTAATTAACTAGGTAAGCTAAAAGTTGTGCATTGAGGCTATGACATGTTTCTCTGTATTTTCAGTTTGCAAAAACTCCGGCCTGTGCCTCTCATTAACTTTCTTGGAAACCACATATAAAGCTACCATGGACATGTGAGAGATCCAAAGACACAAAAATGCAAGCAGATGCAACTCTATTACTGACCAGAGTTCAAAAGTGAAAGGTGGGTTAGATAAATGAAAGGAGAAAGATATTCTGGCTTTTGTGTTCATTCTTTTCCTTTTCTTTTTTTTTTTTTTAAACTTTCCTTCTACTATGTCCTGCTCTCAAAATTAGGTTTGCAAGGTGCTCAAGTAGCTTCTGTGCAGAGTTGAGTGACAGCTCGATGGATTAGTCAGACAGGGTGCAAGCATTCCATGCTTTGCAGGACATGGTGTAGGTTCAATGCAAAACAATGAATCTATGCCTGAAGTTTTGTTAGCAGTAGAAATTTTATCTGTCTTCCTCAGAAGGTTCTCAATCAGTCAGAGAATTCATAGAAAAATGCACTTAATTTTCTCATAGCTTCATCATCTTTGGATTTTGTTTTTTTTTGTTTTTTTTTCCTCTTTTACTTACTTGGTAATATTTAATTATGAACATTTTTTAATTTTTACTATAAGATCTATTAAAACTACAGTGACTGAGAATTAAGAATATCCAAGACTACCAACTAACTTTCATTATGGAAGTTATGATGTTCTGATAGAAAAGTTGTATGATTATCTAACTGAGCAGAATAACACATTCCTTAGATGCATCAACAGACAACAGACATAGCTGTAACAAAAACAAATTGGCTACACAAACTAGATTGTAGGTGGTGCTTTTGATCCTAAACAGATGTATGAAAAAATTATGCTAAATTTGTCACATTCCTATATTTATGTCTTTGTCTGCCTGTTTGGGTTTTTTTTTAACTTGTAAAAAATTCAACTCTAACAGCCATAAGAATAGAAAAAAACCCAAAACACTAGTGATAAAATTAACACAATAGACTGTTTTCGTGAGGTTTTTCTTTAACTTTTTTGCTTCCCCGTTCTTGGGGTGTAGCTAAAACAATGAAGCAGCAAAAATTTCCTTGTACTCTACAATGTAGCTAGCTCACCTTATACAGTGTTGCTACTTAAATAATAAACTGATTTTAATGAGTTCACTAGGGACATTGACAGTGGCAATGCTGTGACTCAGCTCCTCTGACATCGTACAGGTTCTGTACAGCCATACCTTCTGTCCATACACAAATGAACTCTTTGAGGTGTTTAATGTGCATTTGGGCTTTGTGATTGTCAACATGTCTTAAGGAAGGTTTCCTGTTGTTTTCTAAAGAGAATAAAATACTTCCAAAAAGCTCCAACCAGTAATGAAAATAACATGATTGGGGGGAGGAGTATTTTGGGTTTGCTTGTTTTCTAAATAAAAATACAGTAAAATCTGATCATTGATAAACCATTTGGAAAACATAAAAATAATTTGAAAAAACTTATTTTAATTTAAAGCTTCTTACTTGGCCTTTCAATGCAGCACAGGCCTTCAGGTTTAATGAAAAAATCTTTAACCTCAAATATTGTGTTTAGTTTTGGGTCCCTCACTGAAAGAAAGACACTGAGGTGCTGGAGTGTGTCCAAAGACTGGCAAGAAAGCTGGTAAAGGGTCTAGAGAACAAGTCCTATGAGGAGCAGCTGAGGGAACTGAAATTGTTTAGTCTGGAGGTTTAGATTGGGTATTCGGAAAAGTTTGCCCTCTAAAAGGGGTATCAAGCATTGGAACAGGCTACTCAGGAAAGTGGTAGAGTCACCATCCCTGGAGGTATTTAAAGGATGTGTAGATGTGGTGTTTAGGGACGTGGTTTAGTGGAAGACTCAGCAGTGTTAGGTTAACAGTCGGACTCAATGATCTTAAAGGTCTTTTCCAACTTAAATAATTCTATCATACTTTAATCATAGAATCATAGAATGGTTTGAGTTGGAACGACCTTAAAGATCACCTAGTTCCAACCCCCCTGCCACGAGTAGGGACACCTCCCCTCCCACAGGTGGCTCAAAGCCCCATTCAATCTGGCCTTGAACACTTCCAGGGAGGTGTTATCCACAACACCCTGGGTAACCTGTTTCAGTGTCTCACCACCCGCACAGTAAAGAATTTCCTCCTAATATCCAGTCTAAACCTATCTTCCTTTAGTTTGAACCCATTCCCCCTTGTCCTATCACTACATGACCTCATAAAAAGTCCCTCTCCAGCTTTCCTGTAGGTCCCCTTCAGGCACTAAAAGGCTGCTATGAGGTCTCCCTTAAGCCTTCTCTTCTTCAGGCTGAAGAGTCCCAACTATCTTAGCCTGTCTTCATAGGAGAGGTGCTCCAGCCCCCTGATCATCTTTGTGGCCCTCCTCTGGGCTCATTCTGTAGTTAGAACTACACAGTGGAATCTGAAAGTACTGGTTACTAGGGAGGCTCTGTTATTTTTTTCTCTTTTATTGATTTTTTAAGCAACTCCATTATTTTAGAATCTTTTAGCCTCATTACCTCAAATCAAACAAAAAAAAGACCATCTCACTCCTCTAAATAGCAACCTCACTACACAGCACCACCGCAACACAACTACAAGATGATGACCTTTTATACGGAGCAGTAGACATGTCCCCTGACATAAACATCTCTAAGAGGACTCTCATCCTCCTTGACAAATGAACAGTCATAGTTTTGCCAGTTTGGCTGTCAGAGCCCTCTGATGAGAAAGTCACTGTGTTTTTCACCAAATCCCACAAAAGCTGTTTCCAAATATCTGCAAAAGCCTCTCACTCCCTGTTTGCCCTTTTTCTCCCTTTCTGGGAGCAACACCAAGAAACTTCCAGGAGAATAAACACGAACTGGTGAAGGAAAGTGATAGCTGTACTGGTGGAGTTGCTTCTAAAACATCTTCAGAGGGAGAGAAGAAATATGAGTAAGTTTTTGTCTACTATAGACATGTCAGCCAGATCTGACAGCCAAAGAGATCTAGGTATGCAGAGACTGAAGTTTCCAACTTGCCTCTCATCCTTCAGAGCTGTTCCTCAATAGACAAGTTCCATAGCCACGGGGGACAGACAGCTTACACTGCCCCAGGAAGAGCAGAAGACTGCAGCTAGGCACTTCTCAGGCTATCTGCAGACTGGATCTGCTCCTCAGAGACTTCCCAGAAGAGTCTGTGCATTGATCTGCCTGCCTTACCCCAACAACTGGCAGGCATGGGTGGGACAGTGTTGGCTCAGGTCAGCTGGAGGATACCAGGCCAAGTTTTCTTTCCCAGGATGCCATGAAGTTCACCTAACACTTCTCTCTAAAAGCCTGGACACTCAGCCAGCCTGGTTTTACTCAAAGGCTCAACACTGATGTCCCAAATACCATGTAGATATACTACTGTAAAACTAACTTTATGCTGTTAGTTTCATTGATTCCTCAATCCAGTTCACTCTACAGACACCAGATGCCTGTGAAGGCAGAGTATGGGAGCAGGGGGCTGAGAAATGGTGACACCGCTTCTTTCAGCAGCAATGCTTAATTGATGCATTAGTAAAATATAAAGTTAGCAAAAATGTAACCTGAGTAGCTTCTTGTACTTCTGTAGAGAGAACAGTGCTAGGTTTACTCATTCTGTCTATCTTTATGCCATAGATCCCCTCTTCACACAGCTGACTTTCTCCTGATGCACTAAAATCCTGCATTACAACAACTGTCCAAATACAAATATAATGGGAGATTATTAATTTCCTATAAAGGCTTTAGATAATCTGAGATCCTTTCATAAAATCATTTTGTCCTCTGTGAAATAATGGAGGTCTTTCAGGGGAGTCTTAGATCATATGGTTCAAGGATAAAGTTCCTTGTAATGGAAGTGGTGCAAATAGATCTGTTCCTGTAGACTTCCTGAAGTTTTGAGACAATCAACTTGATGTGGCTGTTTAATTTAATTTAATTTCATTGTAATGGTGCTTAATAATTGGCTGTCAAGAAATAAATCTGAAGGGCTTGTAAAATAGAACAGAAGCAGGCATCTCTATAAGTTTTCCAATTGAAATGAAATTAAAATAACTTAATAACACATTTTTGTTTCCTTTGGACAATGACCTACCATTACCATTCCGGGCCTCAATCCAGAAGAAATTTTTCACAGGTTTCTGTAACACATTCCTCAAGGCCATCATTATACAGCAGGCAAATCCATCCAAACAAAAGACTAACTTCTAAGAATCTGCAAGGGAGAAATGACTCCACTTCTGCATAATGGTGCTATGGAATCTAAAAATAACTTTAGTTGCATATCCTGGTCTCAGATATTCCTATGTTTAATGTTGATTGTCCTACTTAGAAACATATGCTCATGCCTATCAATCCATTGTGGTGCTTCTAGAGGAACTTTAATGCAAAAAAGGCAACTGTTCTCCACAGCTACATGTGGCTTGGAATGGGAAGAAATAGAAATACTTCCGGAAAGGAAACAAAAAATACACTCTAATTTATTTAAGAAGGTATTTCCTTCCAGGTTCACTGAAGCCAAGAAAATTTTTATCAGTGCATAGGCTGGAAATTTAAATTCTCTAAGTATTTAGCTATAATCTTTCAAAATAAAAATGGATTTAACCTCTTTATCTAAAGATTAGAGTATCTGTTTATTAAGAGATTACAAACACACATCTCCCCTTTAATGAAAAAAATAAAAATAATAATATAAAGGAAAAGCATTACCATAGCAATTCACTGATGTGAAACTGAACTGGAGTAAAAAGTGAAAAAACTTTTTCTGAGTTTGCTTCAGTAAGTCTGTGGTAAGAAAAAAAATTGCTAACTGACAGATTTATCTGCTACAAGTTTTTATGAGAAAACTCCCCAGATTCACACAGTGCTGTAATTCCAAATAGTACAGCATGAGTTGTGCTACTGTGAAATGAAGTTGTCTTTACTAATTGCATACTCTGAGCAGAAGTGTGTCTTATAGCAGAGAGCATATCAAATATGCCTGGCTGATCCTTATGATTTGGAAATGTCACTTTCTACTAAACACAGAGCAAATAGGGAGGGGCAATAAAGCCGCTAAAAGATAGCAGCCATCCAAAAAGATAAAGAACATGCTGAGGAAAAGCAGACAACAGATTGCAGAGACAGAACAATCACAGATGGAGGCCAGGTGGGTGGGTCAAACATTTTTTTTTAAAAAGGTTTATTTTCATATTTAAACAGTACCCCGTTGTGTAAATGTTCAGCAAAGAACTGATAAGAAAATGGATTTGTAAGTGCGTTTGAACAAACAACATGTCTTACAGTCAAGAGGGGCTTAGTCGTATATAATTAAGGGATAATGTGCACGGCTGAAGAGTGTGTGATACAACTAGCATTTTCTGCAAATGATTACACGCCACTGCAAAACAAAGGAGCTAGATACCAGAGGAAGCTTTATGAAGCCAGCATGGAGTAATCTTAAAACATGAACTTTCTTTTTGTTAGAGAAGACAAGAGAATGTTCATCTAACCATGCAAAAGATATTTTTCACTGAAAACACTGTGAAATTCCACGCTGCTTCAGCTACCTAGTCAAGCTCTTTAACTAAGATTATCACATTTTCTCTTTCAGTGTACACTACTATTACATTTAATCCTCTAAACCCTCTAAGAGAACAGCTCTGTGCACGTACAACGCCCAGGTTCACTGGAACTGTGTGCAATCATAGTTCTCTGCAAATTTCTGAAAACTTAGTGGCATTACTCAGCTGAGCAATTACAGCCCTGAGGGCTTGATTCAAACCCACTGAAGTAACGGGTGTGTCTTGGACAATGGATGACCTAAATCATGCAATAAAGACAAGGCAAACGAGGAAGATCAATGGTCAACCTAGAACATTGGCTTGTTTTTGGCCATGACCTATGCCAGATGCTTACAAAAGGAAAGAAAGAGCAGGGCGGAGGCAGAGGGGACCCGCATCCAACAACCAGGTGCTAGCAGTCGTGAACAATTGGCCATCTCCATGTTTTTGTTTAATATCCTCTGGCAAACTTTTCCTTCCTGAGTTTATCAAATTATTCTCCCAGAGTTCATCCAAGTGACTATTTACCTGAATGTTAAAGTGTGTTTTATTTCCTTATAAGAAAACATACATAATGCATATTTCCACACAATTCCTTACATAGCTGTAGCTTGCACAGATACAGCCACACCAACACTGAATCTGGGTAATGCTGACAGTAATGTCACAGAAGCAGACACCTCTGTGTGGTTTTCAAATACCCAAGAAGCAGAGTAAATAGCACATTTCAATCAGCGACCATTACAGGGGCTATGCGCAGGTGTCACTGACTACATAGCAGGTTCAGGTATGTCACAGCAGAGACTGCAATATGCACATGAACAATCTCCTTTGCATCTCACCAACTGTCAGGTGTATTTCCAAGAGTACTGATATTCCAAGGCATTTACAAAACTTTTAAGGATTTGGAAACTTAGAATACCTATTTGTGTTCTATTATGTCCTATTATTATCATTATTTGCGTGTTGAATTTCAACTTTTAAGAGAGAAAGGAAATACAACAAATGCTAATATAACATGAATGCATCCACATTAGTACTTTTGTTTGGATACAGAATGCATTTTTTAGGTGATTTCCCAGTCATCCCTGCTCACCATGTTTTGCTTCACATCAGAGTAACCTCAGAGCACATGAACTGGTTTGCTTTCAAAGGAAAATAACCAGAAGATGTGCTCCAAGAGTAAAACTAATGCACTCCAACCAAAAATGGACTAGACTAGACCTACCCAAAATAAACCCCCCTGAAATTTATTTAGTGTGGACATCAAGTATTCAGGACTGTTTTGCTTTACAGATTCACTCCTATTGTTCTATGTTCCTTGCTAGTGACACCACCATGAGGGGAAAACAATTCTTTTTCTGGAGAAGCTTTGTTTGTTGGCTTTGATCTACAAATCAGTACATAAATCATCTAACAGACGTAGAACTGACTCAGTGCCCTAATTGTGAACAATTTGTAACTCAAATCATCTTTGCTCTGTGCAAGTATTTCTTCAAACAGCTCTGTGTAGCTTGTTAGAAAGACTAATTTATAGATGTTCAGTGCTCAGGAAACTGCACAGTTCTTTGAAAAAAAAACAGATACTGAAAAAGAAATCATGAAGGAAGGAAGTTATTATCCCAAACAAAAAAAGAAATCAGGAAAAAAAAAAAAAAAGGAAAAAAATAAAATAAAAGCTGGTTTACAGAAGTGGAGGAAGAAAAAGCAAATTTATGTAAAGTCCAGTAACAGGCAATGGGGACCAACTTGTCCTCACATAATGTGTATGCAGCTCCCAGAAGAATACTCTTCATGCTAGGGAAGTGCCCTCAAAGCCCATGGCAGAATTCAGTTTTCCACTTAGGATGGAATTAAAGGCTTTCAGTTAGGCAACTCTATTAAAAAATAATTCATTCATTCGCAAAAGGATGGACTGCCAAGGAAGAAATAAAACGTATCTCAAGAAGGCGTGAAAGTCGTGGCAAAGGCCCAGGGGACAGCAGGTATTGTCACTGATCGAAAGCATTCCCTGATACCTCCCTGGGCTGTAATAATACATTTCCATCTTCAGTTCTGCTACATTACCCAAAAGCACACTGGTACTCCAGTACAACTGTCCTTCCCCATTATTGCAATTTTCTGTGTTAAATATTAATAGTTCTTTCGAATGATAAAAAGCACAAATATAATTAAACTTTAATTAAAATTAATAATAAAAACAAAGGTAAAACAAACTCAGAGAGTAGAGTGGCTGTGGCATCCACTAGGAGTCAAGGACTGGGACTGAGCAATGGGAAGTAAGAGGCATGCAGTCCTCACTCAGGACTCAGCTCCTCCCTTTCTCTTCCCAACTTCTTATAATTACTCAGCCAGACAAATTCCACTGCACAACCCAGTTCCTCATCATCAGCAAGCACACTAGTCCAACACACCTACTGATCTCAAATGGGTCTCTGAGACAGTGACAAGAAACCTACACAAAGGAAAAAGGTTGTCCAACTCCAACATAGGATTTAAATTCAAAGTCAGATTGGGATCTAGGCATCCTGAATCTGCCTTGAACACTTCTGCATGAAAAAAGGGTTGATGGGAGGGAAACATCAACAGAAATTTCAGCAATGTGATACAGAGTGGGAATATTTTTAGAGAAGTTGCTCAAATTAATCCCTTGATCTCCACTGCCTCACTGACAACAGGCCACAGATTAAATATTCAGGATGTGATTTCTCCTAAGATTACAATACCTAGATTTCAGTGTCAATATGTTAGTGCTTACGTGTGCAATGAGTAGCTAAGTTTTCATGGGAGTCTATGGAGATCCAGGGCTCAGTTCTGAGCTGCCTAAACACAATTGCCTAGCCCAGTCTGAGAAAGGCTATCCTGACAGATCCCTAGCTAATGGTCCAAATGAGTATAGGTCTTCTATGACTCCTGTATCATGCCTGCCAGCCCACACAAGATCTCTTGCATACTATATACCACCTCAAACAAGTCCAGGTAAACAATGCTTACGAACCAAACCTCAGCCTCTTGCAAATGGTCAGTGGAATGGCTCTCCAGGCAAGCTTCAAAAAAAATCCTGATCTCATTTACTTACCCTGGCTAGCCAACATATAAAGCATCCAGTCATAAGAATTACCAGTTATCCTCAAATGGCACCCAACTGCATAGCCACACAAAGTATTTCCTGTTTTCATATGCAAGAAGTTTATCTAGCATCCTATGATAGGTGGGCAGTGATGAGAAATGAGAAAAGTAGATTAGCCACAATTCTCTATTGGATCTTATTCTATCAAGTACCAAACAGATCCATCCACATAGCGTTGCAGAACTTGTTATAGCTTGTCACACAAAGCCTCAGTAACCGATCTGAAATGAGTAATGTATGCCTATGGGGAATGAGGTATCAAGCTGAGGCTGGCATATCTGAGCCTTAGAGAACTGGTGCACTGTAACCAGTTATCTAAATTCAAAATAAAATAGAGGTGAAGTTGTTTATGATTATGTTAGGCTATCATAAAATTTATGTGGAAAATGATAAAAATTAATTTGGTATGAATGCAAATGTCAGCTGCATTACAGCAGCAGTATAAACAGAACACACATTTGAAGAATCTTAATTCTACATGAACAATGTGAGCATGTCTCTTTGTGGGCACGTGTGTACACGTGTATGTTTCATTCATATTTCAATGATGTAACTCTCTCTACTGGCCTATTATGCATCCAAAAATGAATAGTAAGAGTAGCAAATAGTTTGGATGATGCCAAGAACAAGCAAAAATTCTCAACTAGTGACTGAATAAAGCTGAGTTATTAAAGACTTCATCAAATACACATTGATTCTTAAAAGAAGGAAAAAACCCTCTATTTGTCTTTCCCTTCCCCATCTTTCTTCAAACTTTCAAACAAACTAACATATGACATCAATGAAATAGAAGATGCAAAAGCAATATATTGGGCTTTTTGACACTATATGAAAGAAACTACAACAAGCATTAATTATGGGCACTCCTGGGGGATCTGGGAATCCCTAATTAACATTCTACTTCCTGAACTACAAAGGGTGCCAACCCCTTTGCCCAGCCACTAATTCTCATGCTGAATTAACCAGGTGCTTTTGTACATTTTTGTGCCCTTTTGGTTTCCTTCTCCCATAGGGCCTGCAAGTGGTCAAAACTCTATTTGCATTTAACCTGCAGCTTTTAAGATATTTGGCAATTACTGATACCTTTTTCAAAATGAAACATAATGCTGTTCAGAGCAAGGAGCTCAAAGATGTAAAAGGAACACAAAGCTCACTGGAATCTTCCTCAAATGCAGGTAGAAATTTTGACTATGTGTACCCACACATTTGATGTCAGTATCACACAGGGTGAGTTTATTGCACATATTTGGAAGAATGAACCCAAATGTATATCACCACTACAGGCATACTGGTTTCCAATCAGTAAGGTTCCCAACAAGTATCTCTGGATGGACTTAAACCAATATATACTCCCATCTGTCCTCTGATTTTCTAGCAGTACCAGAGATTTCAAACAGCCCATACTTAGTGCTGGATTTTCACTCCTTCTGTCCTGAACATAGCATATATTGTGGATTAGCAATCAAAAAAAAAAAAAAATGTTTCATCAAAGTCTGAAAATGGGAGCTAGTGGAAAAAGAAATGGAATTTAATGTGAAAATAGGTAATGCTAGGGTTGCTGTTTTTCCTTTTTTTTCATACTGAACTCACAGCCTCTGCTTTTTATTTGCAAACTGCTTTAAAATCTTCTGTCAGCTGTAGCTGGTTTGCAGAATTAAGGGCTACTGCTGTACAATTTGGAAATACAGATTCTTGACCTTTTCCATGATGATGTTTCTACAACTTTCTTTGGCAGCAAAGCCCATAGTCTAATCGATCGTATAGTAATTGTCCTAAAACTTAATATAAATTGTTCCTGACAGTGCTTAAGCACACAGTATTTTTATTTATGTCCTCTGACATAAGAAAATAAAAAAAATTCCTTTTCTCTTTATAACACTCTGTAACAGGTTGGCAGACTTAAACTTCTGTGCAGAAATAAAAGATTGTGTGTTCTGCCCTGCCTAAAATAAACACAAAACAAAATGACAACCCCCCCCCAAAAAAAAAAAATAAAAAAAAATTACCACTTCAAGAAAGAAGACAACAAATACCATGTCATGCTGGTAGATAAGTAGCTCCCACCAATACAAAAAAGTGAAGTGTCTCTTACAGATGAGAAAATCAGAAGAAAACAGGGGACAAAGAAAAACCTCAGACACAGTGAGAATTCAAGATCAGGTAGGGCTTATGTGATTTTACTAGTAAATCAAATCCAGTAACACAGAATTTGAGGAAGGGATTGACTTTTGGTATTATCTCAGTCTATATTGTTCAGCTAAAGTTTCGACAGGTATATAGTCCATTTACATGCAGCTCTTTGCATATGCAGCAAAATTTATGTCTCCTGCTGAAGTTTTATACCAGTCCTGTTAAACTTAGAAGGCTGACTGCACTGCTGTTCTCAAAGGTCAAACAAGTGATGCAAACTTCTGCTGCTTTTACTTCCTAAATTTCTGCAGAGTTATCTTAATTCTGTGGGTTTTAGGTTTACTTCATTAAGGCTGTAGCCATGCTTAAATACTTTAGTGAGATGGGAAAACGCATTTTTTTCTGCATAAAAGAATAACATAACATTTGGCAACCCATGTATCTGCATTATGTCCTTAATTTTCTCTTTGCATGTAAGCCAGATTAAAACTGCAGTCATTTTCTTTATTCTCCATTTCTTTAAATAAAATTATTTGACATTTTCAATGAACTTGGGTAAATTTTCCATTGAAGTACCTATTCCTTAAAAGAAGATGACCACAGTAACTCATAATCATGATAATTCATCTTATCTCTTCTAGTTTTAATTTTTATATCAGAACACCCATATACTGTTCTTCCAGGCTTTCCAGCATCTTACTGCCTTGTCTTCTTCAGTGTAACAGCATTCAAAATTGGCACCACATCTGTCTTCATCTCACATCATGAAAAGTGTTTAAAAAGAGAAGTTCAGTTATTCTTTTCATACGTTGTTCCAGCTGGTTGCATATTTTAAAATACAAGCAAAACTTAAAATACTGGCTTTTCTTCAAAATTAATTTATTCAAATGTCTATAAGCC
Source organism: Aegotheles bennettii (assembly GCA_013398125.1). Classification (NCBI taxonomy): domain Eukaryota; kingdom Metazoa; phylum Chordata; class Aves; order Caprimulgiformes; family Aegothelidae; genus Aegotheles; species Aegotheles bennettii. Next base: position 253,954 of record VZRW01011265.1, on the reverse strand, counting down.
TAATGTCTATTTTTGTATGCTTTGTTTTGCAATGATAACTATCAAACTAGAAGTAGATTTCATAGGAAAAGCTGCAGAAAGGTGGATACTCTGCTTTGTTTCAACTTTCATTAGTCATTATGAGGTACACATTAGAAGTGGAAGTGGACCAAATCCACACCTGATTTATTTCATTTTGAGATTTCATTCCACTGCTCTCGTAACAACAATAGGTATTTGGCCAGTTTTGCCAGCTAAGCAGTCTTCTCCAGAGAATAAAATTATTTAGAAGTAGCATTGCTCAGTAACAAGGGTACTAAGTCATAATTTGTATTTGGGAGCCATTTTCCACATTGGCACTAAACAGCTTTGTCACCACAGTCAACTCACTTGCTTTATCTTGCTTTCTCTATCTTCTCTGGGTAAATATTGACCATTAGGAGCAAAGGGGGATACATTCCAATCCAGCAGCGACTCACAATCAACAGATTCCTCTTCCTCAGTCTGATTGAAACATGTAGACATTAATACACTAAACAGCAATAACAGCTTTTGGTAAAATCTGTGCCATTTCAGAAGAATTTAAACTGCTCAAAGGAAAATATCACTAGGATAAAGAATACTTTCTAACAGCTGATATAGAATTAAATGGAAGAATTGACTCTCTTCTCTAAGCCTCAACCAAAACAAGCATGAAATGACAGAACGGAAAAGAGCCCTGCTGTCAGCCATAGGACATAGCCTAACAGACAGGCACATTGAAGATAAACACTTTATTCCTGCATCATTTTTCTTGTGGATTTCAGGATAGGGTTGTAGAGGTAAGAAGGCAAATAGACAAGGGGCTTTTATTGATTTTGTGTGCTCTACTTGCTCTTGCTACTTATTAAGAGCTGTGGAAATTGCCCATAGCTATCTTTTTCCATGTTCTTTTTCTGGCTGCAACACTGTCGCTCCTGTCTTTGTTCATGTCCTGAAAAAGCAGTTGCTCCAAGGACCACTGCTACAACAGCAGCAGACACCCAAGTCATATAAATGAAAATGGTAGATGTGTAAACACTTCACAATATTCTGAATTCTCCTATTAATCAACACCACAGTCACTTAAAGAGGTGAAGACCTTCAACCCACAATACCTATAGTTAAGACCACCCAAAAACACATGAAGACAAGAGAGATCCCATAGGATCAGGCTGTAAAAGCCTGCCTTGCTTTTACTGTGGGACTTTTTTTCAACCAGAGTAAGACTCATTGCAACTTCCCTTTAAGAATTTGCAATGGTGTCAACAACAGTGGCAGCAGAGACAGCAGCTTTCCAAGCATCTGTCGTGTCAGTGCTAGGGCCATCAGCATAAACAGATTGTGCTAGAGACAGTTGTCCCATGCGAATCAGTGAGACTCAGCCAACTCTCTCCATTCTGCACTGATCACTGATGAAAAGGATTTTCTTTGAAATGAAGGATAAATGTAAGTTCCTTGTATGTACAAAAACCGTCAGCATGTTTTATGCCTTATATTCGTTGAATTTCTGCTGATAAATGCACACTCCAATCTGATAAATATTCCCTGAGGAGCACTGTGAATTCTGCTTGCCCAGACACACAGGGAAAGAAATACATAAATTTAAAACATCAACCTATGGATGACTAAATATAGATTAATATGGTGTCAATTCTGAGGCAGGTTCTTCTCTCCTCTGTCTTCTACTTTCTAATTTACAGAGTCTGCAGTATTTAGAGTCACAATGTCAACCAAAGTCAGAAGAAATAGAATTCTAGAAAGCATTACAACCATCATTAGCACCCTCCATCCCAGCTACTTATCAGACACATATAAATCTCGATGCTTATGTGACTCACTATGATGAAATTAAATGAGAGCAAACAGAGCAAATGCATGTCTACTGCTTTTATCTCTAACCTAGTCAGACAGTCATCAATATCTTTGAGCTGCAGCAATACATTCTGTAATATTTCAGGACACTGTTATCATTTTATTAAACCAAATACCTTTAGTATTTACTCCTTGAAATTTACCTCTATAGTTTCCTAACAGATAATCCCTCTCCAGCACTGATTGGATAATCTAACATTCCATACAACATCCTAACATGTTCTCTTTTCAAAAAAAAAAAAATTCTTTCAAATATCCATTTAATTTATGCTTAATATGGTGCAAGGAAAACCAAAATCAGCATGCACAAAGGCAAGGAAACAAAGCAGTTAGCGACAATAAGAATGTTAAAGCATGTGGTACCCCTGTTCATAACTGCTTGTATTATAAAAGCACAAAAGCTGTATGTTCACACCAAATCAATCCTTCATTTACCCTCAGACATTTTAATCTGCTTCCTTAAAAGGACAGGTGCTGATAAAGATTTGAAACAGAGACCAAATGAAGAAAATGACAGGAAAAAAGAATCCCTGCTGCTACAAAACAGCACTCTCACCGGGACTGCATTTCTTGAACATTCTCCTTCAAGGAGAGTAGCGTATCATTTTTTTTATATTTAGCCAGGGAAGGTGACAGACTGAAATCAGAGTTGCTAAAACCAAGGCAGGTAGTGTGAAATCTAAGGAATTATAGCACTGAGAACTTAAAAAGAGGAAAGGGGTTAAAATTCTTTTTCATCTTTAGAAAATCAGCACATTATTCCAACCAAGCTAACACACTGAACTGTATTGCAGGATTACAAGGAAGCTGAAGACAAAGGTTTCATTCACAAGTCTAGCCTTTTGCAAGAGATAACCTCCTGCACAGATGTGAAGTCAAGTCACGTCTGGTTAAATTCACTTCTCCTGTGACAGTGGACAACACTTGTGGAATCGAAATAGAAAGAGAAATCTTGATCCTGTATTGATCAGTGTACTGCACATTGTTCAGATCAGAATTTAGGATAGCAAAGTGGCACATGTAGATATTAATTACCATTATGCTAAAAATCATGGAGAAATTTATAATCCTTCTTTAATTTTCACCACTACCTAATAAAAATACCAACTTTTTCTAATAGCAAGTTGTGAAATACCTTTAATCATCACTGATTCTCTACCATTTATTTTCTTTTATTACAGGACATGTTTAAAATAAATTATTATCTATGTTGCTTAGAAAAGTACCTCCTCTTAATATCTGTCTGCCACAATGCCTCTGCCTTGTGACATCACAATTAGCTGTCATGGAAGTGAATATGAAATAATAAGCAGAATACTTTAACTCCTGGTCCAGTTAAACTAAGATTCATGCCATTCTCTTCAGCAAGGCCAAAATTTCACCTTTTCACTTCCACCAATGAAAATCCAGTGGGAACAGCTGAACAGACCATGGCATTCTGAGAGTGACAGAGCACTGGAACAGGCTGCCCAGAGAGGTTGTGGAGTCTCCTTCACTGGAGACATTCAAAACCCGCCTGGATGCGTTCCTGTGTGATGTACTCTAGGTGATCCTGCTCTGGCAGGGGGGTTGGACTAGATGATCTTTCGAGGTCCCTTCCAACCCCTTAGATTCTGTGATTCTGTGATTCTGTGATTCAGTTTTAATGCAATGTTTAATAAATTCAGCAGGACGTTTGGCATTTGTTTTCATGGAAAGATGGATGAACCTATCTCATGTGAACAAACTGTAGGGGCAGAGAAACACGAATACATTGGAGTATTTTATAGAAAGTTATGTTTTCCACACAAAGCTTATGATTTTACGAACTTATCAGTTGTCCCAGGGGCCAAATTAAAAAGAGTCATTCTACAAACACGCAGAAAATTATTTTGTTTGTCACTGAATTACACATCATTTTGTTTTGTTCTGAATTTCTGGCAATGTGCTGTGAGATTATATTAACTCTTTGTGCTTACTGAGGCAGCAAGGAATAGTATGAGACTTTTGATCGTGTTAGAGGGTTAGCATTTACTACATCACTTCATTTTGTGCGTTTGTCAAACTATGTTTAATCATTATTTCAAATTGAAAATAATAACGTAAAATTACTATATCCATATGATACACTAATTAGCACCTACCTTAGAATTCATAGAATCATAGAACGGTTATAATCCATGTAAGGCAGAAAAAAAGTAAGACAGAAAGTTGACACTATACATATTTTTAATCTGTTTCTGCCCTGGTATGCTAATACTGCTCATTTATCACAGAAAAATATCATGTGTGCTGACCTAGCATTTCAAGTTTTTATAAATGCACAATAGTCAGCCACTAATGGCTTCGAATGTTATTAAGTGCATTGTGGTGAGAATAAATGTATCAATGAGTTTTTAATGACTTTAAATGGGATACCTCTGTGCAGCATCAAGGACAGGCACAATCATAATACATGGAGTTTTAATAATAAAAGAACAACCATTTTTTCCTCCATCAAGATGATCCCCTTCAGGCCTGAAGAGCACTATAGGTGATAGCTTTGCAACAAAAATAGAAAGACATTCTCTCAGTCCTAAAAGAATGTTCCCTAAAAGGCATTATTCTTCCTCTGGAGTAAGCAGATTATTTTGGACTCTCACAGAGCCCCAAACAAACAGCCCACATCTGAAAAACACATCTCCACAAAAAACTTCAAACCCCACACCTCATGAATGATGGGCATACTTGGAAGTCGATCTCTACTTATTTGCACTGGGGATTTTAAAATACCATTTTAATTTTCCTTTTTTGATTCTCTCTTATCACATTATCTTCTTTTAGTATTCTTAACTACACAGCATTTGTCAAACACTAAGTGTCTGACAGCTTACCTTCAAGGAAAGAAAACTGAACCATATTTCTGCAGGAGCTGATATTGTACAGCAGCAAGTAGGCATAAACCTCATAATAACACTACAAGAGCTGGTAAGAGGTACTTCATACAATGAGGCAAATTAAGACTTATTTTTTTTGTCTAGCATTACTTTACCAAATTCCTACACTTCATTTCTATGACAGAATTAAAAGTTTCCCTCTCTATTTCTTCCCAATGTTGCAAAGGAATTCAGTGAATGATGGGGTATCACCAGGATAGAGCATTTTAGTTCTTACAACAGAGCAGAAGCTGATCATTTCAGGAGGGTTAGATGTCATAACATAAACAAGCAGCAGCAGCAAAGCTGTAAACTTCTAGGGCTGTATATTGAGAACACTGTGCATTACTTAAGTGAAAGTAAAAAATTACATGCAAAGTAGAAAATGCAGTGAAATACAGTTCTGAAATAATGAGATTGGTATTGCATATCTAATAATTTATTCCCATTTAGCAGTCAGTGGTAAAGAGAAGAGACATGGCAACTCATAGCTAAACATCTGATTTGCAAGCTGAGGATCACTGCGGTCTTCCCATGCAGTTGCTCCTAATTAAATCCATGCAAACAGAGTAAGCCTTGTTCCTGTTTAGTTTAAATCACTTTTAAATCTAGACTCCCCTTGACATGCTTGTTCTCCACCAACAATTCCTGTTTTATCCTTCATCCTTCAGCATGGAGGAACAGGTGTGCCCTGACTAGAAACCTTCTGCTGTTCAGCGTAGAAGGATATTTCCTTGCTCTTAACCTAATCTTTGCCTATAGGGAGACTATTTACATAGACATTGGAATACAAGTCCTTCTCCCTGATGTACTGCATGCAAGGAGCTGTGAAAGAGCTAGACCTCATGTGCTCAACATCCCCTGCAAACTGGCCACTGAGGGTAGTTTACACATGGGGGCTGTAGCAAGGTTTCACTCCAAAAAGGCCTCTACAGTCCTAAGGGAGACAGAAAATAGACCATGCTTATGGTCTGCTTGGTGAATTCTGCAGCAAATATACTTAGTCTGCAAGAAAAAGGATGTCTTTGCTATTCATCAGCCATACAAACTCAGTCTTTCCTTAAGGACTTTCAAAGCCCCAAGGAGTTTCTCTCCTCCCCACACCTTGAGACACTTTGCCTATGATGTTTTTATACAGGTAAAAGCTACTCAAAGTGATTATGATTATGACATCACAACTTCCTAAGCAGTCCTGTCACTAGAATGCGACATGAACTAGGATCCTTGGCTTACTCTTTTGAGATACATTGATTCATCAGAACTAAAAGCATGTTTTAAAAAAACAGCAAAAAATCCCAGATGGGTATGACTAAATATGAAAAAAGAACTCTGCAGTTGCTTTAACTGTGGATTTTAGCATGAGCTTCAGAAACAAAGTATGCTTGAGCATATAAGGTTGAAAATTCCTTTTTTTCTTTTTCTAAATCTTAATCCTAAAGTATTTGATAATCTATTTTCAATTCCAGTTCTAAGAATCACATGGTTTTGTTGTTTCTGAACAGCCACCTAAAATCTACTTGAGGAAAAAAGTGTTTTCTAGTCCTTGCAGTTGTGGAAAATAGTTTGAAAAGATGACACAACTACATTTCAGAGACTAAATAGATGCATACACAGAGATTAAAGAATAATGACGATTTCAGACATTCCTGATTTTGTGGGGACTCAATTAATTTCAACTACATGAGTTATGCAAGCTTGTCTAAAGGTTAAGAAGTTAAAAGAAAAAAAAAACAACACAAAACAAAAACAAAACTAGTAAATTCTCAGATTCAGAACCCTTCTTCTATTGAACTCATCTTTCAAATTCCAGTTTTTCAGGCACTATGGGATGATGGAGAGAGAAAAGAGACATTCCAACTTGCTTAATGAGATGCACAGAGCTCAATCGCCTTAGGTCCGGATCATAAATTAAAATTTTATCTTTTTTTAATTTTTTTTTCCTAAAGTGATACTACACAGTTTCTGCCTCTCTTGGCATACAGATAAAACAGAGAAGCCTGTTGTATGGGTAGCACAAAAATATAACCTTTGTCATACCTTTTGTCTTTTAAGGAGAAAGAGGAGTGGCACGTAGCAGGGAAGAGGAAGAACACACCTTATTCTCCTCTACCAAACAAGAATATGGCCACCCTTACAAATGAGCTCTTCTCTTTTTATTATTTATGGAAGGTATTTCCACAACATTGAACATTGACGTTTAATCTTTAAAACAGGGGTTTTGTGTGTGTGTGTGTGAAAGGCACTTTGAAAACTTATTAAAAAAAACAAAACAGAAGCAGGAAGCAGGCCTTAGCTCATATGAAAGACAAGCTCCCGGTCACTTCAAGGCGACAAGGTCAGGCCTCACCTTTATTCTCATTCATCTGCATTATTGACATTATGAAACAAAGGCAAAACCCTAAGTAAAGAACTGTTTGAGCAAACCAAGGATGCTTGCATGATCCTGTGTCATTAGCAATGGCAGCTCACAGCCACACACCACATGCTGGCTGAGACACTGGCTATTTGCACAGCATTCAGATACCACTTTGCTGTGGTATGCAAACCATTAAATGATAGGTGTACCACAGTGATGAAAACTGCTTTACACTCGTATTCACCTGTTGACACTGCCTGGCACACTGAAGTATAGGGTAGAGGCTAAAAAAAATCTCCATCCCTGAGCTCAGCCACCACTCAAAAACGTGCCCTCGGATTGCACCTCCTCTCTTGTCCACAGTGCCTCTTTATCAGCATACCTTCCCTTTTCCTCTCCTCAAGGATGTATCCCCAGGTTTCAGTTTGACAGCAGGTGCCTTGAGCAATTCAGTGCTTTGTGTGGGTGGAGTAAATTATATTATTGACTTTTTTTTAAAAAAAAGAAAAGCCAAATGCATCGCCTTGTTAAGTCTAAAAAAGAATAAAGCAGTATATTTAATTGAAACATTTTTTCTCCATATGGCAAGTTCTGTTTGTTGTAAAATCACATATTTCATTACTGGTAGGTTATTTACAGTATTTCTGATCTGCCCAACAAAATGGTACATGGTTTAACTGTTCTCTTTGAGGTGGTTCTTTATTAGTCATATAATTAATTTTTCTACTGATTAGGGAAAGTGACTCAGTACTAAATATTCTGTCTCCTCATAAAATTGATTTTTTGTGCTTTTTTCTTCCAATATTATTTTCTCCAACAGAGTTTTGCTGGCTAGTCTTTATTAGTATCATCTGCAGATGTGTTAGAGATTTCACACTACAGCTTCATAGACCTTTTCTAGAAACTCCAGAGAACAAAGCCATTTTTCATATCTAATTCCATTCTTCTCTTCTCCGCTGATGTAACTGTCAAAGAAAATCACAGCTATGCTGACAGCGCAATACAGAATGAACTCAGATCCATACACACTGTTTCTGCAGAGGTCCAGAGTCCAGAGGCAAAAATTCTGTTATTCTAAACAACAGAACCAGCCAAAAAAAAAAAAATAATAAAAAATTGCTCTTGAAGACCTCACTCCTTATGAATAAAATTAATCAGGAGCAACATCAACCTAGCTCCAAGCAAGAGCATCAGACTCATAGTACCTGCCAGGTCTCCTCCATGAGACCAGTCAGACATGGCCACAATGCTACCAGCAAACTGGCTCTTGGTACTGTCAGGCTTATTCCTGTCTTCAGACAGCAAGAGAGACACTACCAGTCACCTTCCCACCCTATCACCAGCAGTGTCACTACTCCCCTATTGAATCTTCTGCTGACATTTAGTCCAAAGCATCTTCTGTTTTGTTCTGTTTTGTTTAAAGGAAAAAAAACAACCCACAAACAGGAAAGTATATTAAACAAAACATTTTCAATTTACATTGTTTTTGGATCACTTCCTCAGCAGTCTGCCCATGGAAAGCTAGCACTTTGCAAACTTTCAACTAAAATAGGAACAATATTCAATACTGACAAGATGAAATGAATCAATCTCCTCATAGCTAAATTCATAAAGGCAAATTTCTCTTTCACAGTCTCATCCCAGAAATGTGAAATAAACTTCTGTACTTCAGTATCCATTTCTGCTGGAGAGGGCAGAATTGGGTCAGTTTGGTGGGTTTTCTTGGCATTCTACACTTTTGATAGGATAAAGCATGACAAAGGGACAAACAATCAAAACTGAGCCAGAAATTAATCAATTTACAGCAGTGTAGTAAAATCAAAATATGACTCAATCTGGTTATTACTCAACATAGCTTACAGAAGAAATAGATCTTTGTTAAGTCTTAAACAAATTAATTTGCTTGCTTAGCAGTCTTAGGGCTTGTTAAAGGTCCACTAAGGTGCCTCATTGTCTTCAATGCTCTCTGGCTCATTGCTCTTTCCACACTGTTCAGTAGCTGGCTGTAATTCTGTATTTCAGAAAATTTCTTCTAACTTCGGACAATTTCAGAATGATTGTAGAATGGACTAACTAATGGATTTGTGAGAGTGGGAGAAAAAATCTGAGTTAATCTATCTGGACAAATTAGTCCTATCAGACACCTCATTAAAATCAGTCCAAACTGAAAGTAGCCTTTTAATCATCTGAGCTACATGACTGAGCCATCATATGTCACAGCCAGCACACAAATAACCAGAAGCTAATGAAATACAGTGCTGTACTTCAAACAAAATCAATCACCAATTTCTTAAAATTTTATCCAGAAACCTAGTGAACTTTTTTCTCTCCCTTTAAAAAAAAAATAATAAAATCCCTTCTGATGTGAGCTGATATAATATCAAGCAAAGGCATAGAGAAATCTCTAGCTGATGAGTTGCTAAGTGAATCTGTTACTACAGGAAACATGTTCACATCTTTAACAGGTACAAACAAACACAACTGATGGGAAGAACACAATCAATAAAATAGATTCCAAAAATCCTGGGACTGTTTATCTTAAGATGAGTGGTTTCAATTAGATGCAGATATGTTCTGGTATTTTTCATCTTACCATCATGTCAAATAATTGCCTCCCAAGCAACTCTGGTGATCAGGTTTTCTCAGTTCAACCATTAACTCCTTCTTTGACAAAAAGAAAAAAAAAAAAGCCATATTTTTCAGAAGGACAGGTATGGATTGCAGCCTGAAAGGTGTTAACTATACTACAATCATAATTCAAACATATTTTTTAAAACCAATACTGCGGTAAAATAGCAAGTTTTCCAGTTTTCTGTTACCTGCTTCTGTGTTCTATACACAGCCAGCAAAAACATAGTTGTGCAAAGTTCATTGCTGGATACAGCTAAAAATTTGGATTAATTTGATTACTCATCCTGCATCTGCACTTTATTACCATAAGCCATTATGCTTATCTCTCATAAGGTAAACCGAATTACAGCTAATTTACAAGAGAAAAACCCATATCAAACTACTTTCCACTTCGCAGGCGTGGTACGTGCTTATGTGCTTCCTTGAATCAGAACCACAGGCTGCTGAGAAACACCACTGTGCCTTAAAAAGAGAGTTACAACAGATGTTTGACACTGGCTTTTACACAAGAGGAGTGTGGATGTGATCTGTTCGTAAAAGTTTGTGGAAGGTTTGGGGATCTATCTAGATGAAATGCACTATAGAAATATGCAGTTATTGTCAGTATGCTTCTGTCTTAGATAATCTTCTGGCAAAGTGGAACCTATAAAACTGTTTAACTTTCTGTAATTAAACAAAAATTAGAATAAAAAAAAAAACCAAAAAAAACCAAACAAACAAACAAAAAAAAACAATAATCATGTTTCACCATGACCAAATATTACTGGAGACAAAGGAAGACCTTAACCATTGCTTGTAAAAGGCCTTTCAAAACAAAAACCGTATCCACAAAAGCGATTAATTTTTTTTTTACTTCTGTGATATATTTCCTTTCATGAAGGTATGTTGCAAAATAAATGCTATTCTTCATTGTGCTCTACAACTGTCTTCTTTGAACTATTTAAACTCTTTTAATTACTCACTTTTTCGTCAGCATAAATAAAATTTGCTCACTGACCCTTGTATTTCTTATCTGAATGAACTGAGCTACTACTCCCTGATCATTTAGTGCAGGTTAGCCAGGCTTTGTGAGCAGCGTATAATGATATGCAAACTAAAACCATAACTATGTCAATTTAAGGTCAAAAAGGCCTATTTGTGGTTATTATGGAAATCAGTTTAAATGCAAGATGGCTAAACAATGCGTCTTTGCGTACTGGCTCAGCAAAAAACCACAAACAACCTGCCAACATCTGCTTTTTGAAGTGTCAGATAACATTATTTCCAGGATGACATCAAGGGCCTTCATTGGCTATGCATAAGGTCAGTGAATATTAACTTCATTTACACTTGGCTGAGAATTGGCTGGTGCCAACAATAGAGGTTTAGATCCTCTGCTGAGCAGGGTTAAAAACTGACAGAAAGCTGCCATTGAGGAAGATGGATGATCGTACTAGCTGACCCTATTCCTCCCCAAGTGTCACAGCTTCGGCCTCTTTTCTATCTCCACAACAAAAGACCCTCTCTGAGCTTCCCAGTGGCCTTCAGCTTTATTGGTGCTAACAGGCCCAGACATTTTCATCGATTGGATTCTCTACCTCTTAAACACAAGAGCTTGCCCTCCCTGGCTAGCCAAACCTTGGCACAGATGTCTTTTTTTGTAATTGCTTCTCTGCTGTCTGTTGGGAAGGATGCAATCGGACAGGCGAACATCATGTCAACACAGAAAATGCTTCACCATTTATCTCAGTTTCCCAATGGCATTTTAAGGAAAGCGATACACTGTTTGTCTGGAGGGGGTTAACCCTTCAATGCTCAAAGTGTCTGCAAATGCAGAAAAAGAAGCTGCTGTAACATTGCTGTAATAAAATTCTAGAGCATTTGCCCTACACATAGTTCACAAACAATGAATTAGTTTTTCCAATCAAACTATTTGAAATATACATCTCTAAATGCACAGAAATGAGTTTAGTGTTGTTACTGTGCATGATTCTATGTCAGATCCTCAAGAGGCTTTTCAGTCAAGGTCAAAGTGTATGTTTGCAAATAATAAGGCTTGAATAGTTAATAATGTAAACATCCATAGAATTTCCAGTCTATTTAAATCCAAGGACACAAACTTAATAAAAATAATGAAAATACATTAGGAGTTTAAATAGATTTAAACATAATTATTACAGGGATTTAAAACAATCAGATGTCTTTTAACATTTGAATGACAGAATAACTGGAGAAAGGATATAAAGGAAATGTAACAGAACTGTATAGAATCCTTTGGGGTTGAAGAAAAACAAAACTGATGTTCTTTTATCTTTTTCTTAAACACATGCTACTGGACATTACTGGCAAGACAGTAATTGATTTGACAAGCCACTTGTTTGATCCAATACAGCAATTCCTGTCTTTCTGCACACACCATGGAAACACCCAGCCTCATATCATAATTTATATATTTTCCCAGATTCTGGGCTGTGCTGTGTGCGCTCTGTGCCAGACTGATTGTGCAAAGCCACCCTTAAAGGTATTATAGCTAGCCAGAGGACTGGTCTCCCACTGAGGTGCAGTCAACAGGATTACAACAACCCTTGCTCTGCCTAACGTAGATGGTTCACAGCCAGAAGAAAAGGAGCATGGATTAAATGCCCCTATTAAAACCCATTGCTCAAGTTATCTAGCAGGGACTGGCACAACTCGCAGAACTAAGGACGATCTAAAAATCATGCACATAAAAACTGATGAAAAAAAAATGGGTGAGGGGGCACCAAAACTGTTTTTTTACAGCTATGGGTTTTGTAATAAATACCATGAAGTAATTCTCTCAAATATTAATGTAGAAATGCCAAATACAGGGGAGGTCAGAAAGGTGAGAGAAAAAGGTATTCCAACCTGGCAGTCCAGTCTATTAAAGTGAATGAATGGAAGTATCAACCACCAAAACTACCTCTCTGCCATAACATAGTATAGCAGGATGGATCAAATTATTTGTTTTCCAATAATGCTTCTAGTTATAATTTAGAGAGGGGGTTGGAAGGAGTGGGAGGTCATCAAGTAAAAAGGCAAATATTTTCTGCTGGGGAAGAGGGAAAAATGGCACCACTTTCAAACTAGCTGTGATCAAAAAAAGGAAGTTTACCTCAGTCATAAAAACAGTAGAAAAGAAAACCCAGTCATAATTCAGCCATAAAATGAAAATATGTACTATGAAAAAGTATGTCTGAAAGTAGCTGAAGTGATTTTTGAAAATAGAGCAATACATATATTTCTTGGAATGTTTATTGAATACAGCCTACCACAATATAAAATAACGCAATTGTGTGATTGTACATCAAGATTCATGATGACTTTTTTTCTTTCTTTTTTACACTACTAGTAGGGAGCATTGCTACGGTAATGAAGAAAACACACATTTTTCCTATTTGTAGTAACTCCTGTTAAACAGACTGCTTTTTAGCAAGGTCTGCAAGACTAGGCACTTGCTCTTTGTGTTAATAACAGATGGTTATGACATGGGCCAATTCCTGTTTTTCTTACTCTCACAAGTATTCCCAAGGGACTAATTATTTTTTTCTTTTTTTGTAAATAAAGAAAGCAAGATTTTACCCTAGGGAAAGCTAGCAGTTTTGCAACAAAAACGTTTGTCATTCTCTTTTCCACTGGGTAAAAGTAAGGAGCTCTGCCTCTTTGTTGTGCCCTGTGAGTCCTGAAGGAAGTGTTAAGGAACTCCAATTGCAGGTACTTGGAAGGAATATGGAGAAGGATAACTGGCACGCAAGTATGAAATTATGACAGCTCTCAACAGATTTCCCCAATATGCTTCAGAAACTGCCATCAGAGATGGAGATTGGCAAGGGATCCCCAGCAGCACGCTAATTCCATCTGGACTGGGTGGAACTATACTGTCTCCCAAAGTTATGAGGATTTTCAAGAGGACAAGACAGATCCATTTGTTAACAGCACAGGAGTTTTTCCCCCATGGATAATCACATGAAAATGGCTCCTGTCAGAAGATATTCTCCTTTTCCAACACATTCATTAACAGCCCTCCACCTCTTTTAGTGAAAAAATCTAAGACAACCATGTTATAATTGTAAGTGTATTCTGAAAATTAAAATTAAGAAAAAATATGAGAAATAAGTACCTGTGAAGCAGGTGCTTATGATATGCTGAAGGTGACCAGACTATACAGATAAGTATCATGTCTCTATATGGGCCATACTGACCATAAACCACCATAATGTATTTCTTTAGCTAACTACTATCACTGCTGTAAGCTCAGATGCCCGCCACAAGAAGCAGGAGGAGCTAAGCCACTGTTCCCATGGGGAATAGGCTACCCAGCCTAGGACAAGTGTAATTTGCATGTGACACACAAAGGGCTTGTTATATCCTCCTTGAAAAGGAGGTGTGAGGGTACCAGAAGCAGGGTCTTCATTTCACTGAGTATAAATTCACTACTGACTCAGAGAACTGGAGACAAGTGGTATGACCACAGGTACTTAAAACTCACTTCTGAAGAGATTGTAGAGATTACAAGATTGAAAAACCTCTTCCATCTCTGCATTTCAATGTAATATAAATTAGGGTTTGGGGATTTTCTTCCTCCTAAAGAAGAAATTACATTAGTATATATCCATTAGGTAAATGTGTATAGCACTTAATAAAGCAACATCCAAAAATATTGTTCAACTTGAGTGCTTAAGTACTTCAGCCACTCACAGCTAGAAAGAGCACAATGACATCACCCATATTTACCAGATCAAACTAGACTTTTCTTCACTGATGACCATGGTGCTAGAAAGCTAAGGTTTAACTTAAAAATCAAATATAGGATACACAGAAAGCTATCCTCCCTTTAGAAAGAAAGACAGTCCAAGCAAAAGGTCTTTTTGTGTATGTGGAGTGGATCTGTAACGTTTTTATGTGTTCAGATGACCTGAGCAGCCTGTTTTTGCATAGTCCCAGAACACGTCCATTAATCAATGTCAACATTCTTCCAAGCTCCACTTTGACTGGCAACTGACAGTCAGTTATCTCCTGAATGTTAATTAATAATGAATACCCTTGTCACTGCTTAAATACACAGTGTCTTTAAATGGTGGGATTTAAAAAATGGGGTTTGTTCTGTGAGAACAGAGATTGTATTTTCATTTAGTTCTTGTTTTCAGGAGAGAAATAAAATTCCTCATTTAAAGATTGCACATAATTGATACTATCAATGTATGTGCTTTATTTTATAAAAAACACCTATGTCTACTTTTGCCACACCATTTTGAATCTTATGTTTCTGAATACATGATTTTTACAACAGTAATACCCAATACAGTGACTATGTAGCTCTACATGTGACAGAAAATCTTTAAGATAAAAGATCAAAAGTAGGCATGCCATTGTCTCCTTCCCTGTTGCACTCATGCAGGAAAATGAAAAAGTGTTTTAAAAATATGTTATTTCTCTCCGTTGTTTACTGGAATTAATTACTAGCAATTCCACTGACATGGCTTTTTTAATAATAGGCCAAAGAGAGACTTACTTCAACTGACAAACTAAAGCAGACAGACAAGCACACACATTGTAAAGCCAAAGAATTGCCCCTTTTAATCATAAAATTAAGTGATATGCAACTAATGATAAGTGAAAGTGAACAGAAGAGAGAGTCACAGATCACATGTTGAATATTCTATTCAGTCTGCACTGGGGGACATGATTTTCAACCCTGCTTATGGTTTCAAGCACATGATACTTTCACACTTCCCAGCAGCTGACTGCAAATTAAATCTGGCTGAGTCTTCCATAGGTGAGATAATTAAGCGACAATGTGGAGCCTCGGGATTTACTAAAAGTTAAAACAAAGTCCATTGCCTTTGGGTATGATTTGGGGGGACTTCACGAGTACTTTTTTTTCTAGATAGTGCCAATAAAACTGTCCACATTTTAAAAGTTGTCCATTTGTCTGTATAAACATAATGTCCTCACACAATCAGTACAAAACAATGTCATAATTATAATATACTCAAGAAATAAAATAACTAATATTAAATTTTATTGTAGAGGTACTGGTATGGAACAAAACTTCTCAAAAAGTTGGACAAAAATTTAAATGGAAAGTTATTTAATTTTTTTACCGTAAAAATAAATTGATCAAAAAAACTGTTGACATTTTGAAACATGAGAAATCAAACATCCAATATTCAATGTTTTATTTCAGCTAAGAGACTGAATCATGGGTCTGATCCTACACTACAAAATCAAGAATACCCCTCAATACACCTCCATTTGCTTTGACATACAAACAAATCACCTGTATAAACAAACAAAAAATCAGTAGAACATTTTCTCCAGTTCTATCATTCACCTCAGAAATATATATACATACATATAATATATATACATATATATATATATGTATGCATATAAGTTTCAGCAGGGGCTAATAAAACCTTCTAACAGTGACTGCACATTGGTTAATAGGCATGCCCTATTTGCAGCAAGAGATGCAACTTCAAATAATCCTCACCAAGAAAAATATTGACCTAAGTCTGGAAAACTTGAGTTGAATTAGATCATGTAAATACAATCAGTGATCACAGTGACATGTTGCCCACTCAGACCATGTTCCACAAATTTTTGAACATGTAATTTGTTCCAGCACCAACACAGCTGAGCTGGTTGGCACACAAACTGCCAGACTTTTAGGAATACAGTAAATTTTACGCATAGAACCTCAATTGTCAACATTCTTCAAGCATTTTCATGGTAGCTAAGCAAGGGCTCCAAGATTTTAAATTAGACATTTAATGAGATTCTCAACAGCAACTATGTCCCTCTGTGAACATAAATGGATTTATTCAAACAGGCAGCATATAAACATTCATGAAATGTATAATTTGTTCCCAAAATCTACCCATACAATTTAGTGTTAAAAAAAAAAAAAAAAAAGAGATGGTACATTCAGGAAGGTTCAAAGCATACTATGTTTCCTACTCAAAAACGAACTAGCTAGTAATCTGAGAAATGGAGGGATTTGGAGGGTTGGAGAACACAGGCAGTACTAACTTTTCAGGTGGAGTGGATCAGGTCATTAAAATAAGCTCCAGACAACTCCGAAGTTTTTCCCTTGATGGTGCATCAGAAATGGATGGAGAATTCCAACATTCTGTTCCTCTTCTACACAGGGGGTTAAGACTTCTATAGAGAAATACGCACATGTACACTGTATCATAAGACTAGAAAAAAGCATGCGCATAGTCGTTTGAGAAAAATAAGTTCTATCAAGCGTCAGGGGACACTTGTAATTTAGTCACATCATGAAGACATATCCAGTAAGGTTAAGGAAACACAGCAGGTCACATGTATATGGCTACATGAGGCCACCATATTATTCACCTGCCAGAAGATCTCCCAAGTATCACTTTCAAAGGCTATACTAGTTCAATCCATTGTGTTCAATCTACTGGAAAAATGAACGCAACTCATCTAGGCTGGGTGATATTTCACATTCAATAGATGTAAGGGAAGAATAACAACAAGTTATAGCCACTAACTGTGCTAAAGATTATACATCTCATATACCACCAGTGAAATTTTTAGTTCTTTTCCACTTCTCTCTACACATTTATACCAGCACAATACCTACAATTCGGAAAAGCGTATCTAATCAGTAGCCAACCAGTAAGCCAGGGCTCCATACTTGCACTGGCTTTTCAAAATTGAACGCTTAACTTACTTCACAATTACAGTAAGAATAATCTTTGCATTTATGTATATTAAATACATTGCAAAATAATAACAGTAATTATAATTCTTAATCATGTAATTTCTTTTCATCCACCAATCATATATATACTTGAGGTATGTCAGGTGTCAGAAAACACTAATAATTACAGTTAATTAGACTTTTATTACCAAAAAAAAAGCTTGATATTATTATTGCAGGAGAGCCACGTCTTGCCAAGAGTAATCTGTATCTAATCAAAACCATAAAAATTAAGAAGCTGAAGTATCAGTTTACCTTGGGTAAAAACCCCTAATGTTTCTTACAGATGTGAGCAACTCTATCCTCCTTAGGATAGGCAGCAGGGCCACACAGCTAAATAAAGCTGTACAGATACAAGCATTGACAGGATCAGGAATTCAGAAGTATAATAATTGAGATTTATTCTTATCTCACATGAGTTTTATGCTTGGTTGCCTTCTCTACTCTGAATATTACTTATAAATTAGCTTAATATTAAGCAAAATTCTCTAAAATGCATATGGCTTCTAAAAGATAATTTTTCCTAAAAGGAAATTCTCTTCTTACTGGAGAAAAACAGAAGTAAGGAAAAAAGTGTTAATTACCAAGCAGTCACTCTTCACCGTGTTCACATGCTGTGTTTATTAGGGAGACTTGGTGAAGTCAGAAACAGCCATTAATGCAAAAGTACACAAGAATACTCCTTCATCAGATACACCAGACATAATGCTGATGTGTCTGAGAACAAGAAGTGCAATACGAGATTCCCACAGAAAAAGTTTCTTCTGTGAACTATTAACTAGGGCACTATTCACTTTCACATATAACATTTTTCATAAATATTAGGGAGGAAAGAACTCACTGTGACAGATACAGGCAACAGAAAGATTAAGAAATACACAGGGATATAAGCTTCTCTAAATAAGGAAAAGACTCCATAAAAATGTCTTAAATATATTTGCTATTGCTGCAGTTTTCTCAATAATGCAAGGCTATAGAAGAAATTAGATACATCATCTTGTAAAGAGAGGTTCCTTTTTATAAAATTAAAGATGGGGAATGCTGAATTAAACAGTGAACTTGCCTTTTTTTTTTTTTTTGTTCCTGCTTGATGCCACGATGTTCTGTGAAGGCTTACACTAGAAAACATTTACATATTTTTCCTGTCATGTGAACAGTGTTTGGCTTTTAATAACCTCCCCGAACATACTTTTCTAATTTTTTAAGGAAACCCCTTACAAATTGGTTTATTCTTAACTTAGTTCCAGCCTTGAGTTTTTATTAACAAAGTAGTATTTATAGTGTTTCTAGTAGGTGGGAAAAAAACAACACAGTTATGACATAAACAAAGTATATCTATTGAGTACACTTCAAAAGTTCCATTTTGAATTTGCAAATATTAATTTGAAAATGTTTTACTTGTTTTCAATTTCAAAAGTATTAATCCATAACCTGTATATTGTTTTAATAACTAAATTAGCATTGCAGACAGAGCTTACACAGTACAGGGAAAACAACAAGATTTAACACTGAAAAGTCAAGCAGCAACGATTAATTTTTATGCTGTAGTTCAAGTGGTAATAAGCATGGTATTTACTGAAAACCTGCATAAAGAGAAAACTATCTCCACATTTTCCAAAGTAAAAACAAAAATTCATGCTTAAAGACTTAATACTGCTTAATATATATGAAATGTTGAGGGCACAGAGACAGTTATTTTCATAATAACTGAGGAAGTATGGGATGCAACAAAATTCAAGAGCCTATCTAGTTAAGCAAACATTTTGCTCACATAATTTTTATTTTCTTTCAACTTCATTATCAAACGTGGTTCTCTCTGTATGGTTGTCCCACTGTTTGAATAAGAACCTCCACTTCATTCATTTGCTTAAGGCTCCTTGTTTTCAGGGAACAATTTATACTTTGAGCTACAGTTTGCTTGAACAACTTTGAACAGCATCTTGCCACCCATATAACAGATGTCCTAAAGTTACATAAAGTAGATTTGTTAAACACTTATTAATATGATCCTCTCTTTTTTGTGATCAGTTCTTCCATTAAATACCTACTTTCAGTTTTTCTGTAACCTACTAAATCTCCTTTTTCAGTTCCTGGAACCTTTTTATCTGGCTGGGGGAATTGTTATTTTGTTTTGTTTTTCTTAAAAAGCTAACAGTCATATTTAATGGAATGGATGTACACTTGAGATTCCCCTAAAAAGTATTATATGTGTCACTTCTCCCATTTGTACTCAGAAATAAAAGAAGAAAAGAACATTTTAATCTATTTTTAGTGGCTTAATTCTCAGAGGTTAACAGAAGCTCTGGATTAAAAAAAACAAAAAAACAACCACAAACAATCAAAAAACACCCCCAGAATTTCCAAGCAAGTCAGTTGCTTTTTCATCTAGGAAAATTTTTTATACTTAAAAAAAATGATATAAGCCTGTTACACCTTTCACAAAAGATTTCTGGGCAGAAAAGTTTGTTTCAGAAGCAAGATGTATGGTTTTGGGCAATAGACTTGACACGATGAGATTCCATTTCTAAATACCAACTAAAGCTTCGTTTAGAATAAACAGAAGATAGACTTTATGGTGAAGGAGTTAATGGCCCAGCTGTTGAGCAACTGTAGCTAATTCAGCAGTGGCATCCCAGACCCATAAAAAGACAGCTTTAATGCTTCCTCTGTAACTAAAGGAGAAATCACTAAGATTCTGTTAGATTTCATTGCTGGCTTGGTTTTGATTTCAAAATCTGTGCACAGAAGCGAATCTGACAAAAACAGTAAAAAAAAGTACAATAAATTTAGTTTAAGGAACTGATATTCAGCAAAGTTCTAGCAAAATGCAAAATCAAAACTAATTCCTAGAGAAAACAGAATCTGAGAAAAGCAATGGGGTGGGGGTAAGAAGAGAGGCTGGAGAAGGGGAAGATCTCTATGTTCAACTACATTATCCAACAATACCAGTTCTGGGATCTAGGCTCCTGATTGCCCACCTGTATGTGCTATTTCACTCCTGTCAGCTCTTCTGGAGCAAAATAACTAGTTAATTGAAAACTAAACAAGTCAGTAGCTCTGCTGTCAATTCATTTTACAGATCACTCTGATCCCTATAGATGAGAACTAGCTGGTTTCAACTGACTCCACCACATGATCACTTCAACTTAAATCACCTTGTTTCTCAAATATCTCTGTATCACACTTGAGAGAGAATGTTTTAATCACCAATCAAACTAATTCAGACACTTCAGGCAAAGGAATACTACGAAAAAATAAGTGTATCCTAGGACCAAAAGGCAACACAGAGGAGACTGGGAACAAATGCTATCAATCGTCAAGGCACCAGTTTCTTCAGATGATGGCTAGCCCTGACCACTGAGAACACAAGCCATTTTTTATTATTTAATTTGGAAACAATTCTTGAAAGAGGATGTGTTTAACAGCACACATAGCTCCTCTGCCTTTCTCTTCCCTGTGTTGACACATCCAAAAGTCTGAAGGACATTAACAAAGTAAGTCAAAGAAACCCAAATGACTTAGGGAAACTGGCAAATTTGTGAAAATCATCCTCTTTATGAACACTAGACTGTTTGGAAAGAAAGACATAGCAAGAAAATACATCTTTCTTCCACATCTCTCTGACAAGAAGGGCAGTCAGAAGACATCAGGGTGAAATATAGCCAAGACATACAGCTTTCTAGAAACTCCAAAGGGGGCTGGAAGCAGAAATTATAGCTCTGCATTTCATAGTAGAAAGACTTTCAGTATTCTTGACCATCTAACTAGAAGGTCTTACTTTCCCTTAAAAGTATGTGGTATATTTTTCTGAATCCTGCTAGGATCCCTTGAAATGATAGTTACATTATCTTTTTCATTTATTTTTTTTAAAAATCAAATAGTTCCTAAGCAACTGTATCTGGGACCTGATATCAGGTCACATTGACCTTTGTTTAAAAAGGGACAGAAAAATTATTTAATATGTTAGGGGATAAAAAGGGAAGGAGGTAGACACACTCCTGTTGAACTTACACTAGCTTCAGAGAAAATGACAAGACTCAGATATCCTCATTCTCTGCTCTGGTTCAATTTGCTGAGAATAATTACATTCTCTTCCCTAGAGTAATCTTGTAGGCAAATGAAAGACAGGTAACTCTTCTTCAAAAAAGGAAACCTTTAAACTCTTGATGATATAAATGCCGTTGAGAAAGTTTTCTACCATTTTTCCCCTCTTCACAAAGCAAAACATTTTCAAGTTGAAAATGTGTGAATGTCAGCATAGGTTACTGAAGCAGCAGGTCACCCACAGCTTTTGGGACACGCTACCTGGGCTAAACTCTACACCCAAGTCACAATATAACAACTTGGGCTTTTCAGAAGCATGGTAACATTTTTTAAACGACAACTTATTCACATTCCCCCCTTAATTCGTTGAACTTTACTAGTAAACTTGTGGCACATCTGATCCTGAGCATTATTATATTAAAAAACAAAACAAACAAAAAACCCCAAACCAAACAAAATAACACAACCACACATACCTTACCACAAATATGCCAATTATAAGGCAAATTCAGTTTATTAATCTGTTATCAAATAACATTTCACAAAGTCAAGAGATAAAAGTTTGTCCCAAGAAGAGAAAAAAGAAGGAACAGATGCAGCCTGAAGTCTGGCACAGCATACTGCACATGACAAAGTTTGGAAAGAAAAGCCTGTAGCTCCCTTTTTTTCCTCACCAAGACAAAATGTACAAAAAGCTATAATCCCCTCCCCATTTTGGGGCCAATAAAACAACTGTTAATGCATATGGTATTATAAAATGTTTAACAGTAAAATGCACCCATTTGGCTTTCCCTAGAAATCTGAATTTTTGGACTTGGTGCCAAATCATCTATGTAATTTCTCAGTTCAGTCATATAAAGAGCTGCTTCCTACTTTTTAAATCTCACTCTACTGCTCCAATTGAATAAATTTAATTTGCTCCTTCTCCACCCCCAACTAACATGAAACAGATGGAAAATAAATTACACTAGAAGTTCTCAAAGAATTATTTTCTCCTTCAAATACCAATCACTGACCACAGTGTAGTCCTTATATGCACAACATATCGATTGGACTTCACTGTGAGAAAAACAAAAAAAAAAGTTAGACCTATTGGGAGTCCACTACAGTTAGTGAGAATTTTATTATTTTTTTTTGTGGTTGGGTTGTTTTTTCTCTTGTCAGAAGAGATGCAATGCATGACACTGGAAGAACTGAATATTTCCACATACCTTTCTGGTACCTTTGCTAGCTACCTTTCAAGGCAATCCTTTAAAATGTACAACTTCCACACCTAAGCCTAGTGCCATACAGGAGCAGAAATATGATCAGCACTGTATCTACAATTCAAAGTTCAGAAGCTTATCTAGTTTTCTCATGTTTGTTTCACCCAGCTTTAAGATTTTCTTTAATTGACCATTGTGAGCTCTCTGGAATTTGGCTCTTTTATTTTGTGTGTTATCACGATACATCACTGAGATGGCACAGACTCCTTGGCACACCTGTAGTGAGAAGTAATCAGTGTACATCCAAAAAAACCACCATGAATTCAGCTTGAAAGATCGAACACTGAAAAAGAAACACATGGGAGCTCAGTTTCCAGGTTATGTGTTTCACCACTTATGACTGTTTTCTTTCTTATGCTTCCCAGTATTACCAGTCACTTACATTCGTGCAACAAAAAAATCTTCCAGCAACACATCCAGTGCAGAGTTGTGTATAAATCATAATTCAATTGTTTTAGTATCAGAACCCAATAGATTTCACACACAGGAGAGAAGCTGTATGCAAAAAGAACACATTTCTTCAATCACAACCAGCCAATCAAGCCAGCATAACACAAATGAAAATCCCCACTGAGTTACAGGCTGAAGAGCTATTTGGAACTACAATGTGTCCATCTACTCCTACCTTTGCTACAACGCAGCCAGATAAGGTATTATTCTGTATCTTTAAAAGGCCTTCCTATTGTGTTAATTCAGCTGAGCTGCAGCAAGTGTGAGAGAGGAATCACAGACATCTGCCCATCCTGAAAGAGCACAATGCTTTCTGCCATGAGTAGTCCCAGAGAAGTCACGCAGCATGCCAGGTACAAAGTACTTGCAGAAGTGAGCCCTCAGACAGGGCTATAAAAGCTCTGGGTTAAGGAAGCACACGCCAACTTGCTTCTGCTTGATCTGTTACACAGCTTGACGGTAACAGATAGCCAGTTGCATTAGTGTCAATGTTCAGATAAGTTTCTCTCAATATCTGTCACAAAAAACAGACGCGGTATCAGTGTGCCAGCTGTATTATCGGTCACTACATAGCTGATCATACTTAATAACATCCCCAAGCACAGACACGGCTACCAACTAGCACAGACGGCAATTACTATTGCGCACCACAGTCACCCAGATCATTCTGACTGGGAGCTGCCAACGGCGCGCATTCAGCGAGTGCCTGCCTCCCACCTTTTCCCTCTCAAACATGTTAACTTGCCACAATATGGAGCCAGAGTTTGTTTTGAAACTCTTAACAGGATCACTGAAAGAAAAGAGGAAAAATACCATAAATGATTGTCTGGACTGTTTCCAAAGTAGCACATTCTCTTAGCGATTGCCTTGGAAGGAAGCCAAAAATGGGAAGCTTTCTTGCAAATGAGCACGCTACTATACTCAAGTACAAGTTATCATTTAATTCTTTTGTCAGCATCATCACGGTTAGAAATTAAGAAGCCTGTTTAATAAACAGGTTACTTGAATTCCAGTTACCAAACACCAATTTCTTCTCTATCCATCCCCTCCACGCTCACTCAGCTCCTGTTCCCTGTCCACTTCCCAACATACACTGCTTTCTTTTTTGGATACTTTCTCTCCTTTATTGAAAGTCAAATAAAATTAGTATATTAATTACATCAACCATGACTAGGTCTGTAATCAAGAGCAAGTTAACTAAGGAAAGGAATAAAGTCAGTTGTTCAAAAAAAAACATCTGAAAACCTCAGAACAGGCTTCTATGGGACACAGTGCTTAATATTTTTAACAGAGCTTTAATACAGTCTACTGAATAGTTTCATGGGGGCAGTTTTTCATATCACAATTACTCCTAATGAGATCACCCTCCGCAGCATATGAGCTCTCATTCTTTCCCAACAGAACAATGAAAGATTTGTGCAAAGCTACAAAGGCATCGGATCAGCTCCACTCACTTCACCTTGTACCAAATTTCCTCATAAAAACTCATCAAGAACACAATCAGGTTGTTTCCTGAGGATGAATTATTAATAATGAGATGCATTTATTTTTCTTTTAGGATGCTCGTAATGCTCTGTGGAGGATTTTGAAGTTCTCACACAGACATCTCAGACTCAGTAACTGCTGCCAGCTTTGGTTTTGAGATTCTGTAGATTTCTCTGCTTTACAGATTTCTGCCATTTTTGACAACATTTCTCACCAACAAATGTCTGTTTATCTTATGGTAAAAATACGGTACTATATAACTCCTTGTGTCATGACAAAAATTATAGACCTTGTGAAAATACCTGCCTTCAAACAAACTGCCTATTCTCTTGATTTTTCTATAAGCAAAGACAATAAAATATCCTTTCTCACACTAAGTAGAAGCGTCTTAACACATGTAGCCCCAGTGACAGCAATGCTAAGGGTCAGTATTATTCTAAGTATTATTCTATGGGTAACTGAACCAGTCTGAATCAGAAAGCACAACTTAGTAGTCCCTGATTTGCTAGCATTTTAAACTAATCACCATGATCCCACAGCAAGCTGAAAGTTTAGAAACTTGACAGTATTTTCGAAAGATCTAAAATTATACTCTTTTGTCTGAATTTGTACACACTTGTGACACAAACCTCTAACTCAGTTTTTATTGTGTGTGTATTCCTCCCATGGCTAACCACACCTCATTATTCCTCAGTTTTAGTTTCCTTATAATTCTTTCACAGGTCACGAGAAAGAACAAATTATTTAAGCACTCATATCTGAGATTATTAATACAATGTTCTGTGATAGGTATGACTTGCTCAGCAAGAGGTACAAATAACATAACCTTAACCGCTTTAAAATGTTAGTCCTGAATCTGTATTTATACTTCAAACAACTTTACATTTCCTTGTTTAAATTCTAAAACGCATTATGCAACTGCTGACTTCCCATATCCAGAAGAGCTGACTGCTTTGAATTAGCCAGTGTGAAATTTACAGATTGAGCATGCAAAAACTTTAAAAGCATATTGATGATTATTTTTCTTGAGAGGAAAAAAAAAAGCTAGTAGAACATGACCTATAATATACATATTACAACAAAATTGCATGTTTACTTACGTTCACACGTGTCTCCTTTTTGCTGGTATCCCGCTTTGCAGATGCATTTTCCAATAGGCACTAACCATTCTCCCTCTGCGCTGCAGTGCATCTTCGGTGAGTTCTCTGCCTCCTCCTCTGCACTGCTGACACAAGTTCCTCGTACTTCAACTAAAGAGGAAAACTCTGAGCCAGTCACTGTGTCAGGAAAAATAGCTAAGTTCTCAATGATGGACCAGCATTTCTTGTAGTAGACTTTGACAGAGACCAAAGCAATACAGGCCCCTACATCCTGAAACGCAAGATAGAATCCTTTTTTGGACAAAGGTCCAATTTCTCTCACCTCTGTGTTAAGTTTCATTTTTCTCTCCCCAAGATCACCCTGGGTAAAACTTTCATCTGCTGCAATAGTGTCTATTTTTACATACTGGTTTTCTCGGATATTCCTGCCAGTGTCGTAGTCTGTTTCATAATAATACAAGTTAAAAGTTTCTTTACAAGTCCCCAGAACTCCAGGAAGACTGTTACAATCCCTCAGAGTGAATTTCAGTTCTACAAAAATCCTTTGTGCATTGCTTTTTGCAATCCAGTTAGTCCGAAGCCAGTTGTTTTGGTTTGATTCCATCACCTGGCATACCTGGTACGTTCGTATAGGAGTGTAGTTTTCATCCAGTCCACTAATTTCTTCCCACTAAAACAATAACAAACAGTTAGTAATACAAAATAAGTACATCACCAGTTGTAACTATTCTATATTTTAAAAGGCTTCATACAACTCAAGTCTCCTCATTTTTACAATGTAGCTTCATAAAAAGTAGGTAATTGTTAAAATACTCTTAAACACCCAAATGAAGAAGATACATATTAATGCAGCTGCAGGCTCTTTCTCCCTCCACGCCTTTCCCACATATAATAATTTCTAAAAATCATTGTCATGTCATGGGCGCAGCTGTAAAGGGAAAGCTTCAGAGAAGGCTGTTCAATGTACCAAGTTCTGATTACACACTGGGCTCTCCCACATTTCATTAAGGTTGTGACAGTTTTGGCTAAGCAAAGACCAAAAGGAGGGAGGCAACTTCACTTTCAGAGAAACCTAAAATCAGTGAATTCTTAGAATTTGAAATAGCCTAGTGTTACAGTACATAAAACTTGTGTACATAAAACTTCCAGTTAAACTTTCAGTTGTACAGGAAGCATGGGACCAAGCCCTGAAACTTGTGAGTCGTATGATTTTCACTTCTATATGATGAAAACGGCATAGAGAGAGGGCAAGAGAAAACAGACAGAAGTACAAATCCGAAAGCAAGAAAACATTTTGGTTGTCCCCTTTTTGTTCAGTCCACTTTCTGTTCTACTTACAAACCAAAGAAGTTAAGCAGGAGCTCTTCACCTCACATTTTGTTCAGTGGCTGCATCCATGTTAAACGGAGCAAATTTTATTTACTTGGGAGTTCAAATGAACCATGAGATTACATACATAATTAAGAACAACCCACATGACTGAAAGTTCACTGGTTCAAAGCCTCTTTTTTGTTGTTGTTCACTCTTTAGGATAACACTATGTAACAAACCAGTAAGCCTGTAACAGCCCCGTAGTCTTTAACAGCCTTTGGTGACATGGGAATCTGCACCTCTGGCAATGGCAAACCTGCCACTGAAATCAACCAGGCGAGTCTGCTCAGGTGTAACCAAAACATTATCTGTCACTCACCTTTTTTTGCATTTCTAGTAACATTTAATACACTGCAGAAACCACAGCTGTAATAAATTAGGTATTTTTTTTCAGCTATCCTTACCCCATGATACAGGCAACCATGACTTCTCCGTATGGCACTTAGCCCTCTGGCCCTGTGTCAATAATGCACTTAAGCTCACGCTTAAGATCAATGACAGTACTTATGAGCTTAATGGTAAGCATGTGCTTAAATGCTTTGTGGGACTAGCATACTCAGCACCTCTGCAGGATAGAGCACCCACTGACATTCCTTATACTGGTAACCAAGCGTGGAAGGCATTGGTTTCCCAGACTAGGAGCCATGCAGCACACAGTACTTCTCAAGACTATTTGACAGCAAATGAGATCATTTTAATGTCGGTCTACTGCTCCAAGAAAAAGCAGATGTGGCTGAATTGATGCTGGAAGTTATCACCATAAAATATATCATGGTTGCAGATGCTGAAATGCACAGAAGTTGTAAATATCAAAGCGCATTTCAAAGACCTACAGTTGATATAGACGTGGTATGTATGGTATTATATATGCATACGGTATTAAATTATTGAAATATAATATTAAATGTTCACAAAGTTAACTGGACTGATTGCATATGGAACTGTATTAATCTCAGAAGAGAAGAAGGTCGATCTTCATAATAGATTTATTAGATATGAATAAGATTTCCTCCCACCATAAGAACTATTATTAACAAGGAAACGAGAAAAGGGGCCCTGAACAGAGGCCACATTGGAGAAAAAAAAAACAAAACCAAACAAAATAAACCAAAAACAAACAAAAAAAACCCACCACCGGAAAAAGGAACTTGGAGAGCAAAACAAACACAAAAACAAAACACAAAAAAAACTCCAAAAAACCACAAAGATGACAAAAAAGGCATGAAGTCTAAAATCTCATTGATTTTTTTGTATTCTCCATTTCACATGAGACAGTGTTGGGTTTTGGGGATTTTTTTAGTTGGTTTGAGTTTTTTGTTTGTTTTATTTTTTATCGTGTATACGCAGTCCTGCCTCAAAACACCAAGCCAGATTCTGCAATGAGATATTCTAGTTAGTATTGTATCTTTAAAGTGAAAGTAATTGTAATGTACCACACCACAGAATCTGGCTCCTCAGATTTTCGTGTGGACTGCTCCATCAAAATAAATCCCCACCTCCCCAAAAAAAAAACAACCCAGAAAGCAAAACAAAAAAGGAACAACAGGCAAACAAAATACAATTAACAAAATCAATCCATTTTTCATAATACAGCCCAAAATGTCTTGGAGTCTAGTATCAGACAGATTCTTATGCTACAATCAAGGAAAACAACACAACACACTAAATTCAGATAAGAAGTCCTACTTTACATTATTCCTAGCATTAAACACTGAAGTCTAGCTTTCCATATTTTCCCAAAGCCATGAAATATTATTTTCCTAAAAAATTAAGGAAATATGACTTATGATTCAATTCTGTAAACACAGAGCTATTATTTTAAGTAGTCCACTGGAGGTGTACCTGCTTCTCTGTGAGGAAAAAAAAAATACAGCAGTATTTTAGGATATATTTTCACTTATGCCATCCAAGGTCACATTTCATTAAAGTCTTTCTGAAGTGATCAGTTTTTTACAGCAAGCTTTTACAGCAAGAAAATTCAACTTTTCTTTGTCCTGCTGCAAAATAGGGTGACAGACATGCAATTCTATTTGAATGTGTCCTGTTCCAGTGGTTTCAATATATGGTATTTTAACTTCTTTGTTATCTTAACAATGTTTGAGATCGTTGTTAGATGTAACATTTGCAGTTGAATGAGGCATTTAACGAGTGTCTGGCTGATATATTCTGTATGGTGATGATGCAGTAGTTTCTCTCAAGAAGATTTTCTGTGTTTATTCCCATGAAGCCTTTACCATATAGTAGAAAATTCAGTAATGAAAACCAGAAAAAACATTTATTTTCAAAATTACATTACTAAAATGATACTTTGATATCAATGTACAGGCAACTATTTCTGAGCACTCTCATGCATACGATTCCAGTCATTAGTTTTGATTCACTTTTTATTCCTGATTGAAATTGGCTTCTACCTCTAAAAGCCACCTTTTACTATTTGTTGAATTTGACTCTACTTTCATCTTTAAGTATGCTGACATCTGTAACATGTGTTGACATGTCTTTCATTATCTACAGGTTAGCCTAATATAATTACCACCAAGCTAATCTTTCAAACACCTCTGGTAAAGGCTTCATTCAGTGCAAAACGCTACTGCCAAGGTTATTAGCCATCATACGCGTTGAGCTCACATTACATTCTTTCTGAAGTCCTCAGATTCGTTTCCAGTTTATGCTTGTATTGATTTTACAATCTTGCTTTTAAAGAAAGACACTTTCAGATTTTCATTCTTCTTATTTAAAGGATTTGTAACACTTTTGTATCCCCACTCACACTTCACGCTCTTCTGGCTCCAGATTTCTTAATGCGCTGAAGATTAAGGGCCTGATCCCCCAAGTCCTTGTTCATGAAAGCAGTCACAATGGATTCAGCGAAACTGCTTCCATGGGTAAGAACTGTTCCTGTAATTTATGTTTTGTCAGACTGAGTTAAGGCAGGACACAGCTAGAGTAGAATAACATACCCGTTACATCTTTCTGAAAATATTCTTCCTCAAGGTTTGAAGAAGAAGGGATCTTATACCACTTTCAATTCAGGCTGAGAGCAGCATTTCTCAACTTCACATATATAATAAATAAGACAATAACATTGATGTTTCTAAACTTCCCAGTTTTTATATTGAGGTACTTTACAATGGTGCATTTCATGGAGATCAATTTGTAAGAAAGCTGGAGGTGGCCTTAACCACATAATTTGTGCCTGGTCCCAGATATCAAGCTCCTCAAGACTTGGGAATGTTTCAAGTTTGGAATGTCATTTCAAACACATCTGCAGTATAAATGTTTTTATTTTAGAGCACTTCAATCTGTGCTATTCAATTACAAAGAAAACATTGTAAACAAATTTATGATCACCCATTATACAGAAAATGAAAAACATATTTTCAGAAAGTTTTCACACAGAAGTATATCTGCTGTTTCTAAAGGAAGGAAAAAAAAGTGATATAAAATACAGTGTTATAAAGAGCTTCCCGGTACAGCACAAAGGATTACAGAACAAAACATAAAGCTTCCAAGAACATTCAGGTGAGTTTCTAAAGAGGCTTTTCCTTTAAATTATCTTGTACACTGTAACCTGAGGTATGCTTTTTTCCATTCAAAAAATGAAAAAAAAAAAAAGCAACACTTACTACAATTACTGAGAGAAATATGAAGGGGAGCTAGTTTAAAGCAAATCTTTCAGTTGCTTTGGTAAAGTAACTACTCATCTCTAGAAACTTAATTTTTACCTGGAGTACTTACCCCATTGGGAGGAGAGGAAATCCATTCCAACTCTGTCTGTTGTGCTTTAGAGTCCAGCAATATTACTGAAGAAAAAAAAAAAAAGAAAATAATTTCCATTGTTTATTAAATATAATAAGAGGGAATATAAAAACCACAGAACAAAGTCTGAATTTAATAAAAAGTGATAAGAACACAATTTTTGTACAAATTATTTTTCTTCATATTAAAAATCTGCAATCACAACTACGCATTTACTTGTAAATAGATGATTAAATTATTATGTACCATCCACATATAAGCAGATATACATTAATCTTAACAATTTCATAGCTTAAATCAAAGTGTATTGTTTTTCTTAAGTGCTCTAAAGTGTCACTAATCAGTCATTAAGATGCATGCTCCCTTCATCTCCTTTGTCATAAGGATATTTCCCATATGCTGGTTATTACAATGAGCTTAAAACAAACAAATACACACCAACATTTCAACGCTTTTCCAAACTGATTTAGACAGGACTAGTTTATACCTTACCGGGAGTTGCACTGCAAAAGCAGTCTTTTTCAAGTTTGAAAGAAAGAAATATGTCCCTTAGGTGATAAAGCAGTAATTCTATAAAGAAATTAAAACCAGGAATACGGAAGAGAAAAGACTCTGCAACTACCTCACACTTTGCATACACAAAATACTACATACACAGAATCAGACTAATTCACTTTATGGTAATTGCTTACTAAAATCTTCATGTCATTGTACTCCACTGACACCTCTATACAAAAAGACAACAGTTCTCATAGCACCAGAATAATTTTCAGCTAAAAGTTAATTGTCTCTGAAAGTGGTTAATCACAGCCTAATAAACCAACTCTTAAATATTTTACAGTATATATTGGAGGTTATATTACTGATGTTCTGTTACCTCCAGACATACATTTCTATTAATGTCTTATATTTCAATTATATCTATAAGATTCTCTCAGCACATTATTACAAGTTTCTGTAAGACTTTCAGGCAGTACCTATGTTAATCGCTGATGTCTAGGGAAAAAAAAAGTGCATTAATTTGCTCTAATACCTTCTTTCGAACAGCTGTAGAGTGAACAACCATATATCTAGGTTTGGTACACTTTGAAGATTCCTTCTTCAAAGCCGCACATTTAACTTCATACTTCTATTTGATTAAGTTAAAAGTAACATTTCTAATTTAAATATATTCAGTATATTTTTAGCTATAAAGCTATTTATAACTTCATATACAGCATTTAAGTACTGATATTTCAATGCATGGCTGTAACTTGAAGCAACTTTTGTCATGTCTTTTGAAATGGTTATAATTCTGGCTTGGGCCCTTACTCCTGGTAGAATTTAACACAAAATTCCAGTGAATTACTAGAAAGATGAGATGACTAAAAAAGTGATGTAAAGGTTCCTACAGTAGTATCTGGAGTGTTAGCTGAACACAAAACAGTAGCTTCCAGGCCTGTATTTAAGTAATAAAGCAGAACTACCCGTTAAGGAATTTTGATAGCCTCTCTCTAGAAAGATTATCTGCTTATTTCATTAAGCTTGGATTCAAGGGGCTTTACTTTGTAACACTCTCTATAGAAAAGCAGGTGGTGTATGTGATGGTTTGTCAAACAAGAACATTTATAATGGTCCTGGAAAAAAAAGCTACGATGAAAAATTTAACCATCTCGGCACAACGTCCCATGGCTGCAATTCATTGTACTTTTTATCTGGCACCAATCCTCCATCACGTAGCAACGGGTGGGCACATCCCAGCAAGAAAAGACAACAAGCGAGCAGGCAGGCAAACGCAACGCCCTGCTCTGCAAACACCCCTCGCAAAGGGAACGCGGCGTTTCCCTGTGGCACCCAAAGTTCCTGCGGAAGAGCTTCCCAGCTCAGCGCCGGCTGCGCTGCTCCCAGGCCGGGGAAGCGGTGCGGAGAGGGGGACGGCGCCGCGCTCCGCGCTCCCTGCCGCAGCCGCGCGGGGATCCGCAGCCTCCCGCGCGCGGAGCACTCCGAGACGCCGGGCGCGGTCCCTCC
>VZRW01011265.1:112455-217107 GCA_013398125.1 Aegotheles bennettii | reverse complement strand
GTTATGCCATAAATGGAAATTTAAATTGGGGGAGGGGCGGGGGGGCTGTTTATGGCACCTCTAGGTAAATAAAGCAAAATTAAAATTAATAATAATAATATGGTCAGCATAGTCGGATAAACAGCCACCACACTCCGGGCTTTGAGCTCTTTCCCTGTGGTCTCCTCATTACTTCTGAAAACGGTGCGGAGGTAGCCTCAAAAATGCACTGTATTCTTTTCACTTGATGAATAACTAATACTCATGGCTTAGAATATGACACTTTTTGTGTTTCATTCAGAATGCTCTTTTGTTACTCCAGATACCACGATAAGTGCATACAAAGTACGCACTCCTGATTCTCCCATCCTCTCTCATCTGTCATTCCCATCCTCATCCATGTGTACTCAGAAAAAGGAGCTGTACCAAACATTGTGTTTGCTTATCTTCTTTTAAAAAGACTATTTTTTGTTTTAAATACTTACTTTCAGGTATTTTGTAACTTCCTTACAAGTTTTCATAGGTAAAGTTAGTTTTCAGGTGGTATATGTTCTAACAGTCATGAAAGCAGATGTAGGAAATCCTTCACCAGGTTAGTCATCTACAATTTCCTAGCATGAAGTGCAGGCATTTCACTATAATATCATTAAGGCAAAAAGACGATTTTTGACCTACAGAATTTATTTTTTTAAAAAAAGTTATTTCTAGTGAGACTTTGAATGACTATGTTCATAAAAACGCAGGGACTGACTAAATGAACAAACTGACAGGAGGAAGTCTCAAATGATAATGCGATATATCTGTGTCCTGCATATAGTATTAGGCCAGACACTTATTTTCATCATCACCTGCATTTATACAGGCTATTTTGTACTATATTGTACAATGTAATATTGTATATGTATAATAGTGTATATGGTCTGTACACATATAAAGATAGTTAAAATTATGTAAATATATTAACCACACAAGGAATATATGTGCACATATATTGTGTGTATAAGAAATTAAGAGATTTTT
Organism: Aegotheles bennettii; assembly: GCA_013398125.1. Classification (NCBI taxonomy): domain Eukaryota; kingdom Metazoa; phylum Chordata; class Aves; order Caprimulgiformes; family Aegothelidae; genus Aegotheles; species Aegotheles bennettii. The sequence goes on along the minus strand of VZRW01011265.1, from coordinate 216,108 downwards.
TTAAAAAAAAAGGTATATATTTTTCTTTCATATCAACTAATTTTAAATGCCCTGTCTTCCTGATAAACTAAAGATTAATTGAGCTAAAAATGGTATATTGTATGTACTGCTTCCTTAAAACAGTTGTGGATGTATTCACAGTTACACCAAAACAATTCATATACATTGAGAGGGTATATTGCAATGTGGGTTTTTAAATTATGCTTCTTACACATTAAATCTTTGGGAAAGTGACTCAGAATATGAAATCCTTTTTAGTGAATTTGATTTTTTCCATTTCCTCTGCTTCTTTGTAGTGTTTTCTGGAACGTCATTGTATTCTGTAGGATGCACAGCCCTGCATTGCGTCTCATCCAGCTGAGCATTGGATCTTCTGTGAACAAAAACAGAAAAGAGAAATGTTACAACTGAACCAAAATACTCAAGCTAAATGGATGATAATCCTCAGATTGGTATCAAAATCTATGAGAGAAGTAAAAAAAAAAAAAAGCAACTTCAACACAGTGTGTTACGATTCAGACACCATAAAGTAAATGGTTAACTGGAAACATGTAATCAAAGATACTGATGTTGCTTTTTTGCTTTGTTCTGTTGTGTCCTTTTTTCTTACTCAGAATCTGTAGGCCAAATTCTGTCTTTTATTTAAACTTGTGTGTGGTTAGAATGGCTTTATTGATACTACTTAGCTTCCCTATACAGATACTAGCTGGATACTGGCTGAGCTTCCCTTTAAATATTTGTAATGGTCTAAGCAGACTCTGGAGGAATATTTAAAGAATTTTCTCCTTAAAATTGCCTAACTCTGTATCCACCACGTATCTCGATCCAAAATTGTGATACAAGGAATATGGGATGAATTCTAAGTCTATACAAGCATACATAAGGAAATGAACATAGTTCTAAAGTCGTTATAAAATTCTGGTTTTACAAATTGTTTTTTCTTGCAGGATTTAAAGATTCTTTCTTGGCTACTCTGAGCGGGGCTGTAGCAAAATTTGAATAGCTTCAAAATGATGTTGAAAGTTAGCCTCAGACATAATTTATGAAAATCATATTGAGTCTTGGTTCTGTTCACACAAGAATGACCCTTAAAACTGGTTTTGACCAGAAGGATTTGAATTGTGTTTTACAGTAGTAAAAGTAGAAATTAGGCTTAAGTAATAGAATCAGATTTTTTAAACCCTGAATTTGGTTATTAGTGGTCATAATCTAAGCAATCCCTAAGCAATCCTTCATCTGTGCACAAGATTTTCTATGAAGTATGTAGTACACATTTTTGTAAATTTTTTGTAGAATTTTAATATAAAAATGCAGTGGGTTCATGACATATGACTCTTAAGTAACGTGTATAGTAAATCATGATATGAGACTTTACATTTAGTCTTCCAGATGTAATGGCACTTACATTCCAAATCTGGACTAGAGAAGAATTTTCTATATGGTGTCAATTTCAGATCTCCTGGTGGATTTGTAAGTAAGAGTAGTAAAGGCGGCAATGTATTAAATAAATACCTCTGGTTCATAAAGAAATTGTAGAGAATTGGGACCGGCTTATTTGAAAAGCATGCTCATCTAAAAAGTCCTTTCTATAGTTGAAATTTCAGTTTGTTTGTTTTTTTTAAAAAATATTTAAATTAGCACAAAACAAAAATAGTGCTATAAAGCTTCACACTTTAAAGTCTTGACATACATGAGAATGGTAATATCAACTTACTGCCAAATTTTCTCTTGGGGGATTTAAAGTTATACACTGTGCTAAACAGATACTTAGATTCTGGTTTTCAAATCTATGAATTTTCCATAAACTTGAAAAACACAGTACAGAAATAGAGATAAGATGGTGTATCATTTTGCCATTTAATGGAAATGAAATACATTCTATAGAAGAACACAAAATAAATGCATGCTAAGTACATATGTGAACATGGAATGCCTCTGCCTTTCCCAAGGAACAGTAGCAAAGAGTTGTATGGGAACCAAAAATATGCTGCATCTGGATCCTGTAAGATTGCTTCCCCTGATAAATCTGAATTTGAAAACTGTTTTACTGAGGAACAAGAGCTTTTCAATGATATACTGTCTCTGTGTTGATCACTCTTTGGAGTCTGTTAGTATATCTCATTGTGCTGTGGACCTTCCCTTCGGAAGCCTGAGCAGGACAAGCCAGTGCAATCATCCTGCAACAGCATCTGGAGATAGTCTGTAAGGAGTTAATTTCCCTTGCTCACCTATGAATTAAAGGAATGCCTTTGTGCCCAAGGGCAACAAGAAGTAACCACACATACAAGCATATTGTTGACCTCAATATTTTATAAGATTCAAAGTTTCAATTTTCCTAGGCTGTCATACTAAAAATTGCACACAGAAGAGCCTGATCATAAGGTTAGCTAATTCTTATTTTAGTTAATTAGTTGTAAGTAATAGATAAACTCTAGCAATATGCTCCAGTGGGGTTAGTATCTTCCTGTTCTTCTTCAGTACAAGTGACATCTGATCATTTCCATCTGTGACAGTCCTAGATTCTTCTTCCAGCCCAGCTGAGGTGAAAAATCAGACCCAGTAGATTTCCTGTTTCCATATATTACCTCCTCTAACAGTCAGTCTCCATCTCTCAATTTCCTTATGGTTCTGTGAAAGAGCATGGAAGGAAAAAAAAATAAAATCTCTCAATCTCTTTTCTGTGTTAGGAGGTAGGAGGAGGAAGGATAAAAGAACAGATGCAATAACCCTTATTTAGTTCTGAAGATAAACTACAGATTGCCATGGCAGGAGTTCCAGTGCTTTCATCTCTAGATCCAGGAAGTGTAGTGATGTGGAGCATCACTACTGACAGGAAAGGTGCCAAAGTGTATGGGAGAAGGTGTTCTTCTAAAAAGAATAATTTAAGAATTGCATCCTTCAGGAGTAAAACGCTCTGCAGATTTCCCTCTTTGCCATCTTTCACATATTCTCATACTTTGTCAAGTTTCAATGCACATATACTGCCACTTCTATCCTGGGCTGTAGATTTACCTCATCCCCGAAACTGATCTCTCATTATCCACTGCAGTAAACCAGATTTCTGACAAGTAATGCTTATACTAATTTGTGGAAATTGTTTATTGTCCTAAGGTAGTTGATGCTTAGCAGATATACTAAATTGCAAGACGTCACAAACTTTATTTTATCACCTTCAAGCGTGGGTAGGTAATGCTTTATTCAGAACACATTTACTTTTGGCTTGAATTTGCCAACTGTAGTTTCAGGATGTGATTTCTTTAGTATTTACTGTAGAGTGACAAAGGTTAATAGAAGTACCTAACAACCTGTATTTATACAGTCAACTCTGGTTTATCCAGAGTATCTTGTAATACAAATGCAGGGATGATGCAAATCCTGTGTAAAATTAAGCTGCATAACTGTATAATGAAGAAAAAAAGGTTTTGCTATATTTGACCCTAAAGGGCAAGCTAACACCTGCCTGGATCAGTAAATGCAGACTGAGAAATAAACCGCAGTGTCACAACACTACCTCTGTCCCTCATGCAGCCAGATTAGCTATCTCTCTACCCATGATAATATGCGTCACAAAATGGATAATTTCACCCCAGTCACCACTGAATAGGTTCTTTTCTTTAATTATTATTATTTCGCGTACACTTACAAAGTAATTTCTTGGTTGTCTCCTGTCTAAAGCCTCTATTCAGATAATGTTTTCCTCTTGTAAGTGGTTCCATTGATCTAGGTGAGAGCTAGGTGCTACTCAAGCTGAATGAGAGTGACACTCTTAGGTAAACACTGAGCTCCTTCAGACAGAAAACACTTCATTTCAAGAAATCCTTTATTTGTCCTATTGTACATGTTTTTCTTGAGGAGGTGATTTGAACTGTAAGCAGTAAGCAGAGTTAACTGATACAGTGGAGAGTGCTTTTTTATACATCAATTTTTTTCAAGATGATAACATTGGGTATTTTTAAATTTATTTTTGTTTGTTTGTTTTTTGTGTTTTTGGTTTTTTTTTTCTGTTTGAGGTTGTTTTGTTTGAGTTTGGGTTTGGTTTATTTTTCCCAATGATGGAAAAATAAGCACTTGTCACTGAGCTGTAGTGTTGCCAGTGATGTCTAGGTCTTTCTCTTAAGTGGCTGCAATAAATTTAAAGCCCATCAATGTGATTGAATAGTTCTTTTTTTGTTGTTTTCTTTTGTTTTTCTTCTCTTCTTCTTTCTGGTGAATAACATGAAAGCTGTCTACAGTAATTTATCTGTCATTGTGTTGCCCAGTTGCTTAAAGGTAAGGTTTGTAGTCCTCTGTATAACCTTTCTTAATCCTGCCTAACCTGAATAATCTTTAGTCACATTGCTGTCTATGACTTCTACCATAGGTAATTCATATATTGAACTATGCTACTTGTAGTACATATCTTGGAGTATCTTATAATTTGCTTGGTTTTATGATGAAATCAACCATTTATTTGTTAATGCACTTTGGTTTCCATTTTATAGCGAGACTGTAATTCTTGACAGATGTTTACCTCTCTAATTATTTAGGTCTTAAAAGTCATCTTTGGGGAGACTCAGCAGACTATCTTGAATAATTTTATTTAAAATTTTATTTTTTCCCTTTTTAATAGCATGATCCAAAACATTAAAATGAAAGGCAACTGTAATACGTGAATTGACATCATCATAATCTATTTCCCTTTGCTTTTTAATTTTGTTCTTTATCCAATTTTCAAATATAAGCAAATATTCAAATAACTTCATGTGAAAGGAAATTAATCAGTATAGCCGGCAAACTGAACCTTAAAACTAAAGAATTTAGATTTGTGAAGTAATATGTTTTTTATCTTTTTTACATATTTTAAGAGTTTACAAACTACCAGACAAATTTATATAACTTCTATATTACAGAAGTAAGCTTCACAGTAAGAAATCCACTTACCTAATTGAACTTCCAACATTTAGAAAAAAAAAGACCTAGTCTTCCAGACTAGGTCATCTGCCAAGGATATTTCAGCAGAAATGAGCTTCCTGAATTCTAGGAGAAAAACTCTACTTTTTTCTTCTTCAGCGTTAACATGCATCTTCCTAATCATCCCATATGGGTAGTGGGAGTTTGCTTTTCCCCCAGATGGGCACAGAGTTTTCAATGAACGTCGCTACACAAAAAATCTCAACAAAACATAGCATACCTGTTACAATTTACAGTCAAGGGGTTTGGCAGGCTGAAAGAGCATGAAGTCACCTTCGTGTCCTTCTGATTTGGTAAGTTGAAAATGTCCTTGGTGTATCCAAAAGTGCTCGGGGGGGCTGTAAAATTATGGCACAGTCCTAAGGCTGCCTAGTGCACTGCAGGACCAGTTTCAGTCTCTGCCTTCTGCAGCCCTGTCCCAATCCACTCTTCCTGACCCCAGCTTGCCTCTGGCTTTGCCTCTTGCTATGATTTGCAAGGCGATGCTTTGAAGGCTGTCTTCTAGCATGTCTGTGAAAAGGCTTTCCTCTCTCAGACAGAAACAGTGATTGTAGGGCTCTAATGCTATTCCAGCCTCTTTGTCCCACCATATAATGTGCCTTGCATATTACCAGCTGTAGCATAATTACGCTAGATTTGAGGTGCTTAATCAGGCTCACCAAAATAACATAGTTTGTCACATTCTTTACAGCTGAAATCAGTACACAGCTTTAAGTCTGCACTGCCTCTACTGTACCTGTGAGTAACTGCTGTCAGCTGGCAAGAGCTTCATCTGAATTTGGATTCACTAGGAGATTAATTTAAGATACTTTTCTTTCAAAAAAATTCCGTACTGTATCTGTTCAGACTGAGAATTTTCAGTACATTTGTTTGTAAAATATGCATATGTATGTGTCTACATACATAATTTCCTCATAAATTTAATAGTCATAGATAAATGGAAGGTAGAGATAATATAGTTTCATGCACGCAATACTGTGTACAGAGGGCCAGTCTCTTATCTCCTGTGAATTGACATAATTGCAACAACATTATGCTAGCTGGGGCTTTTTGTCAAGAATTCATGCCAGTTACATAATTCATTACAGCATATTCTAACCTACTGAAATCTATGCATATTTTTAGGCATAGCTTGTATATTCCCAGTGATTTCTGCTTGCAAATTCCCATTAGACATGCCCTCAGGTTTCCCCTGGATATGCTTCTGTCACTGTGTCACTTTGGAAGTCACTGCTGCAATTCTTCCACCTAAGCAGTTTTCACAGAAGTCAGTTCAGGATTTAGATGCACATAGGTAATAGTTCTGGATGTTTGTCAAAGCATGGTAAATTTGGAGCTTTTCTAATAGTCCTCTGCACATGCTTCCAATTACTAAGTTCTGTGATCCTGAGCCTTACCTGATGTGAGCCTCTGGAGTTAATGTCTTTATGCACCTGTGAAGATTTTTACCTTATGATGTTACACCATTTAAATCTGGATAGTATTAGATTTATTATTGGTTTGGGTTTTTTTTTTTTTAACAAGAATTCTGCAGTTTTTTGTGGGAACGGAGAGCTCTGTCTCCACCTCTTCTCCCCTTAGCTTCCCACCAGTCTGATTTTGCTAGGAGGCTGAGAATTGCTCCTGAAGAAATCTGCCATGCAGTTAAAACAGTAATCTACAGTGGGATTAGAGATGTTAGAACTGTTTTCCTCCTTGAGACATAGTACTGCCTGTCCCCGGGAAGCACCCTCTCTCACCTAAGGGCACAGCAGAACTATGTGACTTTACTTGCTCACTGTTCTGACTCAGTTTAAAGACTGTTGGAGAAATGAGAGGAGTGAGAGAGAGAAGATGAAGAGTACAGCTTGCCTCCACCCCTACCTTCTCTTTGCTGAACTGAGGAGAGGGACAGCTGAAGGAGAGTAGCAGAACCAAAGCTACAGAAAGGGGAGGCTGCTATGCTGTGCAGAGAGATGTATCAGGTTATCACTGTGGATACTGTGATAGTCACATAAACAGTTCTGTTACTGTTCGATGTAATTTCTGATTATGCCATTGGGAATGGTAAATTACCCATGCTTTACTTTCTTTTCTCACCTTCAGTTTTGCTATTAATGAGGAGTATTCCAATTCTCAGAAAGGTGCAACTTCGACTTCAAAATGTGTCATTTCAAAAATGGAAAGCCAGAAGAGTTCATAAGGACGCTAAAATAACAAGATTATTTTAAAATGACATTTGCTTATGGTTTTAACTGTTATGTCTCTCTAGTATGCAGATGTGTGTGATAACCCCACTTAACTGACAGTTAGGTCACATTAATCAGGCTACTTCTATAACTGCCTCTTTCTACCTGCAACTGGATATCGTTCTCCAAAGGAATTCCACACAGTTATTGCCAGCATAGAGAGAAGGCTAATTTAGCAGTGCTTTGCTCAGCTGCATTAAGTTGTTTTGCTGTATGGAAAGAATTTAATTAGTTCACATCAAAGTTACACCACCTTTAGTGATAGGTAAAATCAGTGTGTAGCAGGAAGAGCTGAATCAATGTGAATTGATATAAAACCTACCTTTCAATGGACTGCTTAATGCATCTCAGAAGAGCAAACCCCGGCACAGTATAGCACTCAAAGTGAAATAAATGAATGAAAACTGCATGATTAAATGCTTTCATCTGGAAATTTCATTGCAATATTCAGAAACTCTACAAATTCTTCTAATTCATCATACTCTTTGTTTATTACTAATAAATTAATATGCTGATGGAAGGAATTCATTACCCCTTCTACACACTTCACTAGTTGCAGGTCATTTATTAATCTGCGTTATCTGGTAAGACTAAAACCAGCTGTAATTACATTGTTAAACATTGATTAATAAGCAGCCCACATCACTAATATACGCAAGAAGCATGATAAAAAAATCTTTTTAAAGATTTAGAGTAAAATTTTAACATTCCTTTGGGAATAAGGAAATCTGGATCTTCATCAATATTAATTTTTTTTAAGATTCCATTTTCTTGTACAGCTGTATCTCTAAACACCTTTTGGAAACAGATTAACAAGCAAATTCAATTACACTAGAGTAAACGAACTGCATTCACAAAGTAGTATTAATGCACTAAGTGAAACATTTAGAATGAAACATTTTTTTTAGTAGTCTTCAGCTAAACAATCTTTTTTTGTTTTTTATTCTTAGTTCAACCATGTAATTAGGCACACATCTATTTTGAATCCATTTGTATTTTACAGATTTAAAAACAATGTAGCAATTTGAAATACATTATTAATAACACTGCAGTTTCCCAAACCCTGCTTTTGTGGGTTTTCAAAAAATCAGTTTGATTGAAGTAACACATAGGAAATTATTACATGTCAGAAGCTTGTATTATTGTTAAGGGTAAATAAGCAGAATATCTCTGTCACTTGACAAAATCGAGGAACTTATTTTTATGATATAGGTCTGTGGGAAATAAAAGCAGGGGGAAAGATGTTTTTAGATAAGATGTTTAAGACTGTCCTCAATCACAAATGACAAATCTTATTATAGTAGCACTATTGCTAAGGGTCTGTCAGTATTTCCATTACAAGCCTATATTTCAAAGATTTATAAATGGGCTATAAAAATTAAGTCTGGAATGAAATTTAGCATTCACACTGTTAACTATGGAATCACATTTTCCTCACAAAACTGTAAGAAAATCTGTTTTACCTTTTTGAGTTGGAAGGCTGCAAAAGGACAGCAAGTGAGAAGCTTGGGATGACTTGTTTGGTGTTTTGTGTAAGTTTAAAGAGGACACAATTTATCAGGCCAGGAGAACTACGATTCAGTAGCATAAAGGGAATAACTCACTTTTTTTTACCTTTATCCCCTGAAAAGATAATCCATTTTAGTGTAAGCACAGCTTGTTATAGGACTGCTGAAGTTCTTCCCTCAGCCTTGTAACTCCTTTGGGTTATTTCTTCTAATTTTTTTACTAATCAGGGATTTGACACCTGTCTTCCAGCTCACCCAAATTTATGCTAGCCCAGAATGTGTTCTGTCACTGGAATCACATGGGGCTTTGAAACAGAGTCTCTACTATTTCTGCAGAATTTTGAAACTAAAGTTAGCAGTTCTTGATGGTTTGATTAAATTATTTTATTTTTTTTTCATCTATGTTCCTCTTCAAAGTTGAAGCTATTCTATAGGGTGAAAAATAAGTATTGTTAGAAAGTCCAACAATTGTAAATCTCAGGAGTTCTATAGTTATTCAGTATTATGGCTCAAGAAAGTACATGTCCTGTTAGGCTTTTGAAGTCTCTGAGATGGTGAGAATTCCTTTAGGGCATTTTGAGGAGGATCAGAACCATGTTGTGAGACCCATGAGTACATACTCATTACTCAAGTTTGTTAGAGGTGATATAGTAGTCCCATCCACAACATATGAAGAACACAATAAGGACATCCCAGTTTTCTGGAATCTGGCGGTGGTTTTTAGCCACTTTGGTCAAGTTTGTCTTAGTCACATCTGTCACAGTTGTCTGGCACTGGTTGCCTGGTAGAGGAGATTCTGTATCCCACTCCTCACCTGGCTGAACCACCAGATCAGGCAGCCACATCCAGGCTGCCCAAGGGGAATTGCCCCTGCCCATGCCCAGGAATCATTTAGGAAAGTGCTAGCTGGTCTGGGCAGATTCTGTTCTAACAGTGCAAATAATCAGTGTTTGACAACATTCCCCATTGCCGTTTTATTTACTGAGTCCAAAGAAGGACCATAAAAATGATCAGAGACCTGGAACACCTGTCGTACAAGGAAAGGCTGAGAGAAGTGCAGTTGTTCAGCCCGGAGAAGAGAAAGCTCCGAGGTGACCTCATTGCCGCCTTTCAGTACCTAAAGGGGACCTATAGGAAGGATCCGGACAGGCGTTTTAGCAGAGCCTGTTGTGATAGGAAAAGGGGTAATGGTTTTAAACTGAAGGAGGGTAGATTTAGGTTAGATATAAGGAAGAAGTTTTTTACCATGAGGGTCGTAAAACACTGGAACAGGGTGCCCAGAGAGGTGGTGGATTCCCTGTCCCTGGAGACATTCAAGGCCGGGTTAGATGACGTCCTGAGCAATCTGGTCTAGTGGAGGATGTCCCTGCCCATGTCAGGGGAGTTGAACTAGATGACCTTTAAGGTCCCTTCAAACTCTAGTGATTCTGTGAAATATAATTTTTTTTCTGTGAAATATTAATACAGACTTAAACTTTGAGGCCATTCAAACTGACAAGATAAATAGATTTTGGTTTGGACTGAACTGGAATTTGCAATCAAGGTGGTTTACCAGTAGCAAATCACACAATCACAGAATCACAGGATCACAGAATGTTAGGGGTNCAACCTCCTATGTTCCAACTTGCACCCGTTCCCCCTTGTCCTATCCCTGGCCATCACTGAGAAGAGCCTGTCTCCATCCTCCTGACCCTCACCCTTTACATATTTATAAACATTAATGAGGTCACCCCTCAGCTCCTCCAAGCTAAAGAGACCCAGCTCCCTCAGCCTCTCCTCATAAGGGAGATGTTCCACTCCCTTAATCATCTCTGTGGCTCTGCGCTGGACTCTTTCAAGCAGTTCCCTGAACTTCTTGAAATGAGGGGTCGAGAACATGAGACAGTATTCTAGATGTGGCCTCACCAAGGCAGAATAGAGGGAGAGGAAAACTTCTCTCGAACTTACTAATCACACCCTTTCTAAAACAACCTAGGATGCCATTTGCCTTCTTGGCCACAAGGACACATTGGTGGCTCATGGCCATCCTCCTGTCCACCAGGACCCCCAGGTCCCTTTCCTCTTCTCTGCTCTCCAGCAGGTCAGACCCCAACCCATATTGATGCATGGGGTTGTTCTTTCCCAGATCCAAGACTCCACACTTGCCTTTGGTGTATTTCATGGATTTTCCCCCCGCCCAACTCTCCAGCCTGTCCAGGTTTTGGAGGGTTTTTGACACACACCCCCTGGTGTGTCAGCCACCCCTTCTAGTTTTGTGTCATTAGCAAACTTGCTGAGGGTACACTCTATTCCTTCATCCAGGTTGCTGATGAAAATATTGAACAGTACGGATCCCAGTACCAACCCCTCAGGGACATGGGGGAATCCAGCTTCAGAGGGCCAGGCCTTCAAGTTGACAAAGGTCATGTTACCTGTAGAGCTGGTAGCCTTGAAGGACCAGTGCATAGACATACACTGATAACTGCGTATCAGATATTTAACAAATTTCTGCTACAGTATTTGTCTACTGTCCTAGGTGTGCTTTCATAAGAGAAAAATAAGATACTCTTTCATCCACTACTGCTGAAATATTGTGTTCTTTTCATAGTAGTAGTCTTGGAATATGCATATACTGAAGATCACTGCTTGCTACCTAGCAAATGAACCTACCGACTACTGCAAGTGATTCCAACAGTCCTTTCAGTGACCAAGAGGGTGGCCCATGTGATTTATGTGTATGACAATATGGCACATGCTTCCACTAACCACACCTCTCACTTCATCTTGTATAGGAAGCTTGGCTGGATGATGAGAAACAGGAACCCTAGAACCAAAATTCAAACCAAACGACCAAGAAAATAGATTTGAACAGGTAGTAATAAATAAATAAATAAATAAATGCTCATGGAATGAAGATACTAAAGATACAATGTCATTATTATGAATGGCATTATTGCTGTGCTGAAAATTACAAACCTGTTGTTTTTTGTAGAAGACAGAAGATGTGAAGAACAAAATGAATGATACTGCGTTTTACTCTATCTAGGAAGCAGTATTTATGAGAGCTAAAGTTTAGTCTGATAACTTTGTTCATTTGGACAGTTGAGGCTTACAATATTGTGGAGAAATAGAAAATAAAACTTTCTATTTTGTTCAGGAGTAAGTTATTTAATATTTCAATTTCTCTGCAAGTAGAGAGTAATTATGTTGTGTTATTTTTTTTTCATTTTCTGTTTGTCTTTATACAACATTGGCCATACTGAGGATAGTAGAAACTATCTAAAATACGATGTTATCATCTGAGAATATAAAAACTAGATTGAAAAGGTGAAAGCGAATAAAATGGTAATAAGGGGCATTGGGGAGAGTGAATAGACCAATAAGTATTTAATAGAATTTTCTTTAGCAAGTCTAGTCTTCTTTTCCAGACGTTTAAACAATGGTATTTTATGAAGAAAACAGACTTACTGAACAGCTGGAAAATTTAAAATTGGAGTACAGACCTGTCTGCAGTATGTAGTGTGTCCCTTCTGCGTTTTAGTGGATACCAGAGGCAGAGTGGTCAAACTAAATTTTCATAAATATTCAAAGGTAAATGTATGCTAACTTGTGACTGCTGATGATTTCCAAAATTGAAAGATGTGATATGTGAAAACCTTAAAGGTTATTTGTGCACATCCTTACTTGTGGGGGTATTGGGACTTCACTACTCCAATACGAAGTCAGCGAAAGAACGTCTTTATTTACTTTAACTCTGCTTTTATACATTCATATCGGCCGCCGAGAGCGTACACCGTGATTGGTTGCATCCCCCGTACGTGGAGGCAGACACAGTGTTATACACATTGCTATTGGTCCCTGTCCCATCACTTCTCATTGGTCCTTGCCCCTTCCAGTAGGACACCGGTCCCGTGACCGGAAGCATACCCAGGTGACCTCCGGTATTGCTCCATATCACTGCCGGTGTCCGTCTGGAAGCAGATGATGCTGTTCTCTTGTTCCTATCCCTCGAGATGACTCCCAATACATATGGCTGCATGGTTAATCATAAGGTTATCGAGTAGCTGGTTCATTACATGCCATTGACCTACCCCTACACTTACTGATTTCAAAAGTTGCATATATATTGTAGCACATATAAGTATTCCTAAAAAGAGGACTATTTCCCTTTATTCTGTTATTTCAACTGTGTCTATCATGGACTAGAATCAATACTGTGGGACTTAGGTGACCAGCCACTTATTGACAGTATTGACTAATAGAAGTAGTTTCATAACATGGGTGAGGTTCACACAGATCACTTCTGTGCTGAAAATTATTGATCCGTCCAAACTTTAACAAAAGCAGTCAGTGGTATTTTAGTAATACCTAAATGTTTGCAGGGTATTGTTAACCAATAGTCTAATCAGCAGAAATGAAGAGGACTTACTGAGCCATGTTCCTCCTAAGCATTGCAGCCACTTAATGACTCACCCACAAATGTTATCAAAAAGGTCATTCAGCTCATTCTTTTATTGCAGAGTTCATTTGAATATGCAGCATTTGAACTACTCTTTTTTTGATTAGCCTAGTCTGACTGAAGCTATGTGTTACATAGTTGCAACATGCGAATTGTCAGGGGTGGCCCAGTACTTGGTGTCTGTGATAGTAAGCCTTTGGGGTTGGAAACATAAGTGCACCTGAAATATTGATGGAGAAATTGCTGCTTTTTTATAGACATACAGAGAAAATTATAAGACCCTGGAGAATCAGCAGACTTGACCATATTAGACTGTGTTGCCCCCAGCCTGGTTGTATGAGTAGCTGCTGTGTTGTGTTTGTTTGAATCTTTGCCTGTATTATTTCTCAGGCTTGCTGCCTCAGACTGAAAGCATCAACAAACATATGATAAAGGATTTCTTGCCTATGAATAGGACTGAAGTTAGGAGCAAAACTGGAATGAAAACATCCCTATAAGATAGCTGGGGATGATAGGGAAACATGATACCAATTTGTGAGGATGTCTGGTTTCAGCTGATTTTGATGCATAGCTAGCAGGCTGTGCCTGATTTGCCACTCTTCTCTCACATGCACACTTCTGATATCTATGGATACAGTGCTGTACAGTGCAGACTGAAGGCAGTTTAGAGAAGAGAAAAGCTCTGATGTGCCTTTGAAGAAAATGCAGAAGATTGTCTGAATGTACCTACTTTTGCACATTTTGAACAACAAAAAGTTTAAATCACCACAGCTTTTACACAAGTCTTACCAGACACGCAATATAACTGAAAACGTTATGGTATAAACTCTGCTGGTTTGATTATCGCACATTTTCTGATTTTCTGCTAATGTCATAGCCTGTCCTCTGTTACTGACCATGGGACCTAAACACAAACATAAATTTTCTATTCTATTGTGGCATATTTGTAGAGAACCTGGTACCCCACAGGACTTTTTTGTCTCTCAAGGCACCTAGCCGATGGTTGTGCATGAAAATCAAGCTTTGATTTGTGCTGAAAATTCCACATTTTCAGTTTTCTCATATTTTTTTAGGAAAACTCAAAAGAAAAATGAAAAATATTTTTATATTTAGAGTGTTTTGGTGGTAATGGGTTTTTATTTTCTTTCAAAGAGAAATGAGAAAAATAAAATCAGATTTTTTTTTCCCCAAGAAACACCTTAGGATAAAAGTGTTTATCCTAAGTTTATTAATTTTTATAAAGCTTCATTTCAAAAAAGAAACCCTAACCAACTGTAATTATGTATTGAGCATTATTATTGGGAAAATACTGAAAAAAGAATGGCTAAATAGGTATAAAAGTGATTTTAAAAGGAAGGTGACATCATCAAAGTTGTATGTAGCTTCTAGAAATTGCAGAAAACAAACAAAAGCTACATCCATGTTAATAAATAAGATGGGTCATGGTTTATTCTTTACTCCTGAAATGAATTGTCACAACGTGGTTTGCATCTCCTCTCTCCTAAAAGAGGGTGGACTTACTGACTCCTGTGAACAGTTCCAGGCACCTTGACACCCAGAGTGTGCCCCAGAGTAGCCTGAGCTAGCTCTGGCCAGCCCTGGGCAGCCCCATCTCATAGCCCTCACTGTCAATTACAAATGTGAATGGAAGAGAATATAGATGATCACAGCTCCCTGCTTAAATCCATGCCCTGGCCCTGCTTCATTTATTCATAAAGATATAGCAAAGGGACTAGCTTTCTGCTAAAAATTTGATATAAGCTTTATTTACCTGCTGGTCTTGATCCTCAGTGTTTAAAGAGGCTTTTCTCGTGTTGGGGAGCGTCACTGTTCATAAAACAGAGCACAGGAAAGAGCTTTTGGCCTGAAATAGGAGTGGTCTGTTTTGAATGATCATTTTTAACGGAGTATGAATCACCACTCTGTCAACAAGAATATAACAAAAATGCATGAGAAAATTCTGTCAATAGAATGCTATTTCCATGGACTATTTTGTATCATTATAAATTACATTTGCTGTAATAAGTTGCAAATGTAATTTATTATGAGTTAACATCAGGATTGAGACAAGTCATTAAAAATGTATAATACACACAATTTTGTTTCCCCTGATAAATCTAAAGTTTGCTAGTCTCAACTCCCCTCATTAGTATGTGGCAGTGCCAAAAGACACTTTGATCCAAAAGGCTAGATACACATGCTGTATGTCATAAATGCATTTTAGTTTTAATAACAATCTAAGAGGTTCAGCATATTGCTTAATAAAAGATCAATGCAGTAATATGATTAACCACCCTGTGTTGCTTTCTTTCCATTTGTAGGAAAAGATAGTTCAGGATCTGCACAGCAGTGAATAGCAAAATGACTAATTGACAGGCAAAATGAAGGTTTCCCTAAGGGTTTTTTTCCCTGCTTCCCACCCTCAGGGTTTTCTTTGTTGGTAGAATGCTGTTAACTCTTTTGTTTAGGGTCTCTTACCTTTAAGCAGGCTTGTGGAAGAGCTTTTCATATTTTTTAGCTGTAGATTTACTTGCTGAGTAAATATAGCTGATGAAAGAAAAGCTGGTGATCCATAAAAGACCAGGCTGCAGGGATCCTCATTAATCTTCTAATAGTTTTTGCTGTCATTCCTCTTTAAAGTTCCTTGCCTTGTAAAGTATTTGTGGAAAAAGTAGGAGCACTTTTGCCTTCCACTAAGCAATGATTTCCAGCAAGATCCCAACAATAGCTCTCACTCCCTTTCAACTAGTTTTAACTTCAGCCATGCCATTGGACAGGGTTCTCAGCTATGAAAGGAAAAACACTGCTTAACTGAGTTTTACAAAAGAATGACAAAGGAAAAGGCAGAGAAAAAGAGTTTTCTTGTCTGCTGATGACTATATTATCAAATGTGTAAGCTAAGTGGGATACAATCATAAAATAAATAAAAATAATAATTTGAGTACATTCAACCTTATAATAAGAGACTGTCCTTTGGAAATCTTGACTTCTCTTACAGAAATAGTAAAGCATATGGCACAAAATTGAGAAAGTTAATAGAGTTAGCTGTGATGGATTATGGCAGGATCATGAGAACATTAGGACAGAAGCCTGCAGGTTAGAAGGTATTCCAGATTTGGGATTGCTGAGCTAATGGTCACTTGAGCAGGACTCAGAGCATGCTCTGCTTCTCCTGAGGATGATTAAACTGAATTGTGTTCAGATTGTGCTTTCTGCTAGCACTGTCCAACATTTTAATCCATCTATCAGACATGACACCAGTAAGGTTTTTTCCAAGGAAGAAGTCATAGGGAATAATTCTCTTTCACGGACAAGAGAATCAAAGGTTTTTAAAAGCTCTTATGATTCAAAAGGTAAGAAAGAATACAAATGACTGAAATTTTGCCAGTTTGCATCAAACTAAGGGGAAACAATTTTTGTTAAGGGAAGGGGATGAGTGATACAGCCTTAATTATTATCTCCACATTTTCACTTGGACAGTGGAAAATCTCCAAAAGAAAACACAATTTGGTCCTCTTTCAGTTATATCTGGCACACTTATTTTCAGAGCTAGGTGAAAATATTTTAGTGGATCGTTTTTCTAACCAAAAAGTAAAACCTTATGTAGAGGATGACCAGAGGGCTACCTGATTGTTGATTGACAGGGCAGCCCTCCTGGTCATCACATTCAGGTGCTAATTGTTTAATGATAATAAAGCTAATGGCCTAACAAGGGAGTGGACCATAAAAGGCGGGGCTCGAGGCACTGGGGTACCTTCAGTGCCTGGGCACTGGGGGAAGGAGCAGGATGTGCTCTGCGAGTTGGATGTTGAGGAAACTACTCAACCTACAATAGCAGCAAGAACATCGAGTGCTGGGAAAGGAGGCTGGCTCTGCGCACCCAGTGCTCCGGGGCAGCTTGCTGCCATCTTGGGATTACATTGCCTAGCTTCGCCTGGATCCCGGACACATCACCTTGCCTGGATCCCCAACACCTTAGGGCATTGAAAAACATTTGAACATGGATTTAGTTTAAAAAATAGTTTTTGCTGAAGGAAAAAAGAAAAAAAAAGAAGAAAAAAAGACACTGAAATAGTACAGTTCAACATTTCTGACACTATTTTTATTTGATGTGAACACTATTTAGAAAATCAAGAAAATCCCTTTATGGCAGAAGTGGTGATACTTGCTTCTGGTGACCCAATTGCTGAAGCCCTCTATGGCACCTGTGAGGCGAAGGTTTTGTGTGTTCTCTCTTTGAATTGAAGCAGAAAAACAAATTGTGGATATTGACAATCTATTGCTCTTCCTTCAGTTGTTACAATTTTTCTGTTTTGAATATAGCAGTGAAATTATCAAGACACAAGCTCCAGTTTAAGAGTAAATTTTATGTGACTTAGTTTTAGCCAGGGAAACAGTAGGCTTTTTGTTTAAACCATCTTGTAGGATCTTTCTATAGTCAATGACAGGTCAGAAAAGCAGTATTAAAACTTAACAAAGGATCAGTTTGTGCTGTCAATCTCTCTCTGCTGATAGTAAAGTAAATTTAGATTATTACCTAAACATAGTCTTTATGCAAGCAGGCCAATGTTGGGTGAGATGAATCCCTGCTGGGATATCTTGTCTTCTAGCAGGTCCTAGACTTTCAATTTTTTCTGTGACTCAGTTAATAGCTAATTATTTATACAGTGGACAACAATTCCAAAAGACCTATAGAAAAACACAGCTCTAAGTGACTGAGTAACTTACATTCTTCTAGGACAATGAAGATGGTGACAGGAAAAGACTACTATGTGCCCTAAAGAAAATACTTGTGCTTCTAGAACAAACCAAGTTTTAATTTGCCTCTGAAATTTGATTGTGTTATCATTGAATTAACTATATAAATTATCTAACATTATTCTCAATGCTATAGAAAACTATATAATAAACATAGCAATATAATTACCTGTTCAAGAGTTGTGCAATAGATTTATCTGCCTTTGGCAATGTCTAAAATAATGATGATCTTTTCTATTATTGGGCCTCAAAATGATCTGGAAACTAAAGTTTCAGTTTTCCTGTGAAAAAGAAGTCAGATGCAGCAATATATTTTGGGTTGTACAAGTAAGCCCTCAATGGCTACAGAAATGACTCTGTGGCAGACTGACTAATTCAGTGTATAGGTCAACCTTAGACAGATGGCTAGTCCCTGAGAAAGCCTTCAGCAGTGAGTTACAGGACTGCCTGGGGCAAGCTCTCTTCATGGAAATGAGGTCACCTCTTCCTCCATTCCCAAATTCCTAATGCCTGGAAACACCTGTTCCCTAACCTGGGGCTGCTTAGCTCAAGAGATTTATTTCAGCTCGTTCCTTTGTAGCCCTGGCTTTGTATATACATCTCTGCCTACTGGGGAAAGGTGGAGGGACATTTCTGTCAGGGAAGAAGGCATTGGCTGTCTGTGGTGGGGTTTGGGGCTGTTTGTAAAGAACAAAACACACAGACTCTGATTGTAATTTAAAGCTGTTCCCACAATACCAATAACATTAGTCCTGTAGCAGAATAAACAAGCCCAGATACTAGCATTAACCGCTATTTGTAACGATTATTATTATTGTGGAGCAGGACCTCCATGGTTAGTCACCACATGATCATAAGTGAAAGTCTGTGACTCAAAGATCTGTAGTCTATAATCTAGAACCAAGGAACAGCAAATAATACCCACTGGAGTAATTGGTTTCATTTTAAAGGGATGAATGGACTCAGAAAAACAAGTATGTTAACATAATCCAGTCACTAACAAGCACTTAATATTTAGGAAAGACCTAACACTGTCTTGATTTATATTATAAAAGTCACCAGTGCAATAAGGCCTTTACATTATTTAGAGCTCTTTGAGCCAGAAAAACAACCCCAAAACAAAAAACTCCAAACAAACAAACAAAAAATAACCCAACTCCCCTCCAAAAAAAAAAAAAGAAAGAAGAAAATAATGGCCTTTTTCATTGTTCATTCTGAGGTAGACCAAGTAGGAACCACAGGAAATTCAGGCTAAGGGTTATGCTGTGTGAACAAGACTAGTCTACTCTAGAGGAAGCTAGCTTTGAGCTGGGTGGGCGAGAGGCACTCTTCATTACTTGGTTTTCAGGCCATAAGTTGCTCTCTGGGGTGGCTACCTTCAGCAAGTTACATGTAGCCTCATTCTTTCATGGTGGAAAGCACAGTATTGCTTCTGCTGGTGAATTTTTAATTAATCAGTGTGATAATTCTTATTTTCCTGTTTCAAAAAAACACAAATAAAAATAGAGATGGTGCAGTTAAAGGTGAGTGTAAAAGATCTTTTAGAGGTCTGCCTTCACAGGATGTTTTCAAGAGGATCAGTCAAGTCTAGTTACGCTGTTTCTGCTTCAGAATCTCAGTAGCTACTCCAGAATATTGTGTGACTGATCTGGTTCGGTTCATGTACTCCATTGC
Organism: Aegotheles bennettii; assembly: GCA_013398125.1. Taxonomy (NCBI): domain Eukaryota; kingdom Metazoa; phylum Chordata; class Aves; order Caprimulgiformes; family Aegothelidae; genus Aegotheles; species Aegotheles bennettii. The sequence goes on along the minus strand of VZRW01011265.1, from coordinate 196,552 downwards.
TCTTGCTGATCCTAGGCTGAAACATCTGGGCCATTCCACTTCTGTCACTATGATTGCTCTCAGGATTGAAAGTCAGAAGAGTCGGAAAAAGGACAACAATAAGAATATGAAGAAGATATAGAAATGAGCTGAAAGAACAAAAAAGGATTAATATATCTTCTTTTCTGTGTTTGTAACTGCATGGACAGGTGTCCTTAGCATGCACATCCTGCTGATCATGAGTGTTTAATGGAAGAGTCTTGATGACAATGATGATAACAATAACAACAGTAGTAACAATGCCTTTTTTTTTTTTTTTTGAAAACTCACTACTTAGTCTATTCGAGAGGAAAATATTTTCCTTTCAAACTCTGAGAAGTGAGGTTACAGATGGAATATACCATCTCGGACAAATTCATTCAATATTTACACCCCTTTTTTGTAATATTAGTTTTGGTTTATTGATTTTTCAGACTTATCATTTTTGTATTTAATAAGCCCAATCTTCGCATAGGTACTGAGCTTTATTAAAATTCCTTGTCATTTGAATAAATTATTTTTCCCTACTTTCATACCAATTCCCTCAAACAGTGAGTATATTGTTTCATGAATTTTTGATCACTTTGAACAACTGAACTCACCATTGGGGAAAATACTCAAGCTCAGAATTTTACAATAGGAAAATAAGGAAACAATAAGGCATATTGGTCAGCATTACAGGCAGTTGGCTCAACACTAGCAGGCAGACAGTTGGGAAATGTTTTGAAGGTATCAAGGAAAAGGAGAGTTAAGATTTAAAGGAAGATAGTGAATTAAGGTTGCAGATGTTCACAAGGATAGCTTTCCAAAAGTGAGTAAGAAAAAAAAAGAGAAAAAACATAAAGGACCTGACAGAAAAATGAAACAACTGTATTTAGCAGAATTAAAATGGTTGAGATAAGCCATGAAAGGCCCTTCCTGGAATATGAAAGCAGATAGCCACAGCAAGAAGTGCAAGAAAGAAGGGAGAGCCAAGAGAAAGATGCAAAGGGATGGGTTGAGGTGGTCAAAGTGTCAAGCTATCAAAAAGATCTTTACAGAACTATCTTGAATGTATTGAAAGAGAAAGATTACCTGGGTTCAAAATTTCAAATATTTCAAAAGATTTAGACATAGTCTGGAAACAAAGATTTAGAGAAAAGTCTACATTGGGCTAGAAGTATCTATTCATATTCATTAACTATTAAGGAAGTCTAAATGACTGCACAGCTTTAATTGTTTATACTGGTGTCTGTGATGGCTAGGTGGTAGATCTGATTGACACATCAGACTTTCATTGTTTTTGTCAATGAAAGGAAATAATAGAGGAAGTCTTTAAGAGAAAGAACTGATCTCATTTTAGCCATACGGACTCTGAGATGATGACTAGATATCTTCAAGAGTGTATGAGAGACTAAATGGTATTTTGATTTGTACAGAAGACAGGTTTGGCCAAAGTGGAACTGTGAGTTATCATAGCAGAGAAAGAATAAAATCAGTTTGAAGATAGAGAATGAAAGAGAAAAAGAAGGTAATCTAGAACACAATGTGTGGATCCACCACATTGAGGTTTCTCTGTCGAATGTACTGAAAGCATGGTAGTTAGAAGCAGGAGAGGATACAGGAAAGCATCACAGAAGCTGTGAGATAAGTTTCAAGGTAAGTCCAGTAATATCAAACACAGCTGATAGATTAAGATAGAACAGGGTCAGGCAAAAAAAAAGAGTAGTTAGAAACTGTAGTAAGAATTGTTTCACTGTACATAAGAAAAAAAAGGTGGAAAATAGAGATTTTAGGTTAGAGAAAACAATTAAAGATTTTATAAACAGTGATCAATTAACTCAAAAGCAGATGAAAGTGAAATTGATTTTATTTTTTTAGGAGAAAGTTTAATGCTTGAGTCATTAGGAGAAAAACAAAATGGAATTTAGAGTTTGGGGATAACAGGAAGGAATAAAAATGAATGATAGGCTTATGGGATTGGAGGGTACCTGTGATTTAAAAGGTGAACAGAAGGAAGGGGCTACTTCTGAAAAGTGAGTAAGGAAAGAAGGGTGGACATAGTGGAAAGATAGGAAGACATGTTGTATTTTATCAGATAATATTCTGTATGGATACTGGTTCAAAAGTACATATATATGTGGGTTTTTTTCTTAAACAGAGATTACCTTAAAATATTCTCTTGTATTGTAACAATTTTCTTGTATGGTACCATGAAGTATTTTGGAGAAATTCTACAAAAAGACAAAAAAAAAAAGTAAAAATACTAACTTATACTTCCCACTCATTTATATATAAGACACAATCAGGTAATTCTTAAAAAAAAGATTTATTCATAACAATGGGCTAAAACCTTTCTTGGAGTGCTGTAACTGCACTGAGAATGTATGTTACTGACAGAGAAGTAGCTAGAAATATTGTAGTATGTAACATTTTTTTAAATAATGTTATTAATTTTCATCCATGACTTTATTGATTTTAGATTTACATATTAGAAAACAGTGAGGCACGGCAATGGTTAAGGGGATTCTGCACAAACCAAGCTTTCCCCATGAGAAACAATCTTCGCACCTATATTTCTGGGCTGTGTTCTCAATCACTTTTGGAGAAAAGAAAGTATAGCAAAGTGCTCTTCAGGACTGGGAATGAATTCCGCCTCACCATCTGTTACTAATTTTGGAGCTGAAGACCCCATGCATTATTAAATCACTGAGTTAAAAAAGTTATGTTAAGCTGGTGTTAACTTTACCCACTACAGTCAGGAATGTCAAAGTTCAGTCTGGGTTTGAGACAGGGTGTCAGTGGTGAATAAAGACATTTCTAGTCTTATATATAACTTAGATTTCTTTGGGGCAGAAGATGCTATATTTTATAAAGAATTGTCTCACACTGTTGTGAATAAACACTGAAGCATTTTTGAATAGTAGTATATTGTACTCAGTCTTTGCCATAATACCTTTGCACAGTAAAGCAGCTAAACAATGAATTATTGGTTAAGGATATGCCCTCACCTGTGTCTGATATATGGTGCTATTGATATATGGTGTTTTTGTGATGTGATGGATTTAAAAGGCTGTCCATTGCTTTACATAGGTCAGCTTTTTTGGCCCTGCACTACACTCTCCATCTTTTTGTAAGCACCTCAACAGGGCTGCAGAGGCAACACTCTAGGAGATGACAATTTAAATTTTATTTGGTGAAGAGGTCCACAGTATGGCAGTAGTCCAGAGCATTGCTTGAGACTGACTCCTTCATTCTGAAGCTCTCTAGCTTAGTATAAATGGAGGTATGCTTTCAACCTAAGTAATTTATAGGTTTACCTTCTTTCTCTGTGGGATTTCCCAGAAGAAATATATCCAGAAAGCACTGGGCTTGCTGCACCTGATCTATACAGATGGCCTGCATGTGCACATAAAATCAGATGCATTGACCTGCCCATATGTAGCTGATGTGTCTGTGCTGCTCCTCCAACAGAACTGCTAGGCATCTGGAATTCTCAGAAAAAATGTCCAAAATGCTCAAATTCCACCTGGGCAACATTTCCGGGAGGAAAAAAAGGACATGTCAGGAAAAACCTGGGCATATGGAAGCCCTAACACAATCAGAATAGTTAACTATGAAAGCAACCCCTTAAAATAAATTGCGTATTTTGTATTCTCTGTCTTGTGTTGGAAATGTAGCATACCTGTCAATGTAATTTTGGGGTAATTATTTATTGTTTATTAAGTTACTTTTATCACAGAAATGAAAAACAGATATAGGGATGTTCTGTTACAAAGCATCAGGTTTGCAGACTTCTTCAATGCCAATATTTTCTGTAACATGGAGTTACATTTTTCATGCTCTTCCCAAGGGTCATTATGGCATGTAGTATGAATGCATATGCACAATAATTTAAAATAGCTATAGGGGATCTGCAGTTCCTACTACAGTCACAAAGCAAGCTCACTAAACACTTTTCCAACATCAGTATCTGTTATGTTTTATATATACAAAACCCAATCACTTCTTTTGTTACTTTGCAGCATTGAGGTAATGGCTCCTTTGAACATGGACACACTGTGTTTCAATAATAGTACAGACTGCATATTATGAACATACAGTGCTCAACTCAAAGTAAACAACCCAATGGCTAGTAGCTTCTGAGAATGTGCAGTAGTTGCTTTAAAACCATAGTATCTTGCCCGATTTAAATTGCTTAAACTGATTATTTTACATTCCAGGCTAATTGCCTGCAAAATTTCATTATAAAAATCACAACTGTTTTCTGGTGCATGGGATTTTGTTTGTTTGGTTGGGTTTATTCATTTGAGAAAGGAGAGGTATGTGTCTGAAACACAAAATTTTTGTCAGTTTTTAGACCCACATTTATTATAAAATGTTTAACACAGAATCAGTTTAAGCCTATTAAGCCTTATAGCCTACCCTCTATACACACTACCTCTCTGTATAGACCCTTACCAACATGCTGCTATGGAATATGTGTCTGTACATCAATGCCTGTAGACACATATGGCTTCAAAGCATACCAGTTCAATCTGGGCATAATTTATATAAAAAATGGACAATGTCTATTCTTATTTGCATATAAAGAGCCACAGACATCTACAGATATGAATCAAAAAATCCATTTGACATCAGTGGAAGTACATGCACTAAAACTAGCATATGGTCCACAGTTTGTAGAAAACAAGTGTTCTGCCCACACTTTTCTTAATAGACACATACACACAGAGCCCATGCTTTGTACTTCCGCTATCTGCAAAATGTAACAAATATAATTAGAAAATGTTTTTTTAAAATTCTTTATTTTAATCCAGATCTCTATTCAGAAAGATTTAGTTGTGTTTTAACTGAGCATTCAGAGAGAATAATAAGTAACATTTTGCATAAAATAAACTGCTGACAAAGAACTAAATTTACCAGGGCAAAATATGACTGATGCTTTGAAAGTCCAGTTCTGTTTCCTGCATAGACAATGGTAAAAGTTGCTGCTTACATGAATGCCATTAGCTGCAATAGCAATAATGATGATCATGGTATGTGAGCAAGATAACTCTGGGAGTCGTGCCTTATATAGTAATTGCATCCAATCAATGAATCACTTATTTCTGTGTCATCTCTCCAACTGCAGGCAGTGTCAGCTCCCTCCATAAAAGGCTGAGAGTATTCACACTGTAACCACAGTTACTACTCAGTGACTGGAGAGCGTATTCTGGTAGACACTATTTAGTGACTTTTCAAAAACACCTGCGTGACTCAGAAGTTTGAAAGTGGCTTAGACACTTAGGAAAGTCAATAGAAATTATGCACCTCAGGGCCAGATTTTTAAAGGCTACTATCTTCCATTGATTACAGGAATTAGGAACCTAAATACCTTTACAAATCTGGCACTAGAGGCTAAATCACATTTGAAAGTCAATAGGAATTAGACTCCTAAGTGCCTAAATCAAATGAAAAAAAGACATGTTTTAGGAGTGAGAATCTTTATAATTGTATTCCCGCTAGTGTAACTGCAAATTATGGGTTCAATTATTCCACTTAGGCACAGCTCAGAGGAAGAAAGTGGTATGAAGTTGCAATGCCCTAGAGGAAAGCAACCGTTCTTAAACTCTTTCAGGAGATGCAGCATACTGCTTCATGAATTTTGGACTTGTGAGAGAAAGAAATCAGAGTTTTGTTTTAAGCTGTTTTACCATCAGGACAAGGACTAATGATTTGATTGGCCTGTATTCCTACTTATAAAATGATGTATTTCTTAACATTGTATTGTTTCTTAATTCTTACATTCTGAAAACTGATACAATACTTAACAAAAATAGAGTAAGATATTTTGAGTCTGTGAACTTACAATGTAGGGACCAAATCATATCCTTATTTGAGGGCTGACATGTGTGCTCCAATGAAGTAAACTAGTAGGTTGAGAAGTAACATCTTATGCAGTACAATTATTCACTATGAGCAAATGTGCAAAATATGGCCATAAGTAGAGATAAGTAAGATAATATATGAAATAAGAATGTAAAGGAGTGAATGGAAGAAGAGAAAATACCAACAGGAAGGTTAAACTGATTTTTGGTAATGCTTTGAAAGACAAGTAAGTATATAGCACTGGCACATAATTATTTTGTTTATAATTTTACCATAATTGCATAGGAGAGTTAGCCCACCACTACCAGTAGTACAGTGATTATATGCAAAGGTCATCTCCATATTAATCAAGGAGTTAACAGTGATTGAGATGATTCAGGAAAAGGCTAGAATGAGAAGGGGGTAATTATTCAGAGAAGGGAAGAAAATAAACAGGAAACATCATGTATTACAAAAATTAATAATAAGACTTCAAAGAGAATACCACATTCATTTATAGCACTATCCCATCTGGAAAAAAAAAACAAAAAAACCCCAAAAAACCCCACCAAAAGTTCCATCTGGGCTATCAGTACCACATGGAACAAACTAAATACTTAAAAGTTCCTCATTTGGAAGACAAATTATGGGAACTGAGTATGGTATATGATGAAAAATGTGTGAAGGAGGCCTATAAAATCATACACAGTATAGCAAAAATTAATTAGGAACTATTATTTACCAAGTCTTACGATGCAGTAGTTAGGAACAATCCTTTGAAATTATCAAATAGTAAGCATAAAGCAGAGAAAAAGAAGATTGATTGTTTTCCACAAAAAGTATTGTTACATTGCATGACTTTTGTTATATACAGTTGTAACACCTATAAAGAGGTGTTATAGATATTTATATAGGTGTGTAAAATAAATATATAAACCTATAAAGTTGTAACACCTATTCAAAACCTACCTGGATGCGTTCCTGTGTGATGTACTGTAGGTGAACCTGCTCTGGCAGGGGGGTTGGACTAGATGATCCTTCGAGGTCCCTTCCAACCCTAGAATTCTGTGATTCTGTGATTCTATGAAAGAAGAGGTCAATTAACAGTTCTAAACCTGTTAACATAGATGCTAAATCTGAAAATCCCTAACTTTGATGACTGCTATACTCCAAGTAGCAGGTAGAAGGTGCAATTTAGGGAGAAAAGAGGAAAACAACATCAGAAGAAAAATTATGTATACCTTATTCTTCTGTCCTTCCCTTAACATAAAGTAGCAGCTGGTGGTCCTATTGGTTCTTCTTCTTATGAACAGGTTCATGCCTGGCCAAAAGGTCTTTCCCTGAAACCTACATCCTGTTCTCAAAGGGAAGACAGAGAAAAAAAACATGGCGTGAGCAAAATGAATGTGTGGAAATAATAAATAGAAAAGGAAGGATTGTAACAATTAAAAAGTCACAAACATAAGGGTGGGTAAACAGCAGGAGACACCAGACAGAGTCACCCAAAAGCACTCATCACTCCTTGAAGTACCATTCAGGGAGCAAATGGACACTGCCCACTGATGTGATGCATGAAGACGTGACAGGAAATGGCAACAGAATTAGAATCAGCATTCTTCAGCTTTCCCTGTGCACCTTTCTTTTCCTGGTGCCAGGAATGGCTAGGGACAGTGCAAAGGAGATGAGGAGTTGACAGGGCATGGCAAGGCTTCAAACCTCACAGGTATAAATAAAAGGAAAAAGAGAAAAAGGTAACATCAATAAGGGGTTCTTGAGGAGTTGGAAGAGGGACTGCAGCTGGTGTACGTGACTGGAACATGGTCCAGTTCACATGACTGGAATGTGGTCATGGATGGCTACGTTCTTTCTAGGAAAGACAGATCAACAAGGCGAGGTGGTGGAATGGCTCTTTATGTGAGAGAGCAACAGGAATGTATTGAGTTCTGTCCTGGGGCAGATGATGAGCGAGTTGAGAGTTTGTGGTTGCAAATTTAAGAGTGGGCTAGAATGGATGCTACTGCTGTGGGTGTCTATTACAGGCCACCTGATCAGGATGAGGAAGTTGATGAGGCCTTCTACAGGCAGTTGATAGCAGCCTCACAATTACAGGCCCTGGTCCTCATGGGGGATTTTAACTACCCAGACATTTGCTGCAAGACCCACTCAGCCAGCCATTCTCAGTCCAGAAGGTTCCTCCAATGCATTGATGATAACTTCTTGATGCAAATGGTGGATAAACCAATTAGGAGAGGAGCGCTGCTGGATCTTATACTCACTAAAAAGGAGGATCTAGTTGAAGTGGTGATGGTTGAGGGCAGCCTTGTATGCAGTGGCCATGAGATGGTGGATCCTGTGCAGTAGGAACAGAATATCTAGCAGGATCTCAACCCTGGACTTCAGCAGGGCCAACTTTGGCCTCTTCAAGCAATTGCTAGAGGAAATCCCATGGGACAGGGTACTGAATGGTAAAGGGGCCCAAGATAGTTGGTCAACATTCAAGGACCACTTTTTCCAAGCTCAGGATCTGAGCATCCCAATGGTTAGGAAATCAAGAAAGGGAGCCAGGAGACCTGCATGGTTAAATAAGGAACTGCTGGGCAAACTCAAGAGGAAGAAGAGAGTATACAGATCATGGAAGGAGGGGCTGATCACTTGGAAGGAATATAAGACTGTTGTCAGAGGATGTAGGGTGGCAACTAGAAAAGGTAAGGCCTCCTTGGAATTAAACCTTGCAAGTGAGGTCAAGGACAACAAAAAGGGCTTCTTCAGATACATTGGAGACAAAACCTACACCAGAGGCAATGTAGGTCCACTAATAAATGAGGTGGGTGCCCTGGTGACAGAGGATTACAAAGAACTACTGAATACCAGTGAGAGAGCTGTGGTCAATGGGATGGAATCTAGTTGGAGGGCTGTGACTAGTGGAGTCCCTCAGGGGTTGGTAGTGGGATCCATACTATTCAATACTTTCATCAACAATGTGGATGAGGGAACAGAGTGTTTCCTGATGACACAAAATTGGGAGGGGTGGCTGACACACCAGAGGGCTGTGCTACCATTCAGTGAGACCTGGACAGGTTGGAAAGTTGGGCAGGGAGAAATACAACAAGGGCAAGTATGAAGTCTTGCATCTGGGAAAGAACAACCGCATGCATCAGTATGGGTTGGGGTCTGACCTGCTGGAGAGCAGAGAAGGGGAAAGGGACCTGGGGTTCCTGGTGGACAGGAGGATGGCCATGAGCCAGCAATGTGTCCTTGTGGCCAAGAAGGCCAATAGCATCCTGGGGTGTGGTTAGTAAGTCGAGAGAGGTTCTCCTCCCACTCTATTCTGCCTTGGTGGGGCCGTATCTAGAGTACTGTGTCATGTTCTCGACCCCTCATTTCAAGGACAGGGAACTGCTTGAAAGAGTCCAGCGCAGAGCCACAGAGATGATTAAGGGATTGGAACATCTCCCTTATGAGGAGAGGCTGAGGGAGCTGGGTCTCTTTAGCTTGGAGGAGCTGAAGGGTGACCTCATTAATGTTTATAAATATGTAAAGGGTGAGTGTAAGGAGGATGGAGTCAGGCTCTTCTCAGTGATGGCCAGTGATGGGACAAGGGGGAATGGATGCAAGTAGGAACATAGGAGGTTGCGGTGAACATAAGGAAGAACTTTTTCACTGTGAGAGTGACAGAGCACTGGAACAGGCTGCCCAGAGAGGTTGTGGATTCTCCTTCTCTGGATACGTTCAAAACCCTACTGGATGCATTCCTGTGTGACTTGCTCTAGGTTGTCCTGCTCCGTCAGGGGGGTTGGACTAGATGATCTGTCAAGGTCCCTTCCAACCCCTGACATTCTGTGATTCTGTGATTCTGTGATATGTGGTGTACATTTGCACCAGGATGTCCTCTTGCTGAAGGAAATGCAGGGGACACCAAGAATTGTTCCATGTCCATGAACATGTCCATGTGTGAACAACTTCCATTCATTCAGTGGAATGTAAGCACATTGCCCCACAGACATATCTCACCCTCTTGATAGTTAAAGAGCTTATCTATTAGTGTCTAGATGAGGCAGAAAAACAATGAAACAGTGCAGAAACAGTGATAAAGCAGCTGCACTTCAATGAGACCTGCTCATGTGGGGTTGTGTTGTGCTCATGCTGTTTGGAAAGGCATACAAGGGCAGAAAGCCAATAAGGATACCTGTGTAACCAAGAGTCACCTGTGGCTGGAGGCCACTTTCTCCCAAGGCTTACCTGAGGGAAGAAGGGATCAAGGGATTCAAGGTGGCCCTCATTTTCTGGAGCAGAAGATAGGGAAAGCTGTGTGCCAGACACCAGGCAGTATGGGTCCATGCATACCCACTGACTGTCCAGGAGGCCTCCAATCTCACTGACACTGTTTTTCCATATGCCAAGAGGATCTCTGCCACTTATACATGTACATGGAATAGTGCAGCAGAAGTGCAGCAAGATTCCACTCTTTGGTGGCAATTTAGAACATAGTTACTCCAAAGATTTTATAGGTCTTATTGGCATATGCTATTGGGAACAATGTCAGTTAGATAAAGCTTCAGTCTAAGCCTAGCAGTCGTTATATTTTTGTGAAGTTCTCTCACCCTACTTTACGCTTTTATAAAATAAGTCCAGACTTTCTTTATAGCCAGTGCAGGGAGAGACACCTTCAAAGAGTGATTTATTTCATTCTGGAAATGGTTGCTTTCTCTCTGAGGCTAAGGTGGATGAACCTAGGCTGCTATGAGAAGACTGTGTAGGAGGAAGCAGTTCCTGGCATATCAAGCATTGAAGGCAAAAAGTTTTTATCGCCTGACTTCATGCTGATCTGATATAAGGGTAGCTTTCATTATGCAGGATCTAGCTATCAGACTGTAGTCATAAAAATAAGCTTTCTTCTGTGTTTGGTATAAAGAAACATTTAGTACCCTTTCAGGCTCCTCTTTTGCAGGTTATGGAGCAATAGACAATTTAAACTCTATTTGTATTGCTCTATTAATACAATAAAGCCACCCTCTGAGAATTTCCAGTATTGCAATACTTCCACAGTGAGTACTGCATTTCCCATACAAAATAAATCATAAGTCATGTAATGCTGCAAGTGAGTCCTGTCAATACCCGTTAAGAATACAAGGGGATTTATGAGGTGCCAGCCTTTTGATTCCACAACACAAAGTAACTCAAATAACCCTGAGGTTTGATTTAAAAGCAGTCATCCTCAAATTTTGCTGCTTAAATAGTATAAAAACTTGCTGCTAATTATCAGGGCCATTACTGTCAACCAATCATTGCTTAGAAAACTGAACCTGAGACTGTCTATTATCATATTCATATATAGAAGATTTATAGTTGCAACTCACATCCTGAGAAATCCTTTCATCTGTAAAATGACAGGTGTGATTTAACCATGTCACTTATCTATTAAGCTCAGTGAAATTTCAGGGCTGAATTCTTTGATAAGAGAAAGACATTTCAAATATTATTTTTTCCCAAAGTAATGACCTATTCAAATTAATTGATAAAATACTGCATGTGGATTCCACAGTTGTAAGTGGAAAAGCAATTAGTGTTTAAAAATCATATGGCTTCAGTCCTTGTACTTTTAAAGACTTAATTGAGTGTTGATCTTGCAAACATTTGTGTATGTGAGTACTGTGATTAAAGTTAACAAAGCATCTACAGCTTGGTAGATTGGATCTTTTCGTGATATGTCCAAGCATTTCTTTTTGTAGATTATGGGATACATACAAAAAGGTTAGTTTGTAACATAAATTGCTTTCAGTAACTGCTCATTAAGAGATCTCAAGGTATGATCACATCATGAAAGGATTTGTTTTATTTTAGAAACTTGTTTTATTCCTAAATCATTTAAGTATTTTCCTCTATTCAGATTGCTCATGAAAGTTCTGTTAAGCAACCGAATTTACCAGTTATTAAACAGCCTTGTGTTTCTGATTAATATTCAATTTCTAAATTTAAAGAAACAACCACAAAAGATAAGAAAATTCTTTTTCCTTTGAGAATTTTGACATTTCTCTCCAAATGAGTGATCACATATCACTGTTTACAGTTATATTTTTCTTTCTAGTATTATTTTGCTTTTTTCTGTAAAGCAAACAAGTTTCCAAATGGTATGGTATAACTAATCAATCCTTTCTGTTAGTTTATGGTACACAAAACTGCCATTGTATTCAGAATACATTGATGTTTCTGTCAAATTGCTTTTGTCTCATTCTCCCATATCATGACTTCTAAATACTATAAGCAATAAATTATGCTTCTGATTGCAAGAGATAAGAATCATAAAAATTCTAAGGGGCTATGAGGATTTTTCAAGTACACGTTTATTCACTTAGTAAGTCACTTTTCCATGTTTTTTTTTTTTAAATGGATATAAAGAAATCATTCATTATTTGATAAGAAATGCAAAATATAACCTGTTCTTGAGAGAAGCCGAGTCCTTTTCTTCCTCATAGAATCATTACCTTAGTACAGATTATTGGATTAGGGACTGTAACCAAGACGTAAATATTGTTAACATTAAAGGAAACATCTCTCCCTATTGTTCTTGAAATAGCTCATTTGTTTTAATAGAGGAGATGTTCAGTAACCATCCAGCTTTGCATTAAACAGAGTTCCAAAAGTGTGTTGTATTTATACATGTAATTCCCTTTAGTACTAATTAAAACATATAATTATGTGTACAAGACCTTCCCATGTGCCACCTAGTGAAATGTCTGTAATAGCAAGTTTCCATTCCAGGGAGAACGATATAGGCAGAGGACAGCGTGAAAAAAAAACAAAACAAAAAACCAACCAAACAGAAAACATAATGAAGCTATTAGAAAAAACAACAAATGGGCTTTTCTGGTTAATGAGGAGAGATAATGGTGGGGTATGTTGTGGTTTTGGGAAATATTCAGGAAGTTTTTAAAGAAAAAAAACAGTAGCCTTTACTTAGACAGTGGTATCATTAGTTTCTGTTGGGTAGCAATCAGTGGACTCGTGACAACTCCACACTGACAGATACATATCCATTATTCTTCACACTCAGCAGCTGCACCCAGCTATGGTATTCATCAGATCCCTCGGTTCAATACATGAAGTTTGCAGAAAACTATCCCAAATAAGACAGAAAGGTAGAAAGGAAGAAAGAAAAACAGGGAAAAAAAACCAAAAAAACCCCAGTAAAGAAGTCAGGAGGGAAACAGAGAAAAAAGAGAATGAGAAAGGGAAAGTCCTCTGAGAGTATATTTTTCCTTTGATGACTAGAGAGGGATCCAAACAATTGCCTAACAATAGATAACTAATTGGTAGACAGCTAAAAATTTGAGATGAATTTCAGTCTTAGTGGAATAGTGTTCAAAACAGATACGAGATATAAGAAGTGAACTTACATCCATTTTTTTGCATTGCAATAGACCACATGATCATTTGTTCTGGAGCTCCTTGTTCTATATAACAAGGTAAAAAGATCTGTAATTACAATGGGTCACATAGCCCTGTAGAAAGATAATGCACAAGCACACTAGTTGAATCCTTATCTGCATCCAGACTGGAAGTATCTCGGCCAAATGAGAACATTACACTCAGCTTCCTTATGCAAAACCTCTTTCTCCTGTACTAGAGAATGTCTCCACTCCTGCACTGCCACATTATCTCTTCCCTTCTCCATAGCCCTTGCTTCCAAAACCCACCTCTGTGGGACTTCTTACAGGACTTGGTGTACTCATCCACTTCTCTCATGCTGCCTCTTATCCTTGTTTACCATGGACCCTTTCTTCTGATCCTACATGAAACACTAATCTGCTTCTCTACTGTGGATTAAATTTCCTGAAACCAGTATCTGCAATCCTCTGGATTGCTCTGCCTCTGTTTCACCACCTTCTCTGGTGATGCAAAGCTTTCCTCTGTGCATTTTGGCTGGGTATCTATTTCACTATACCATTTTATGCACTTTCTCCAGGGACATTTCCATAGGTAATATTGTTCCTAGGTCTTCTGCTGGGAACAACTGTGGCTTCTTCAGAAAAGACACAAGTTTACTGTCCCAGGAGTCCTAAACTCTGTAGCAAAGGAATGATTTTCCCATTAACCCCGCATAATGTGTCTGTTTTCTCACACTGATTGGAGTTTTCACTGACTCAACTGGCAGTTGTTTTCATTGCCAACTTGGAGTCAAAGCTTTACAAAATATTTATGCTCAGATTCCTATCTTAATCCTTAAATTTAAACCTATAACATTATGTTTAGTTTTGGTTGATATGCAAATATAATTGAGCCATGTAGTATTTACGGAATCAATTCATTTAACTTAACATTTATTAAATCTGCATAATTTAGTTTTTCAGACTCCTCCACTTGAGACTTTCTTCCAAATTTGAAGAAATTGTTGCTTATGAAAACTGCTCCAATTTTTCTCCTTTTTTTCTCCACTTTTTTGAGGAGTAACTGGAACTGAAAATAGTACTTTAAAGTGCACTGATGTACTGCTAAGCAATGTAACATAATTGCCTAGCTTGTTTAACATGACACTCCTAATAATACAACCTAGATAGTATTTATAGTATTTTAAATATGTCATGTTGTTGACTCATTTAATTCATCATCTGCTAAAGTACCTAGATACTTCTCTCTAACTGCAGTTACTGATTCTTATGTTTTATATCTGTGTATCTTGTTGTTTCTTCTTATCAGGAATACTTAATGAAATCTCAGTGGATTCTGTATTCTTTTTCAGGAATTATATCTGATTTATCATCACTATAATAATTTTTTATTATTGGTAGGAAAGTCATATCCAGAATCCCTGGTCATGGTTATCAGACTTCTGCCATACACTATACCGATGAGGTAGACATTTACATGTCTTGTACCAACATGATATTTTGATTACTTTCAGCACTGTATTTATTTACAAATGAAATTAACATATTCCCAACTTTAGCCTCCAAGTCACTAATGAAAATATTGAATAATATTGAAGCCAGAATAGATCCCTGAGAGACCCAGCTTAATATCTTCTGCCAAGCTGATGTTGAGTCATTAATACCAGAGTGGAAGAATTATTTGTACTGACTAATTGACTGGATGAGCTTTATTTTTTTCATGTTTACTGATTGCTAGTGAGAACATTTTCAAATTAATATTGCAGTTTTCATTAAAAAGCTAATGCAGAAATCCTTTATTACCACTTTTTCTCTTGAAATGCAAGGAATGTGTGCTTTAAATGGTGCATACTGATGTCACTATTTGGAACCTATATACACAAAATAGTCACAGAGAAAGAATCAAACATGGGATCTGATCTTCATTAATTCCTACTATGGATATGCACAATGATTTCTCTGTCTGGAACTAACTGCTCACACAACATTATTTGTAATTCTCACTAATGCTGTGTCTATACTGGTGAATTATATGTGTATGAAGACACTTTCGGATGCTGAAGCCAACTGGCCCACACCTCTGGTAGCAGACTCTCCTAGCTCCAGAACAGGGTGTTGCATGTAAACTGTTTATTAGAAATGAGCTAGTCTGTACAAGCTCATGAATTGTCTCTGGGCATGGTCTGGACTGTGCTAGTTGGCATGAGCTAAATTATTGCCAAGGAATATTTAAGCATTTACTCATATAGGCAATTGTGTTCCAGCATCTGGAAACATTCCCAGGCATAGGTGAATTGAGTGTTATAGTTTAAAGGTACACACTGAATATTTGTGTGGCATGTTGTTGTGTTTTAAATTCACATTCTACTGTGCTGTTAATTATTTTTCATAACTTCTCTATCTATGTGTAGGTACACATAGTACCTACTTGGTTCTGTTCTCCAGCATAGCTTTCAATGTTAATTTTTCTTTTTTTCCTTGGAGCATAGTCCTTGAGGAAAATCGAGCCATTCAGTGGCCAACGACTTACTTCCATCTTTTCAGCCCATTTTGCTGCCTTTTCTGTTGAGGCCTTTTACTAGGACTGCAGGTGGAAGAAATCAGGTATGGCTAGAAGCAAATGAAACTTGGTAAATACCCAATATTTTATGGTGAATCTAGAAAACAATTAGTTGCCTGTGTCAATAAAGAGATGGAGATGCTGTTATCACTTCAAAGAGGGGTTAGTGGAAGTATCCCAACTGTGGGATACTTTTATGTATCCCACGTTTTAACTTTTACTTGATCATCCTGACACTTTGATCCAACAAACCATGTTTCAGTACATCCATGAATGACATCCTGAACCTCATTCTGGTTTGCATCTCTAATACTGTGTAATTTCATGCATCTTCCTGTAACTCATAGCAAGACATACACACACACACACACACACGACCCTAATCTTGTACAGCTGATTTGATGGTTACTGTTCAGTAGCTTGTAAATGCAAACTCCTTCTCCTTAGAAAAAAATGTGAGAGATGCTAATGGAGTTTAACAAAAGAGACAAAAAAATAAAGAAAAAAGAAAAAAGAAAAAAGGTTTAGAAGGAATAGGTTATACAACAGATAGTGGAAGCAGCAAAGTTTTCTTTCCTGTGAATTTTATCGTTTCTTCTTGTCACGGACAATACTTCTCTCCTCCTCGACTTCATCTAGGCAGTTTTTTTATTACTTTCTATATGTGATTTGATGTCATGTTTGTGATGATTTCTTGCCAATATACAGATGCTGAATAGCCAGATGTCTGATTCCTCTCATAGGAGGTAAAGGGATAAGTTGTATTTGCTTTTACCTCAGAGTAGACAATAATCTGGGGCTTTTTCCTCTTTCCAGATTCCAATACGAACTAAGAACAGTTAAATTCTTTATTAAATTGGTTGAAATTGGTGAGTGACTTCAGAAGTTATTTGTAGGACAGAGAGCATGGCAACATAAGCCTTACTACACCAAGAATCCAGACTAAAATGATACATCTGGAATAGATATCAGAACTTGTGCTTATATATTCATGCTATATTTTTTATAGATTTCAGCAGCATTCAGTTCATACAGTACAATAATTTCCAACTAATCAATCTTAAATTTCTCAGTTTTATGTGATCTGACATATAAATCTTGTTATACAATTCTTTTAATGTTTTTCAGGATGTTTTATATTATTAGATCTTGACCAAGAAATATTTATGTGGAATGGCTCTAAGCCAATAATATGCCTTTTGTTTAATAAAAATGCACTGTGAACAGTTTAAGAGGTGTCCGTGTTTAGTGGTGAATAAAACACTGACCATTCCTTTCTGTGGCCAAGTTGCTGTCTAGCTTGAGGTGCTAAATAACAGAGAGAAAATTTTGTGGTCCTTGCTAAGCCTGAAAGTAGAAACACCAGAGAAAATACTTGTGCAAGGGGTTTCAGAGCAGGACATAGAAAATGGTTTAGTGTGTAAATGATGTAATAAGAGCAAGAAGTTCAGAGGATATTAAGGGTGATCAAGGGTGCTGACTCACAAGATGTTTAAATGCAGGTGACTGAAATGTCTCGGAGCACTCTGCCTTACCCTTTTCCCTGTGGGTGCTGTCCCCATGGCTAGGATGGCTGGCTCCACATGAGGCTGCTTCTGAATGGCATCATTTTACAGCTGACCTTTTGCCTTACTATGCTGGTGGTAATCTATTCAAAAAATAGCATTAGAGTTGGACCAGCCTTCCCAGCTGTGAGTGGACACCTCTGCAAGAGCCAAGGTGAATAATGTCAGGAAATAGCCACTTCAACCAGACAAGTTTCATCTACTTGTGCACATATGTCAACCTCAAGGTGGAGTGAGGTGAGATTCCAGGCAAAATTTAAGGTGAGATGCTGAGCAGCCTTCACTCTAGCTTTTACCTTGCTTGAATTTTGGGAGTGCAAAGCACTTACAAGTCATAGGAAAGCCATTTTTTCAATTTTCCCTGCTTACCATTTCCAGTTAAAAAATGACAAAGTGCTAAGTCCTGCTAGCCTTAAGGAGTAACCCCTGCACATCTCAGGGCTCTGCTATTACAGAGGTAATTTTTGAGGCAGTGGGACTTCAGCAAGTATATATATTTGTTTAGCAGCACTAGTACAATCCAAGGAGTGACCTTCTACAACATCCTGAAGCGAACTAAGTAAATACAGAATTTCTGCTCCTGTAGCATGATCTAAATGCCACTAAAATTGCTGACAGACTCTGAAATGATGACAAGCCTTGAATCAGATTCTTACTGAAGAGCTTCATAAGCTCTTGTGTGCCTAGTGCCCTCTCTCCAATCAGAAATCCTAATTGTAGATTTCAGCCTTGTATTATGTTTTTAAAGCTGTAAGATTCCAAATAGAAGGGGAAGAAGATTCTAGCTTGACTTATGTTTTTTTCCTATGCATGTATTGTATATATTTTCTATATTGTGCAGACTTTTTTCTAAACATTCAGCCTTTGAAACAGATTGTTTTGTTTTGTCTTGTTTTTGATTTTGTTTTTGGGTTTTTTTTTCAGTTAATATGAGAAACATTAGTATAGGACCACTTTTTTTTGATTGATTTTTTTTTCCTAATTGACCAAAAAAAGGTGGGATTTTTTTGGTCTTACTGTGGACAATCTGAGACGCTAAGCAATTGAGATTTTTCCATTTGTTCATATAGAACATGGTATATTTTGAGTACAAGATACAACCAGATCTGCAGTTTATGGTTGCAAAAATTGCAACTGTTTTAGTTAAGTACAGAAAATAGCACCGCTTATAAATCTAACCAGTGTTTTCTCAGCTGGAAACTGTCTAGTGTGTGTGGGACATTGAGCCAACAGGAGAAGGCAGGGGGTAAGAAGAATGAAACACACTTCATTCCTTCTTCTCTTCAAGCATGCTTCCTTCCCAAAACCTGCTTCAGCTGGGACCCAGGGAAAAAAGCTGGGTGGTAATGGGGGGTGTAGGGGGGAAAACCGTCTCTCCGTATCTTCCACTACACGAGAGGGAAAAGAAAGATATTTTAGAGTGGGACAAAAGGAATGAGAGACACGTAGTGTCTCAGACATGGGATCAGTGGGTGATCATTTTCAGAGCAGAAAATATATAGATATTTGAAGGGAGAAATTTGATAGGAGAAAAAGAGGAAACTAGGGAGCACCTGTGCTTTAACCAAATTTGCTACTGAGACCAACTCTTCCAGTATAACAGCATGGTCCTCAATGTCTACCTCATTTTTCTATTGAGATGTTTTCACAACAGTGTCTAAATCTCCTTGGAGTTTCCTTTTCTTACCAGATTTCTTTGTAACTAATTGTAACTAAGGTGTCCTGGCAAGACCCTGTTGTTTCTGTGGGGCTTGCGGCTTAGCCAGCTGTCACCTGTTTGATGCCAGAGAACTGATCTCTTCAAATCCTTCCGGACCTCATTTCTAAAGCTGTAGTTAGAGTGTCTGAAGAGGAACTAGAATGAGATTTGATGTCCCTGGTCATCTTTTCAAATGATACATGAACTTGAAAAGATATTTTCTATCAAAAACTGGGATAAAACAGATCCCATGATCTACATGCCTACCAAATCCTTCAGTGTTATCTAATTAGAGTAGATGCCAGGTTTTGTGAGAAGCTGTCAACCATTTGAAATCTGAGACGTAATTAATAGGCTTGGAGGAAATCAAAATAAGTAACTATTTATGTCTAGATAATTGTAAATCATTAGGCCTCCCATCTCTAGAGTAAGCAGGCATATTTAAAATAGTATTTGAACATATTTTCATGAGGTTTTAACTGCAACTCACTTCCACTGTCCTTAAACATGAATAAGATTGTGTGTTAGGTGAGGAATGGTTTTTTAAAAAATAAAATGTAATATGTCATTTCAGTCTCTTGTCATTTTTCAGTATTAGAAGTGGATTTTTCTGTGGTTGTAAAAGGTGGGAATGTTCATTTTTCTAGTGGGATATTGAACTTACTTCTTACTTTTAAAAGTCCAAAATATCAGACTTCTGAGGCACTGAGTCCAACACACCGCATTTCACCTGCACTACGTAATCTCTAACATAAGCATACATGGATACACACCACAAGCTTTCATGTAGAGGACGCACAGCATGTGAGATTCATGTTGTTTTTACACTCTCTAGGGCTATTCCCTTCCATATTCATATTTCACGTCAGACTGTAAGGACAAACTTTTCAAAACACCTGACGACAGTGAATGACTGGTAAGCAAGCCTATAGTTTGTAATTCATGCAAAAGTGTTTTTACAGTGACAGCAAATCTTTATGTGTCCTTCCTGAAGGAGCATTGTTGACATGGAACCATTAAGATTTGTGGATGACTCTGTGTGCAGTGATTGACAAAGTGTTTGTGCTGCTATTAGTAAGTGTAGTTCGTCAATGGCTGCACAGGTATTATCAGAAATGCATTAATATTATGACATATTGCTGTCCACTCTTAAAGCTATAATGTGCCTGGCAGTTTGGCAGTTGCAGGATAGCAACCAAATCTTTTCTTCCCTAAGTAATATAGTTAAGAGCTGATTCTCCTAGATGTCACTCAACCCCAGTCTAACAGGACACCTTGTAAAATGTGGAAAGCAGTCATAATATATTGGATTCATCTTAGAACTCACACACATTGGATAGGAGGTCAAAGATATGTAATATTTGCTATGCATGTACTTAACTGAGCAATGGAGTCTCCAATCTACTGTGAAGGCTCTGAACTCACATTGCACACTATTAATCCAGATGGCAGCTTGTTCTGTAGTATGCTTTTCTGAAGCAATTTGTAGCAGTCACAATTCTGTATCTTCATAGTAACTGGAAAGAATCTAGAGTCCCTTAAAAACGTTTTATAGTAAGAGAAATTAATGAGGTAAACATAAGAGTTCTACAGAAGTTACCCATGTACTCAAAAAAACCCCAAAGATGACACATACTACATTGGAACATCTGAATTAATTCCTTTGAGACATAAGAGCAAGCTCATAGGTGATTTCTACTTTTAATATAATTAGAAATCATTATGTGCATTTACAATAGAAACAAGGCAGTTTTTTAACATGACAGCTGCAGAATAATCAATGGAGCAACTGACTAGTGCGCTAAATTTCTCCATTTTATGGTAGGTGCTGCATGACTGAATTTTCAAAACAAAGCTACTTTTAAAAAAAAAATATGGTTCAGAGGTTACTGAGTTTTTATAGCCAAGTGACAGATTTCTTGTCTATTGCAATATGTCACTATATATAAATTTATTTTTCTGCAAATACTCTATGCAATCTGAGATTTAGACTTGTTGACCATTAGCACTTTTCAGACTACAGAAACTGCTGTTCTAGTTCAAAAATTAATTCATGGAAGACTCCTACCTTAAGGCCAGACTTGATCTCAATGATTGTGATATCATAATCCGTGAATATCAGTGTTGAGGACAGAAAGGCTAGGATAAAAAGTTCAAGAGCATAACTAGAGGGCAGTTGCCAAGTAGCACTCTTTCCAAGAAAACTCTGTCCTAATTGATGATCCCTTTGTGTAAATGTTAACAAAATTTCCTATCCCTGAGCCAATAGGTTTGATCCTCTTGAAAGATAGAAGAACAACTATGAAAAGGATGTTTGAATGTACAGAATATGAGGTTCTCTAGAGACCTGGAGAATGGATTAGTTGGAAAGCGAATTAATTTGGACAGGTGAACAAAGGATCCTGATAACTACCATGTTAAGTAGATGGACACTTTTTAGAGTGAAGCAGCTACTTTCATTCTTGAAGAGTCCCCATACAGAATCAGTGCAAAGTAGAAAAAAAAATATCTGATTTCTTTCAGTCTGCAACTCATATGAAAGTGTACTCAGTTTACTACCTAAGGAATATTTTAAACATAATTTCTTTTTCTTAAAAATCTGTGTTTTCTTAAAAGAGCTGTTGCAGGAATAATTTCATGTAAAGATTATAAAAAAATACAGAGGCAAATAAATCCTAAGGAGAAATAAAGAAATAAAAAAATGTTGTTGCTTTCATATTATTCTTGGTTTTAGGTCAGGGGTATAAGTGAAGGTGTGATTACATTATTGACAGGTGAGAACCTAAAAGACAAATGTGGGTGGTTAAAAGACTAAGCTCATGACAGTTAAGATAGTTTCATGACTAGTAACTTGAGTGCCTGTACAGTAGTGGGTGGACAGACACATACCATTTCAGATCCACCATTACAGCATGTGAATCAGTTAACTGCATTTTCCATTTGTTTGGGTTTGATATCTAAGCATTTGTTTCTGAAATATGAAGCCTCCTTCTAAAAATCTGTACATATGTTTATCAGCTTCAAGCTGAAGAGTCTAAATTATGCCATCATTTGATGTACTGAACACCCACTAGTTTATATTTTTAAAAGTTTATTATTTTTTTTGTTCTGGGTTTTTCTCAATATTTTGTGCCAGGACTAAAAGAAAATATCCCCATACATAAAATTCAAGAAAATTCACAGAGATAATTACATATAGTGAAGTGCATATTAATCTTTGTTTAAATCATAACATCTCAAAGCACTTTGCAAACACCAATTGAGACTTGTAGAACATATCAGAAACTTAAAAGTTTTATTATCTCATTTTACAGAAGTGGAAATACAAGAATTTTGACTCAAGTTCTAGTGCACTTAGCTGCAGCAGTTCAGGGTATTCATCAATGATTTGTGTTAATACACAAGTGAGTACATACGGTGAATGCCAGCAGCCTTTGGACATGTCTGCTTCTGCTTCATGCCTGTGTGAAACTGCAGCAACAAAAACTGCTGTACATGGGCAAGGTGGGAGTGGGGGAAATGATAGTAAGTTCCAATCAGTCCCCTTGTATGGATAATTGAAAGACTAGGACTGTTCTGTACACCGTGGAAGATACCCACCCAACTAAATTGAGTCCCAGGTTGATAATATGAAGAATTCTAGCCCTTTCTTCTAACTGAGGATGAAGCCCAGGAGCTTATACCAAGACTATTTTCTTCTTCCTTAATCTCATCGTCTTCCTGAAGACAATACAAATTTCAGTGGGCTTGGTCTGAATTTGGACTGATCTGAGTTTCCATTCATAAAACGAATGCCTCTCTTTTTCTAAGTCATCATACAGAGTTGTGTTTTCAACAATATTAAGTGCTTATCCTGCCTTGCTACCAACTGTCAGACTCAGGTAGCTGGAGGAGAAGGGTTTGGAAGGTTTCTCAAGTACATAGCCAGAGGCCTCTTCTGTGAAATATTTTAAATACATTCTTGTATAGGTTATGGAATATATAGGTGCATGTCGTTCTATTGTAAATACCCAGTTCCTAAGCATGAACCCTTCAAAAGCATCATTAATCAGCAGAACAGTCAAAAGTAGAGTATTTAAATAAAACCTTAACTTAGATAAGTCAACTACATTGGCAACAAATCAGGAGTTTCATCATCCAGGTCAGAAGCAAATACATTGTCCTACACCTGTGAACCATCGATTTTTGTACTCTGCCACACTTTGCAGTATACCTGTTTAGGAAATTGTGTGTCATGTATCTTTACTAGTGAACATTCAGAAATGGTGGGAACAGGCATATAATCTTTTGCTTTTCTGTTTCTTTCTTTCTAAAAATAAAATGTGGTGTCTGAAGTATGCAGGTTCCATAAAGACCATCCAGGCATGGCAAAAATTTATATTGGTGTCATAGTATGCACGTTTTCCCACATCTGCATGAACCAAGAAGACAGGTTCATCAAAGCAGTTAATTTCTAACTACTTTATTAGTGGCATGGAGTGAGTGACTATGAAAATGCAGGTATTAAAACAAAAATGCTTTTCAAAAACTATACCGAATGCTTATACAGTGCTAAAACTGCCTAGCTGAACAGCTGGCAGAGAAACAACAAAATCCCAAAAGTAGTTTTGCATCAGAAATTGCAGGTTACATTCTTCAGAACAGACTAGTTAAGGTTTAAATCATAATTATGTTTTATTTTGGGCCTTTGTAATTTTATTTCAGTTCATTTTCTGACCATCTCTCCTGATTCTGTATTCTGTTTACATACTGAGTTAGGTGCAAAATATTTCTTGTCCTGAAGTGCTGAGTAGCTTTGGTTTATGATGGAGAACAGATGGGTTCTTCAGTCTTTAATTCCTTCTTTCACAGAGATATTGTGACCTAAGTTAACTAATATTTGTAAAGCAGTTTAAGATCATTTCATGACAGTTACACAGCTAGCACAGAAATAAAACACTGGATCTGGATCCCTCACATTTGCTGAAGTTCAGAACCATGTTGTGGGTGTGATGAGCACAGTTTGCTACTAGCAACAGAGATGAATATTTCCAAAGGACATTTTATCCTCCCTATCTTGGACACCAAATTTAGGACAGGATGTGTCATAAGATTATCTCCTCATCTCAATCTACTTCTCACCATTTATTGCAGGAACAACATATGGATCTATCCTAGAGTAGCCTGACTTTCTCAATACCTAATTTTAGGTGAGATGAATATGGTGTTATGGACTAAATCTGCATCCCTTCACTGTTTGTAATGGAGCAATATAGAACTATGGAATCCAAAGTTTTTATCCAGGAGGAGGAAAAGTTCAAATAAAAAATGAAAATGCACTTGAAAATTGCAAGAGACAGCTTACCAGAATTTTAAAGGAAGATAAAAATTCTTTGAGTTGGTATATCAACAGTAAGAACAATAGGTCAATTAGTCAGGAGGTTGGAAAGTTAATAAGGAAAAACTGAGAATACCAGAAGTGCCACTGTCTTTTGTAATTTTTTCTCTCTTATAAAGTTTAACTGTGGCATATGACCAACAATTAGCACCAATAATATAAAGGTGAAAATTCAAGTTATAATATGAAAAAATATAGGTTAAAATATTAGACAAACTAGAGTTTGAATAGACTTTGACTTTAGGGAATTGGCTGAAATAATTTCAGGCTAGTTAGTGGTCATCTTTGGGAAATCAAGAAGGGCAACTGAAATATCAGAGAACTGAAAAAAGATACTGTGCCTAACTTCAGGTTGTAAGTTGAAATTTGTATACTGAATTTCAGTCTCTGGAATGAAAATCAAACAATATATTTGTAAGCACTTAGAAGATAATAAGGCAGTAAGTAACAGCCAACATATATTTAAGAACAATCATGTTAAATCAGTACCATTTCCAGCCATTCCTTGTGGAAGAGAGATAAATAAAATATGTAGATTTTCTTGGTTGCTCTAAGATTCCTAATACAGTTTTGGTCAACATCATAACCAAAGTAGGTTAAATACAGTACAGATGAAACTATTGTAAAGTAGATGGACAGACCACCAGAAAAAAAAGTATAGTTATGTGCTGTTCACTATCAAAGACTTTATGAAGCCAAGTTGTGCAGATGTCTGTTCTGGGTCTGATACCATTTCTTTTATTTAACAATAATTGGGAGTACATTTATGCAATGATAACAAGCTGGAAAAGTTACAAGTACTTTGGAGGGCAGGAATATAATTCAAAATGATCATGACAAGCTGTATAAGTGCTTGAAAAATCAGAAAAGAAATAGTAAGAAAGAAGACAAGGTGGTACATTCAGTAAGAATAATCTGCACCTTCAAGGTGTGGAATCATTGTCTAGATAGTTCTGCAGAATGTGATCTGAGAGCTACTTTTATTCTTAAACTGATCATCAGTCAACAATGTCACATGGCTGCAAAACCCAACATTTTTCTATGATACATAAATAGGAGAGCTGTACGTAAGAAATAAAATAAATCTTCCACTGCCCACGAATGGTCTTAAATAGGCACAAACTAGAGGATTGTGAGAATGATCAGAAGCTTAGTAAAGACGAGGTACAGGAAGAAAACCTGAAAGTAATGAATCATTAAGTCTCAGCAAAAAAGGAAGAATGACAATGGACAAACATGTAATAAAATTGTTTAGGGAAATAGCCTATTCTCTGTGTCCACAGGGACTAAAAGATGAAGAATTCATTTGTACAGTAGCAAGGCAAATTTAGCTTATATATCTAGAAGGATGCAGACTCCACGATCTTGTTTCTGAGCAGCCTGTTCCAGTGCTTGATAACCTTTGCAATATTTTTTTTTTACTTTCTTTTAAGTGGAAGTTTCTGTATTTTGGTTTGTGCAGTTTGACCTTCCCCTAGATGTTTAAGTCCCTTCACTGGATGTTTAAGTCTATATTTAAGTCTATGTGTTTGGAGGAAATGTCTAGCTTCTGGGACACTGCAGGAGAGAAACCAAGGATAGAAGACCAACAGAACTTTATGACTTTGCAACAGAATATTAAATAGAAATCACATTCCACAAAGTAAATTGAAAAATATTATGTAATATTTTAGTCCAATCTTTTTCCATTTAAAGTCATTGAGAGCCCAATACATAATACAGTTTTCACTGGCTAGCAAATTTATAGTTTAATATTCCTTTGATTTGTGAGTATGAAAACTCTATACAGCCTCAAATTTAAAGTATTATAAAGGAGGGTAATCTTTTCTATGTGATGAAATAACCTTTATCTTATTGTCAAATAAGATATTAAACTATAAAAACTCTTGAAATATGTATTTTTTTCCCTTTGATAATAAAGTTTGTATTTTCTTCTTCTTAAACAATATTCAACCACAAAGTCCAATGAAAAGAAAGAGCTGCTTTTTAGACTGAAGTAAAAAGTGAGCATATGTACACATGTTCATTCTTAATTACATTTTCATTCTTCCTTAAAAATGTAACAAAATTCAAAGGTATAAAACTTAAAATGCACAGTAATTTTTAACTGATTACAAATACATAAATATTGGAACTTGTTTGCAATGATTTAGCAGTCTTTACAATTTATAATTTTTGAAGTATATTTATTGCATTTTTATTAGATACTGAAATATTTGTGATATAGTTTTTCTATTCTAATAGAATAAAAAAGTATTCAATTTATGCATTTGTATTGCCAAATGGTATCTGATTTGAATTAATCCAAAACAGGAATATTAAATATCTGAATTTATAAGATGTTCCTAAGCTAAGAGAAAAATTAATGTAACTGAAATTTTAGGCCAAGACTACTTAATTGAGTTGTATCCCTTATAAATTGAAAACAATTCAGAGGTTCTTTTTACATTTCTTCTATTAGTTGTTTCTCAACATTCAACACTTCAGATGTCCATCTTTTCCTTAAAAACTAGATTTTTGCCTTTTCTTCTTAAAAACTCACTTCATAAACGAAAAGCTTTGATTCTTATATGGAACATGGCAATAAATTCCATGTTAGGTTGCTTACAATTTGCTTTTTTGGTTAAACCTCCTTGAACAAATTGCAAGCATACTCTTAGCATGCACCGTTAATTCAGAATGCAAATAATTTCCATTTCCACACTAATTATCCTTCCCTCATACTTCTACCTCCTTTAGAAAAACTTCCATTCATTTCTTTCTGTATGTTCACCTGATTGCAATAATTAGGCTGAACGATGGTCTCTCTCTTGGTCACAACTAGTTATAACACTTTGCCTATTTGAACTCAATTTATTTAATTTGAAGAAGAGAGGGCAATTAGGCAACATTTGGTGCCCCAGTCCTTTGCTGCATCTGGATCTAATCCCATATTGATGCTATTGATTAATAAAATAATATACTGTCTTGCACACAGAAGGCCTGCAGAATGCTTAAGCAGTCAAAAATTTAGGCAAGTTTAAATGTTTTATCTGATGCTTTTTTTTTAGCTAAGAAGTCCTTTGTGTCAGTTGGGTATATACATATGTACTTTAAATTGTGATGTTTAAGGTGTGAGTCATAGATTTACTCTTTTCTTTCAAGTATGGAGTTATTAGACTGTGAGCTTCTCAAAAGGGGGAAAATAATAAAATTTATGGAGCAGTTGTACCTGAAATTAGATATGTTCATTTAATGCACTCTCCAATAATTTATTTTTAAAAATATGGTGAATTTCATCAGATAATCTGATCTGCAATGTATAACTCAACTACCTTGACATGACATAGTATCATATACAGTTTCAGTTGTCGTAGTAAGACTACTAACTACTCACCTGCCAGTTCTGCAGGAAAGGAATGAATTTTGAAGTTTTTTTGAAGGTGGTTGCATGTCTGGAACAATTGCTCTGTGCATTAGAGTAAAAAAGTTTTCAGATGATTTCATCCCATTTGACTTCTGCATACTACTGTGGTAAGAACAACTTCTCTGATGAGAAACCTGACACCTCTTATCACTAGTGGGTGTCTAGCTCAGCAGCAGGAACAGATGGAGTAAGGGAAATCACAGCATCTGTCACATAGGCAGCTATGAAATGCATAAACATTTTTGTGAAGGTGAAAATTGGCAGATTAGTCTTCTGGTCATAATACAAAACTAGCTCTTGGATGAATCATTCTCACAGGTAAGAGTCACGACTTTTCCCATCTAAGCATACATTCCTTCTGTTCTAGATTTGTGCCCAGTACAAGAGAGTCAATTATCTGTGGCTAGAGTAGATGACTGCTGGGGAGGTGGATAGCTAATACTGGTAAGTCTAAAGAACAGCAAAGTGAGATGGTCTGGTGTGCTGGAAGACGGAGATCGTCCAGAAGGTGCTTCTTTGGATATTACCAACACTGAAGGCTTTTGACTGTGCTAGTGTTATTGCAATCTCTAGGATTTTACAGAAACAAGAGATATTGGGTAGGAAACAGAGACAGTAGACAGCATATCACAGTGAATCACGTGACTGGGAAAAATGATGCCTACATCTGACTTGAAGTGCATAAACGTTCTGCCAGGATCTGTGAATATCAAACAAGATATGAGTATTTGTTTGTAAAATTCTGCTCCTGATATCTACTATTGTGGTAGTTGACTCAATTCGTGATTTTCAGGGTTTTGATACATTGGGATATAATGCTTTCTAATGGACATGGGCAGGTAACATAAAAAAAAAACATAACTCAAAGGGGACAGAATCTATGTAACTGCCCAAATTAAGTAAGATAAATTCTGAGATGGGAAACAAAAAAAGCAAAACCAAACCAAACTAAAAAATGAAATATATTAGAAGGATATTTGAAAATAGAACCACTTGGGGACCTTGTCTACAAATAAGCCAAGCAATGTAGAAAAAAGTAATTTAATTTGGCTGGGGTGAGTGAATTAACTGCCAGGAGTCCACAGTAGTAAGCCAGATACAAAAATTGAAAAATGACTAGAGATTCAGCTGATAAATCATTTTACTTAGGTAATGGGTAACCTATTTGCTTTAGAAGTAAAATAAAACTGGGAACTTGATAATTAACAAAATGTTAATTTTTAAACACTTTATACTATTGAAAATGTAAAAATACTGTCCTTCTTATAGAGAGCTAGTGTACTGAAACCAGTGTGTTTTTTGTCATGACGGAACACACAATGTCCATTTCTACAGCCAACTGTCATGTTGTGGGGTGATCAGTGCTGTATCATAAACCCCATAATTATTTAATTGTCCTTCATCATTCCATCTCATAATTCAAAAATGGCTTTCAGCTATGTGTACAGCAGCATAAAGCTGGGGCTCAAACAGTTTTCTAGCTATTTGGTACGCTACAATAAGATATGAAAATAAGGTAGTTCCAAAAGAAAAATTGTGGGGAGCCTGGTGAGTTTTCTGTCCTCTCCTTTAAATCTTTAGAATCACTTGAACTCTAAATTTTAACTAAAATTCAAGGGAATAAAGTAAGGAAATAAGATGTCTGGCAGTCACTTACTACCAAACACTCCAGTTATTCTTCATGGAATTGTCTGAGGTATTAGCTCCATGTAAAAAGGGAAATTTGAAGTACTAAACTTCTAAGATTTACGTAATGTCAGATCTGTGGAATTGACACTTTATAGTTTGTTGGCATCCAATCTTACGTTCTATCAACCGCTATTGGATCTCTTATTTTAAGTAATATTTCTTACATTGTTATTTCTGTAAATTGAGACTGAGGGTCTCAGTGAAGTACCTCACCTCAGTGAGATTATTAGTGAAATAACCAAAAATAGGGAATCTCAAGGCAAAAGACTGGAGATAAATGCCTCAGGACAACAGCATGCAAATGAAGGACTATTCTGGGAAGAGATTACTTTGCCTCAGGATTAAATTCCCTTGGACTGGAAATTAAATAAAGTTTCCTGGTTTAAAACTACCCCAACTCAGTAGTCTTCATTACATAGGCAGAACTGTTTCTTTAAATTAGCTGGGATTTCTCCATACTATCCTATTTATATGCTTATGTTCTTACTTTGCAAATTACATTTCTCGCTTTCCAAATATATCCTGTTATTCAATTAGTAATTTTGTATCCACTTCTAAAACGTCAGTTTGAAGTTACACAAAAGGTAATTCTCTAAACTTAGTATTTAACTGTTTCTTAAACAAAATATGTTATCAATATTAATTGTGAATGTTTCTCCATTAATGGTAGTGTGAATATTGTGTATTTCTGCTTTTAGCAAATTAGCATTTTATCCAAATACATATTTTCTGCTCATTCATGCTTCAATCTCAAATGTAATGGGATAGAAATGTGACAACTACATTTTATGAAATCAGGATTATGTTTTGTTTATATGACCCTTTTAGAATGAAAAACCATTAAATTAAGTAGTGCTTGTTGTCCTTTACTGTATTTTGATAATTAACAGCTGACTGAAAAATCATGCAAAACCTCAACCCTCTGAAAATATTGATTGCTGAAAGAGCTGGTACAGTTTTCTTGGAACAAGTATCCTCTAGTTGTAAGTCTGCCAGAACCTGAAATAATTAAGTAGAAATGTAGTGCCTTCACTAAAAGACAAAATATAATTGAATAAAAATCAGATAGTAGATGCAGAAAATATTGATATCTTTACGTTTAAGATTGACAATTCTTTCCCTCATATTTGCAAATTACGAAATCTGTGTAAGACTGCTAAGAACACAACATTTAAGAATAGTTTCTGAGCATCGTGGTCATCTTTCAGTAACCCTTTCCCAATGGAGTTCCTTTTTACTTGTAAGAATCTGTTAGTGTACCTTTCAGTACGCTAGGTGAGAATAAGGCAGGTTAAATCCAACGGAAGAGTAGTTAACTGTGGGCTTTTTCTGTAACTGGACTGTATGTCTTTTTTTCTGGTCCAGCATACCTTTACTTATCTTCTGATTTGACACTTGAGTGCTGAAGTTCACCTAAAGCACTGTCATTATTTAAAGGCTCTGGTGCTTTCACATTCATCTTTAAAACTTCTGTATTGGTTGTTAGCTCTATTTCTCTTTTTGTAACATCATAGCATATTCAAGAGCGTGGCAGAACACGAAAAAGATCTCCAAGCTAGAAAAGCAAAGGATATGTAGCCAAATGTCTGAAATAGAATTTGACTCTACAAGTTATTTGATGCATTTAAAACAACTTAAACTTCTAAAAAACCCCAAAGTCCATAATTGTTACCCACAGTCACTTCCTCAGAATCACAGAACGGTTGAGATTGGAAGACGCATCTGGAGGTTCCTAGAGGTCATCTCCTTTCCTGGGTCAAGGAATCCTTTTCTCACCCACTCAATTAACTGCCAAAACTCATGGTGCCTCCCCATTTGACCCAAAATTTTTGTAACTTTTTATTTTTAACAAACTAGATACTTCATTCCTGTAGATGTGTGCTTATTGTTGTCTATGCCTCTATGCCTGGGACCAGAGATGAAAAAGATTGGTGAAGTTGTCCTATCAGAGCATATTTGACGAGACCAGGCCCCTGGGAACAAGATTTGTTTTTAAGGAAGTGATTGACATCTTTTATATAGTATGCTGGAAATAGAATTGGAACATTGCATTGGATATATGCTCTTGTTTTTCACTGCCAAATTTGCAGTAGTTAAAATATTTAAATTAACAGAAACAAAATAAAAAGTACTGGCAATCTTCTCATGTTTTCATCTGCTTGATAAGACTATATTTATGTTAGAAATATCACTTCTCCCGATTTCCCTGCTCTATCCCAATTTGAGATATTCTCCAAGTTGAAGGCTTTAGCTGGGCTGCATACATTTTCCCAGTTGAATGACAGGAAGTGGAGCACAGTGAATAACACTCTTCCATTTCATTGTCAATATGTCTGTTTGTGTCAGAATGATTTGAAAATGAAACAGAATTCCAAAAGATGAAACTTTCACCTTTATTGGGGGTGAGAAAATGTAAAACTTCTCTAATTAGTTAAGTCTATGTTCTGAAAACATGTTCCATTAAAAAAAAAACCACAAGGGAAGTATTTTCTTATTGTTTTTAATTAAGACTTCTAGTTTTGTAATTGAACAAACAAAAGAGAATATAATTGTGTCTAGATGGAAGCTAAAATGCTATACCAGGAAATGACCGCTCTCAGGCTGGCAAATTCTCATACTCTTTCCCAGAACACTGATTATTGGACATTCCTTGATTTATATACCTTTTCCATATGACAAGCTTAGCAATTATTGCATTCCTATTTATTTTCTCCTAAGAATATGACATTTTGCACATACCTAGAATACAATCTAACCTTTAGACTATTTGTTGCAGGAAATTATACTTATTGCCAATGTATTTAAGCTGATGATACAAGTATTTTAAGATGGTGATACTTTGCACATAAAGCTGTTACTAAAAGATCAGAAATTAACAGAAAGAAAAGAAGCCAGTTTGTAAGTCTCACCCTCATGCAAGTGAGCCATTACTTGCATGAATGATCACAAATTTCCACTTTTGCTGCATCAGACAATTGCTTGTGAAAACTCACCATTTTGTAATCAGAAGACAGGGGCGCAGGGTAAACTTATGTTATAAGCGTACCCTCAGTGTGAGATTTGTCATACACCAATATATAGAAACACTCTACTCATACAGTCTTACCTCAGTTCAGATTTATTTTCATATGGCATTTAGTCACAATGAACACAGTTTTTTTGATGTACTTGAGGTATTAAGGATCACATTCTAATTCCAGCTGAGTATTTCTATGAACCTGTAAACATATGGCTTTCTGGTTGTGTTGGAAATTTTCAAGAAATGTGGAGGTGTGTGTTTGAAGTTGGAAGCTGACCCATAACACTGTGTAGTGCAGTAAAAGGGTTCTATTTTTTTTTCTGTAATGGTCCATGCAGATGAACAGTTTTATCTTTGTGCACTGGTTAACTGATTAGAAAATGCATTTCAGAATAATGATCTCAGTCAGATGTCTTTTAACCCCTTCTTCCTTTAGATACTCTCTCAATGCCATTCACAAGGATATTTATGGAACACTAAGTGGCACGTATATTTTAGTTTTCTGGGGGGAAATACAGTCTATTGCAATAAACATATTTCTTCTACTCTAAATACTCCTCAGGCAGTGTGATCTTACATGTCTCTGAAAGAGACATTTTGCAATGGGGTGAAGGTCAAGAGAAGAATACAAGTGAGCGGGGGAAATAAAGAGGGAGAGGATATTTATGGATAAGCCAAGGGAGCAGTGCCTGCTAATCATAGAAGATCTATGGGAAATCAAATTCTTATTGTAGGGTATCTGTGCAAGGATTAGTTCCCATCCTTCCTTTACTACTGGCAGCACAAACTCAAGAGCTTTGCAGCTAATGGCTTCCCCGGCATTTGACTTGAGTGACTGTCCCTAGGCTCACTCCTTCTTCAAGCTGACAGCTTCTCAGCCTGCTTAATACCAGCCATGCTGCATTCATGAGGAGACACTCCTGAGGCATTGTAACCTGCTATGTAAGCTCTGTTCCTATTCCTGCCATTCTCAGGGTCTCAGTGCTTCCCTCTGTGTTCTTACACTTCCCTCCAAGCAATGCAGCAGAAAGAACATTTGACTAATTCTATTAAAGCTACTGAAATAACACAGAAATGTGAATAAATGTAGGTGAAGCACAGTAAAAGTGGTTCTCTTTCCCTTAAAGGGAGTATGGTATTTCTATTAGTAGACTTACTATACTTTTTTCTAGAAAAAAATTGATTTTCAATTAGAAAAAGAATATTTTTACCTAGATACACAGAAAAGAACATGCATTTAATAATAAACAGCCTCCTGTTGGTTGCTTTAAATTAGCCATTAGTCCAGTCTCAGGAAGTTATCTTACAGTCACAGGACAGCTATATTAGTCTCTCCTTTGTCCTGAAAAAAGCTTTAGTGCCCCTCATGTTGCTTCATCATGCCAGCTCTTCTTTTCTCACTGTATTCTAAAGGAGGATTTTTTAACTTCATGAATCATTCACATTGCAGAGTAATAATTACTGTAAGTCAGTACATAATCTTCTGTGCTTAGACTAATTCAGAAAGGTGTATTTGATTTTTCCTGAGACCTCTTCAGTTCTGGTCTTATAGAGTTCAGTCTGACCACACTTTCTCCTTATTTGGACCACCTTTCTGTTTCTTGGCTTTTAACATTCAAATAGCTTTCTCCTAAGCTTTCCCCTCTTAGGTTTATCCCTGCATTTTAGGAATGCTCTGCCTTTCAGTTCTAAGCTCACTTAACATGCTGATAATAGCTGTTGTCTCAAATTTCTTTTTGCCAAGTTGATGTGGACTAATTCCAAACCAGTGCCTGTCATTTTCATGCACTGAAGATGCTGTCTGGAATGTCTCTAGCAGCGTTTTGCAATCCATACTCCTTTCTCCTTGTCCTCCCTGCTGGTTTTCAACATTATTGCTTGATCTTTCCTTAAACTGGATGTCCTTTAGATATTTTTAAATTACTGTCTTTTGACTGTCTGTCTCTAAACATTTATTCTTTGTTTCTGTGGACTACTTTCTTCATCATGCATTACATTCTTCAATCATGTTACACATTGCCAGCTTGTTTTCTTATCCCTTTTTCTTTTTTTGAGTGGGGAACAGGGTAATCTCAGGTAATGATAATGTTAAGAAAAGACCTCCCATTTTTATCCCAGATTTTTCCATTCATATTTTAGACTTGTGTGTCACCCGTTGTTAAAGACTGCATGTATTTAATGGTATGGATTTAGTTTCTAAATCTGTGTTCTTTTTCTTTAACTCTGTCCTGTTCTTATTGACATCAACATTATCACTCTGCACCTGGTACCTACAACAGAAGGGCTGTTTGGTCTCCCATATCTCTCTTAACTAAGAATAATTTTACCTGAGTAATGCATTTCATTCAGGAAGTGACTATGACTTTTTGTGAAGAAAAGTTCTGTTGTTGGCTGGGAGTGCTTGTTCTACTGTTATGTGTTTACTAGCA
This sequence comes from Aegotheles bennettii, assembly GCA_013398125.1. NCBI lineage: Eukaryota > Metazoa > Chordata > Aves > Caprimulgiformes > Aegothelidae > Aegotheles > Aegotheles bennettii. The sequence goes on along the minus strand of VZRW01011265.1, from coordinate 161,576 downwards.
AATTCAATAATGCCACGCATTTTGTGTTAGAATTTCTAAATCTGATATTTTGCTTTCACAGAATCCTAGGGGTTGGAAGGGACCTTGAAAGATCATTTAGTCCAATCCCCCTGCCAGAGCAGGGTCACCTAGAATACATCACACAGGAATGCATCCAGTCGGGTTTTGAATGTCTCCAGCAAAGGCTTTATGTTCATCCAGTTCAAAAATTCTTGTTCAGGCTATGATCTCCCATGTGTATCTCTCCTATTGATCCCTGAAAAATTATAGTTGTCCATGGTGGGTTTTTTTTTCAGTTTCATTGTTCAAATTTCGCTTCTGTTGAACCAAATTCAATAATGTCATATAAAGTACTTATTTATTGGACCAGTGCAACTGAAAGCTGTGATTGATGACACAGTTGATTTAACTCAGACTGGCAATCCAGTGCAGGATTCTTGTTCCTCCATCCCCACCATGTTTTGTGTGATCTCTGTACCTCTCAAAACTTGTTTTCTGTGCCAATTGCTATGTATAATATTAGTCTGAGATAAAATGCAAACTCAACATCACACCAAGACAAAATGAAAGCACGTGCTGAGACAGAAGAATCACAAACAAAAGATTAATGGGACAAATGTTTTGGGGGAGGTCAAGCTGGCTTTACATGTTCATCAACCAACCTCAAGTTCAAAGGTCACTGCTTCTGTGACCATCATCACAGGGATATTGGTCATCAAAAAAACACTGTAGTAAGATCACTTTATTGTAAATATCAGTGGGCAATGTGAGGAAGAACAGTTAATCTGTTCAATATGTGTCATGTTCTTCTTTCAAAGAGAAATTTGTTTAAAGATAAAGTGTCTTAAAAGATGCTAGAATATGTGCTTCACAGTCTGATATTTGGGACTTTTTTCAAAATTTTTTCTACAATTGAGCATGAAATAAAAATCAAGCTTGATAATAACTATTCTGTACTGGATTTACTGCATGTTCAAAACAAAATTTTGCATAAAGCTGCACTGTGTTGTGTTTTTATTTGTTAGTTTCTTTTACCAGGGGTAACACAAAACATTCCCTTCAGCCACTCCCCGCCCAATAAAAATAAATAAGTCCCAACAAAATCCTTGTGAATTATTTTGATTTGTGAGAATAGAAACTCCCAGTGAAAAACTCCCAGTGAAAATAAAATTTCCACCTACTATATTATGTCCAACATAAAAGATATGTTTTGAGAAAATATTCTCAAGCTAGGGAAACATCTAAATTCAGATATTATTTTTATACCTGCAAATTCTAGTTACAGACCAGAACTCTGATCTATGAACTAGGTATTTCTATTACTTTATAGGATTACTTTTGGGATAAGGTAACCTAATACCTAATGCTTTGCACTGTGACACAAGGGCAAGGACTATACCAAAAATTTAACAGACTCAAGCACTTCAGCACTATCCTGTGTTCATCAGTTCTGCTTAAAGGCATACCATGCTTCTCGACTCAGTTTCTGCTACATGCCAACAAACACTGGTAGTGCTTGAGCTCTGTCTGGGAAACAGCACGGTCTATGGATCTTTCCCAAGAGGTCACATAGACTGGCTGATAAGACAGCTTTGCTATGAAGATATACTCTGTTCCATGCAACTCACACTCAGGGACAGGTATGGACTTTGGACATTTTATTAACTAATATATTTGCAATTAAATTAAATTTGCAATTAAATTTCTGACTCTAATTTTCTAGTTTGGCCTCTTAGATGACTTTGCACAGAACATTTCACTAGTTTTTCTGTTCCCAAAGACTGGTAAGTAATGCTGGCACATCTTCTGATTTTAATCACAGGGAATATAAGTAGAGGGTAGATCAATTTTCACTCTTACAAGACTATGAAAAGTTTTACTTCATGGCACCAAAGAAAAAATTGTCTTACCTACTTATTTTCACTTTAAAATTGTATACAAATATGTAAAGGGTGAGGGTCAGGACGACGGAGCAAAGCTTTTTTCAGTAATGACCAATGATAGGACAAGGGGCAATGGTTGCAAACGGGAGCATAGGAGGTTCCATGTGAATATCAGGAAAAACTTTTTCACTGTGAGAGTGACAGAGCACTGGAACAGGCTGCCCAGAGAGGTTGTGGAGTCTCCTTTGCTGGAGACATTCAAAACCCGCCTGGATGCGTTCCTGTGTGATGTACTCTAGGTGATCCTGCTCTGGCAGGGGGGGTGGACTAGATGATCCTCCGAGGTCCCTTCCAACCCCTAGAATTCTGTGATTCTGTGATTTTAAATGGTAACCTCTCCAGTTACTATTTTGTTTATTTTAATGGGTGAGAGATAACAGTGAAAACAGGAGATAATCTTCTGGATTCTATAATCCATTTTTCTATTTTTGAAGTTTTCATTGTCAAAATTTCCATGACTAAAGAAAAATACCTCATAATAGTGGAAAAAATTGTGAAAATGCTTCCAATATGATTTACATGGTAAAAGTTTTACAGCTTCATCTGCTGGTAGTATTTGTGAGAAGAACCTTTTTTCAAAATAAATGGCAAAATGCTTTGCTTGTGGAGTGAGATCATCTCCTGAAGATCTACACAGCCACTGAGATTTCAAAGCAGTCACGGATGTAGCATCTAGGTGACGTAAAATTTCCCTAATTAGAGAAACAAAGTTAGATGCATGCACCCAACAACCTTCCCTTTTCTCTCTTCTGGAGAAGACATATAAAACAAAATGCCTAATCTCTACTAACTCATGTGAATCCTTCCAAGGAAAAAATGCAAACCCATGCTAAGCTTCATTGGATGACTGGGGCACTGGACTACAGAGAGAATATTATCTTCCTAATCAGTGCAAAGAATTGCATGAAAAACAATGTGGTATGTACAAATATCCTTAGCTGAAAAGGTTCATTAAACTTGATATACACAAAAGCTGATATATTCTATACCCATCATTTAAATAAATACAAGTGTTTGTAATCTAATTTTCTGACTGTCTAAATTTCACTTGTATTCACTATTTATTTCACAAGAATAATCTAGGTGGGACATAAGAATTTTTTAAACTACAAACTTGAGAGCCCAGTTATGTTTTTAACTGGTTTTTCCAATGAAAGGACACTGCCGAAACATCCTCCATTGTGCATACAGTTTTGTCTCTTTCCAGCAACTTTTTACTGAAAACTCTGTCAGTTTAGTATTGTAATATCAATTACAATGTCAACTGAATTTGACAGAAGACTAGACATGTCAGAAACATTAAATTTACAGCCAAAAGTATAAAGTAGAAAGGAGAAATCAATTTGGGGATGGAGCAAAAGGGTGAAGAATTCAGGTTTTGAGGAAGAAGAAAAATCTTTAATTTTATTGGGACTGCCAGAGCAGATGACAACCAAAATTCTACAACTTCCAGCTTTTGGTATTTGAGCTTTAAACCTGCATAATCTTACTTGCAGAAATGTAATATCCTTGTACCTTGTTTTCACTCCCTTTTGTAGTGCACATAGTCTAGTAATAAATTGTTAACTTCATTTTAAAATTTGTATTGAGGTATACTTAAGTCTTAAACCTTGGTTTTAGATTCTATAAACATATTTCTATTTCATACAAGTGTTCTTTCATTTCTGAATTTTATTAATTTTCCTATTCCAAGTAAATGTAATATTTTTGATGGAAAGACATACAAGACCCTCTAAAATATATATATTTTCATTTTTATTTTATTAATTCTCAGAAAACTGTAAACCATTGATTTTTAATATCTGAAAATATTTAATCTTAATAACTGATTAACATTGCTACAGGCAAAATTTCCCTAGGAACAACCATGCATCTGGTAGCAAAAGAAAAATAGAGAGAACATCTAACTTCAGGTATAAGGAGCTTTCTATGCTCAACAGAAGTGAGGACCTCAAGAAACTCTGCTCCATTTACTCCTCAAGACTTAAATGATTAAGCCTATGTCAATTCTGGCAGACATTTGTCCTATCCTTTTTGAAAGATGGCCAGTAATGGAGACTTAATAATATCACCAAACAGTCTATTTTGCTATTAATGACATGAGAATTTATTTACTAATATATCACTTGATTTATTTTCTGCTGTATGACTTTTGGTCCTTTTGACTGTGGAGGCAAAAAACTGATTTTTCTTTTCCCTTTATAGTAGCCTATATCTGCACACACATGCACAAATATGCTCACACGTAAATATATGTAGCTGTATATAAATACATATATGTTTTGTTTCTTCCTTTACTTCCTAAGCTTGATTTCTGGCTTAAGGTAACCAAAGTCATTCAATAATTCCTTTTAAAGCAGTTGTGATTTTTAGATTTATGATTGTTTCTGTTTGTCTCCTCTGGGCAACATTTTGCTTGAAATGAATGTCCGATACTCTGCTCAGTATTCCAGCTGGAGACTTGCCAACTCCAAACAGGACTGTTTAGTACTTTTACTTGCTCGTCATATTCACATACGATGTCTGAATTTTTTGCAACAGACTGATACTTTTGGCACATATTCAGAGTAGGATTCCTTATAGCCTCCTTTTTTTTTTTTTCCTGATTGACTGTTTTAATGTTACCTTCTCCAGTCTGTTTTATTCTGCATTTGCGCAACTGATTACTGATGTCCTATTTGCTGTCTATTGCACCTGTCCATAAGGTTTCTTACTAATCACTCATTTTTTACTCTATTTATCATAAACATTTTGAATTCTAATCTTACCCTCCCAAACACCCTCATGTTTATGTCACTTGAAAATATAATAAAATATTAAGGAAAACATTGATTGCCTTAGGCTGAGAACAAAACCTGCCCAACCTCACTCAATTACTTTCTGCTGTTTCAAAGTGAATTGATAGCTGCTCTTTGAGCAGGGTAACCCAGAAATTTTGGTACAGATTTCAGTTTAGTGCTTTTTACCCTAGTTTGCTAATGAGACTACAGCATGGAGAGGGTAAAATCAAATTACCTACCACTTCTCTCTTACTATGGAGGATCTCCTGGCAGCTCTTCAATTTCTTCCAGTGCCCTGTGCCAGTGCCCTGTGCCAGTGATCTCATGTTCTTGCAGATGTCTCAGCAGTCTCTAACCACCCCTTCCTCTATCCTAGAATATGATCCTACCTCCCAGATACTCAAATTAACTGTCCTGACTGCCAGCTCATTGTTGACCTTTTCTCATTGAGCATCTCAGCCTATTGAGAGATGTGTCTTGACCATTGCCAGGATATGGGGGAGCTAGGGACAGGAGCCACCCAAAGTCATGGAACAACAGTGGATTTTACATGACAAGGCTGAAAATGCCTAATTGTTCCTTCTTCACCTTAGGAAAAGACCGAGAGATCTTAAAAATATGTGTTTCACAGACTAGATAACACCTTCCTGTGGCCCAAATGGTGTAAGCTAATTCTCAAGAATATGAGGATCCATTTACAAAGCGTTTTAAAATAGTGGTGGATGCAGTAATATTTCCCTAAGTTTGCATGCATCCTGAAACAACTAATCAGTGAAGCGAACTCCTCTGTTTCTATTTAGCTGATTGGAATATCTACTTTGAAGCCCACTGATGCCATGTTGCTGTTGACATTTACTATTTAGTTACTGTTCATGGAATGAGGCCAAAAAATGAGATTTAAACCACTTTGGCTTGCAAACTAAGGATTCGAAGTGTGGAAAGGAGCAGAGGAAATTATAAGAAGAGAGCAGAGAAAAAAAAGAAGCAAAGAATAAAACCAGAAGTGGGCAGAGGAGGGTCAGATTTTTTCAGAGAGTAATAAATCTAACAAGAAAATATTTGGACAGTTAAATAAAAGTCTGTCTGGGAGTTCTATGCCAACTTTCTACTGATGTCAGTGGGTGTTGTGGCCCCTGCACTGCAGACAGTATATAGTCCTGAATCTATACTTCCTGCTACAAATAATCATATTTTGATATTGCCAGATCCAATAATCATGTGAAACTTTTGAGCGAGTTAGGTAACAGAACAAGTGAAACTGACTTTTAAGTTAAGATGTTTAAAAACAAATAGCCATTCTCCTTACTTACTGCTTTTACAGCCTGTGGGGTCAACCTGGGTTGTGTTCTAAGGCTGCGCTCTGCACCCATGGGAATCTGAGAGGTTTTTGGCTGAAGCCCGCATAGATACTTGACTCCAGAAGGGGGAGCTTCAGCAGGCACAATCGCAGTACAGTCAGTTTGCAATGAAATATTTAAATAGTTGCTCTCTTAAAAATAGAATTGTTGCTTTTTGTCCAAGTGAAGGCAGAATTTGATCTGATCAGAACATAGGTAATGCTCTAACTCTTTTCTGTCTCCAAGCACTCTCTAATGTTTTTTTTTTAATAAAAAAAATGACAACTAAATATAATTGTATATCTATTGAAAACAAATATATTTAAACTTAGGGACATGTTTAAGTAAATTAGGCCTAAGAATGTAATTTCTTGCATTGTTCTAATAACTTTCAGTGTGATTGTCTGAAAACAAAGAACAAGCTGACTGTTTTCCATTCAGTCTAGGTAAGGAAAAATACATGTCTTTTTTGTTTATTGATAGCTTAAATAATGAATAAGGACTACAAGTTTAGATAGCTGCTAGGGCATTTTATTAATCTGATTTTCTCAGGAGACCATTATAAACACACAGTTGTTAGGAACAAACTAACTACTAACAAACTAACCTGTGTTTTTAAGTGCACAAGTGCATTAAATCTGAAAGAAAACAGAAATGAGCTTGAAGACAGAAAAGGACAAAGGTACTCTTATAATTAAACCCTTGGTGAAATCCAGTAATAGTTTTTTGGGAGCAAAGTGCTGATTAAGAATATGGGAGTCAAAAAAACAGGCAAAGAATCACTAGTGCCAAGGCAAAAAATTTCTGAGTTCCTACATCTCAACTTTAGGGTAGAGATTGTCCTATAGGTTTCAGAGTAACAAGGCAACTGACACATACAGAGCTTTGCCCTTATATGCTTTGCACAAATCCCTTAACTTCCTTGGAAAGCTTGAAAACCTGGCAATTGGTACCTGCAGAACTATCTCACTCTCAAGCAATGACAGCAATGCAGTATGTTCTGGATATATCCCTCTGAATTTGGATACTGGAGTCATTTAGAAGAAGATCATAGTATCAGACACACTGTGACCTGGTTCAGGGATTTCAGTCTTTTAAAATTGTGATGGACTCTAAAACCCAGAAAGTATTCACTTGTAAACTTGGGCACTGATACAATTTATGATATATGCAATATTTTAATTTACAACTCTTTCAACCATTCCATTTTTATAACTATTGAAAATTGGCAATAAGTCAAAGAGTAGTACTTTCTAAGATATTACTTCAAATCACATTAGATCAGTTTTGGATACATTATGAAAAATTAAAAAATTAATAACTAAGTAAAGTAGAATTAAACAATGAAATCATGGCTAAAGGGACTGAAAAAGGTTTTTTATAAACTACATAGGATACTGTTACTTCCTCTGGAATAGACAATTCTAGTCAAAGGCAAATATAAAATTTATCTCTTTTGAAATCCCTCTCTATGCTCATTGTACCCATTCATTATGTGTCCAGAATAAATTCAATTGAAACTGGTGTTATTCTTTCTGTTGGTTTGAATGGACTTTAGAGTACAGACTCCCTTCTACTTCCAATATATAACTACATCTGTATTTTATTTGCTGTTATGATATAAAACATATCTTTAGCTTTCAGCTACGGTTTCCAGATTCTTGATGCTTTTTGTATAATAAATTCAAGCCTCTGGGTAACAAACTTCTTTTTCTTAGTTATGTTTTCATGGATTGCTTAGATATATTCATTGCCCCTTAGGGCTGACAGTTCACACATTTTATATTCACCTCCATATTAAACAGCCATTAATATTATCTATTTGCTCGAAGTGAAACCAGTAGCTTATGTTTGGCTTTCAGAAAGGCATCTATTCAAAGACATCAGAGAATGTAGAAGCTGTGACTTCCCCTACTAGTTTGTTCTCTTAGTGCAAGATAGGCACTGTTAAAATATGTCTATTTTCTATGCCTCTTACTGTAAGTCTGTAAAGTCACTAAGGATACTCTGCAGCTTTTAGAAGAAAAAATAATTAAATTTAAGACTAGAGGATCAGAAACTGAATAAGTAATCCAAAGATCAACCTAAGAATCATGGCTCAGGAGTGTGTCACCATTTCAGAGTTCTTCAGTTTCTATGTAGCATATCTCCAAGTTTCATTCACTAACTTTCTCAGTGTTTAAACCAATGTACTCACACAAGAATGTTCTAAATATTCCCTACAAAACACATAAATCATGATAGAGTAGTATCACTTTTAAAATGTGTGATAATTCTGAAAATCCTAATGAAATATTTTGTTTTTCTTTGCTAGTTCATGGAAATACAGATTCAAATAGGAAAGCAGGATCACGCTGATTTAAGGAGTTAAAATACAGCAAGTTCTGTGTGATTCAGAACCCAAATTTGCACACAAGTACTTGTTTTCCTAGTATTATCATGAAATGTTTTTACAGTTATTGGCATTGTGAAGCATATCTGCATATTTTTAGGGTTTTTATTTGATTAATTTAGAGAATGATCTATGAAAATGATGAAAAATATAAATGTCCACTTCCAATGTCACTGTATTTTCCAGTTGCTCATGTATTTCATCAACTATTACACATTGTCAAACTGAAAACAAAATCTAAAAGAAAGGATGGCATTTGGAAGGAGGAAGTCAGAAGTGTTTATTAGGCTTAGAATCTAAGTTTGGCTGCCATTATGTCAAGGAGTACAAAATTACTGTATAATAAACATATCAGAAACATGTGACAAGGACACACTTGTATCTTAAAATCATACCAAAGATCAGTAAACATCAAATGTTCTTTTTAATTAATTTTCCAAAATCAAAATGGTGATACTTTGAGCCTGTTTTATGCATGCACATGCATTCATACACATTCTCTCTCTCGCTTCTCATGATTTTACTGTAATTTTTATTCCATAAAAGGTTTTAGGTAATTTTTGTAGTAACCTCTGATGAAAATCAAGAAAATAAAGAAAAGGTGTGTTTTGACTCCAAGAATCTTTATTTTATTTTTTTTTAAATACTTTTTTCCTACTTTATTTTTCGCACAATGATGAAGTTAGATTAAGTATTTCAGAAACATGAATGGAAAACCCCTTTTTTGATAATCCATATTCTTCAAAAGTTAATATAAATGACAAATTTGTCCCTTTCTCACTTAGTCCACACTGGCCTGTCAAACACTCACAGTTTATGATAGTAAGACCCTGTTAACACATGAACAACTTAAGCTGTAGGATCTTTGTACTTCATCAGCCCGTGTGAGATTGGAGATCTAAGAATGATCCTCAAAGGTCTTGTAGATTGAGCATATATACAAAAAAAGCATGGATGTGATGTCACTTTTGTCCAAGGAAAAGAATCGCTTCATCTCTCAGATATAGGGAGAATTGATGAAACAGTGAAAAAAGGGAGGCCTGAATGATTTGAGGTTTTTGATGGTGACCAACAAGCAAGGAATGTATGTCTGCATGTGAGATACTACTCCCTGTAATTAATCTGAGATATATATCTAAAAGTCACCTTAATATCCCGAAAAGCATAGTAGTCTTGTATCATGAGTGTTTAGACAAGAACTCCATAAAACGTCTTAAAAAATTTGATGAATGCCTGCAGAGCAACTCTCTATTACAAGTCTGTTAATGAACAGCTCCCAATATTTCATATCTAGTCCTTTGTATTAAGTCTACTCAACATAATTTAGGTAAACTTCATTCAAAACTTCTTGTACAACTTTTTTTACAGAATATATTTTTAAATAAAAGCAACAAAAAAATTTCAAAATATGACATCATTTTCCCTTCCACCATATACTGTATCTCAAAACATTTCATCAATTGTCTAAAATCGAACAAAAATATCTTTGCTGTCTGAAAAGTGCACATAAAGTCTTTGAAATTGAAATTATGTTTTCTGGAAGGACAGTTGAAGTTAAAAGACACAAAACTGGGTAATAAATAGCAGAAAGCAGAAAGCTGGATAAAGGTGGAACACCAAGGGTCTTAAACTTACATGAAGTCAGTGAAAAGTGGACATAAAAGCCTATTACATGAAAATATCAGCCTTTTACAGCCACTTTACATTATCTATGCACTGTTGTAAATATTTGATTTAGTACAGGACAACAGTGAGTTGAACCTATATTAATGTCCTGGTTTGAGCCAGGGTAGAAACCATTTTCTTTTAGTAATTTTACTTTTCAGTTAAGTCTCTTCTAAGTAGGAGGTACTTGCTGAAATTAACTGCATGTTTTTCAATTGAGGGAAGAAAGGAAGGAAGGCAGGAAGGAAGGCAGGAAGGAAGGAAGGCAGGAAGGAAGGAAGGAAGGAAGGGACCTCTTTTTCCTCTAGGCTCTTGAATGTTGATGAGTATGTGTTCTTGTTTTCTTATCTGCCCAACAACCATATGTGACTTTGATTGACCATTGATAACTTCTTTTAGACTTCTCCCTCTCATATACATGTAACCACATTCACACACACAGGAAAGGTAATTTCGTGTTTGAAAGCCTTGTTAAGCTTTCCTTCTGTTGCTTATTTCTAAAGGTCCTTCCCTCTGGAACCTTCCAAATTTGATCAGCAGTGAGAGTAAAGGAAAATGCTTAGGCAGAAATGCTGTGCTCTAAATAAACATTAATGAATAATGGACCAAGGGTTTGATACCCATTCTTAACTATTCTGTCTGACTGAGAAATTGCTGAAGAGTTATGTCGAGTTCTAGGTGTCTTTTTCTTTTATTATAAACTGCTAGAAGGGCCAAAAGCTATCCTTTTAGTTATTATCAATTCAGGTTGTTCATTTGATACCAAATTACTTTGGCACTCAGGAAACCCTATTCATTCTGGGCAGCTCAGTGTGAAAAGCTGACAAGGAATGTAAAGAAAAGTTGGGATAGTAATTATCCAGCTATGTTCCAGGCTTTATAACACCATGTGAAAACAACTGAAGCACTGGAATCAGGGCTGAATATCTCCCACTTGCTTTCTTTCTGTGTTCCTGAATATATTGATAATGGAGCATACAGTTGATTATACACAGCTCACTTTTTTCAGCTAAATTATTACCTCACTTGATTTCACCAATTCTCATGACCCTTCCCTTAAACAATTTCAGGGAAACAGTGTGAAGAATAGTGGAGCACTTTCATAGCTTGCTGTTAGCTTGCCACCAGCTTAGTGGAACTATACAATAAGTTGCCCATATTGAAATAATTACACAAAACTCACTGGGTACACCATTTCATTTACTCTTTAAAATCTGAAGACTGTAGTCAGATCACATTTCTTTTCCACTAATTTTTCTATTTCATTATCAACCACGTGTTTTAGTCTGTAGAAATAAAAAGACAATCTTTAGAATAGAAACAGAGCAAGAGTTACCCACAGAGAGAACTCCTGTGACTTTTTATTTAAGTGTTCTCATTCATGTTTTATGATCTTCACTAGAAGCATTTGTCTAAATGAAGAAATATGTTCGAGTACAAGAAAGGAATTGACATGTGGGACATCTGTATTTGCCAGTTTGAGGGATCTACATAAAGTTTATAAGTTCTTGGGGGAGTGTTCGTATCCCAAAATCATCAGTGCGTATAGAAGCTACTGCAACAGTCAGTATGGTGGCACTTAGGTAAAAATACCTTGTTTTAGACTCTTGTGTGTTATGTGTGTATGAGGAATTCTGGCTATTGTATGCCCTTGGGTTTTCAGATGGAATAGTCATAAGGGTGCAGTTCTGGAAAAGGTTTGTTTAGCTTATTTGAAGGCCTGGGGAAAAGACAGTACACTGTGCTAGACACTGGTGTCTTAGGTGGTGAGAAAGATCTCATGGGGAGACCTTTGCAACTTTGTAGGAGTCTCGGTTAAATAAGTTGGATCCAGCTGCCTATGGGGGTGGATTTCCACTTATTCAAAACCTATTAAGGGGCCAGAGTCAATTTTCAGCAGTGTTGGTTCAGATTTCCCTAGGAAAAGAGGGGAAGAAGGGACCTCTTGAATCAATGACTGCATCTGCATACTTGCTAATGGAACAGCCATTTATTACTTAGTGCCAAGAAGGCAGCCCCACCACTCAATTTTGATCACTTACAGAGCTGGGGAGCCAGAATTGCACCCAGCAGCCCTTTGGCCTATGTCAGGTATCACTTCAGGCAATGCTTGGGCACAGTATTGGAGTTAGGACAGCTCACTAGTAGTGTCCCAATAGGGAGTTTGGAAGCAGCTACAGTATTTTGGATCATAGGAGACTTTAACAGTATGGACATAGGGCATTTCATGTCAACTAACATTAGTGCTAAGGAGCATTCCTGGACATGTCTAACTTAAACACAGCAACCAAGCACCTTTCTTCTTTTATAAAGAGACCCCATATCAGGTAATTTCTTCTATAAATGAACTTTACATTTCCACCATGTAAAAATTAACTGATTGTTTGACTCTTTCACTACCTCAAAAAGATGTTCTAAGATCCAGATGGTTTCCAGCAAGCAGGGCTCATCCCTCACTTCCAGCTTACTTCATATGGTTGGTTACTTTATACCAACACTTTTTTGCTAAAAGTTATTTTGCATGTAATTGGCACTTTGCACTCCATTGTCTTTGTCTCTTTACACATCTGGCATATGTATGCAGCAATAATACCTGTACTGTGACAATAGATGCAGATACATACTTAAGATGTCAGCCTCTGAAAATTTGGCTTCTGTAACTGCTGGTTCTCAGTGATACAAAAATATAATATTGTAGTAGTTTGTAAATATAAACTCACTTGTTCTTTTATAGATCATATTCGTACTCTGTGCTTATATATGCTGATTTTTGCATGTTTTGAAACTTCTGAAACTTCATGACTGATATCCATCCACTGTATACAGGAAAATAAAACTTACTGAACATTGTTACCAATATCTATTTTATTTATACATTTCAGAGAAAAAGAAATATAACATGGACTATAGTCTTGCCTTTGTGAAAATAAATTTATGAATGAAATCACATTTTTAGCTCACCGATAAATTCTGAAAAAACCTAATTCAACAACATTTTTAAATTCCATTTAAAAAGTATAGATATCAACATACTGGGATTCAATAGACATAATTTAGAAAATCACACACAATTTTTTAATTAATTAAATCCTTTATTTGAATTTTTATAACATATTGTATAGAATTGTGCAATATGTATACACATAGCCTACATATACAGCTTTTGAGAATTTCACAGAATCACAGAATTCTAAGGTTGGAAGGGACCTCGAAGGATCATCTAGTCCAACCCCCCTGCCAGAGCAGGGTCACCTAGAGTACATCACACAGGAACGCATCCAGGCGGGTTTTGAATGTCTCCAGGGAAGGAGACTCCACAACCTCTCTGGGCAGCCTGTTCCAGTGCTCCGTCACTCGCACAGTGAAAAAGCTTTTCCTGATATTCACATGGAACCTCCTATGCTCCAGTTTGCAACCATTGTCCCTTGTCCTATCATTGGTCGTCACTGTAAAAAGCTTGGCTCTATCGTCCTGACACTCACCCTTTACATATTTGTAAACATGGATGAGGTCACCCCTCAGTCTCCTTTTCTCCAAGCTAAAGAGCCCCAGCTCCCTCAGCCTTTCCTCATAAGGGAGATGTTCCACTCCCTTTATCATCTTAGTGGCTCTGCGCTGGACTCTCTCAAGCAGTTCCATGTCCTTCTTGAACTGTGGGGCCCAGAACTGGACACAATACTCCAGATGTGGCCTCACTAGGGCAGAATAGAGGGGGAGGAGAACCTCTCTCGGCCTACTAACCACCCCCCTTCTAATGCACCCCAGGATGCCATTTGCCTTCTTGGCCACAAGGGCACATTGCTGGCTCAAAATTTAATAGAAATGTATCTCTGATACAAAATTCTATTAAACAGTTTCAGTATAGAAAGTTTCATAGTCCCTTTTTCATTCTGTAGGAATATTTCATAGGGATTGATTGTGTGATTACTGTATGTGTATAAATGAATTAAAACTATTTATGTGTACAAGTTTTAGCTAGAATATGCTTCTTGGTTTGCTATCAGTGTAACTGAAAGCAGAATTTATCCCATTAATAAACAGAAATTGATAAAAGCATTACAGTTTTTAGTTTTAAAATCTGAATTCAACATATGCTATGTTCTCTGCACGAGCTGCATTTGCATATTGTATTGTACATAATTTTTACCCTGTTACACACTCTCTACATTCACTTCTTTTTTTTCCTTTTTTTTTTTTTATATATAATAAAAGCCCCTAATGAAATACCATCAACCAATAAAATAAAGCCTGAGTGACTGCCACAGGATTTTTCAAATTTGCATTGTGTAGTGACTTTTACTTCAGCTGTCTTTTCACAGCTCTCCCAAGAGGGAAAGAAAATAAGGCTGGCCTTTGTCACACTTGTAAAATTGTTACTCTGTAGGGAAGGATGATCAGAACAGAACTTATCAAACCAGCCCTTCTGGTTTCTCTCAGAATGTAACTGCAGTGATGATTATTTCAAAAATGGGCTTCTCATCCATTCCTTCTTACAAAATTTAGAGTATCTGAGCCCTTTAATGAAATGTGTTTTACATTAGATATACCATCTAAACAATTCCTGGAACGGAGAGAAATCTCAGCACTTCCAGTCCTAATTAACCTGTGGGTTTCCTTTTGTGGTATGACTTTCGCCTATTAAATCTCATATTTCTTACAGGAAAGTGGCACAAGTTCAATGGAAGAAGTGGAAAATGTCTTTCTGTTCAATAAAATTGTATCCCAACAGCTAGCAAAACCTTCTGGGAGGTGGATGCAGTAGATATTAATTCACTCCAACTGAAGCAAGAAATTAACCCAGTTCATTCTTTAAGCCCTTCAAGAAATAGGGTTTGCAACATGACCACCTCCTTTGTTGATCCTTTAGAAGAATGTGGATTTTTAGAAGACTCTGTCCACTCTGCTAATGTCCATGAAGATGACTTTCCTAGAGAAATTCCTCATTTCTGTATTCCAGTGGGATGGAGGCAGAAGAGATGGGCAGTATTTTACATACTTATAGTGTGGAATTTCAGAGATTTAAGCAAATTTAAAAGTCCCTCTCCAGCTTTCCTGTAGGTCCCTTCAGGTACTGTAAGGCTTCTATAAGGTCTCCCTGGAACCTTCTCTTCTCCAGGCTGAACAACCCCAACTCTCTCAGTCTGTCTTCACAGAACAGGCGTTCCAGACCTCTGATCATTTTTGTGCCTCTCCTCTGGACTCAATCCAACAGCTCCATGTCCTTCTTATGCTGGGGACTCCAGAACTGGACACAGTACTCCAGGTGGGTTCTCATGGGAGTGGAGTAGCGGAGGAGAAGCATCTCCCTTGACCTGCCTGTCACGCTTCTTTTGATACAGCCCTGGATACCATTGGTCCCTGAAGAGGCCAAGGTCTGCTCTCCTGAAGCCCACAGTAGTGAGCTTGTTGTTTATCCTCGTTGCTGCCCTAAAGATTTTGAACTCCACCATCTCATGGTCACTGCAGCCAAGGCTGCCCTTGAGCTTCATGTTCCCCACTAGCCCCTCCTTGTTGGTGAGAACAAGGTCCAGCACAGTACCTCTCCTCGTTGGCTTCTCTATCACTTGAAGAAGGAAGTTACCGTCAACATATTCGGGGAACCTGCTGGATTGCTTTTGCCTTACTGTGTTCTGCCTCCAACAGATACTGAGATGGTTCAAGTCCCCCATGAGGACTAGGGCTTGTGAACGTGAGGCTACACCTATTTGTCTACAAATGGACTCATCTGCTTGGTCTTCCTGATCAGGCACCTTGTAGTTAACCCCCACTATAATGTCCCCTGCTTTTCCTTTAATCTTGACGCATAATCTCTCACTCAGTTCCTCATCCATCTCCAGATTTAGCTCCGTACACTCCTGTTGGTTACTGACACCCCCTCCTCATCTCCCCTGCTTCTCCCTTCCTAAAGAACCTGTAACCTCCCATTTGAATACTCCAGTAACAGGAGTCATCCCACCAGGTCTTCGTGATGCCAATAAGATCGTAGCCCTCCAGACGTGTGCACATCTCTAACTCCTCTTGTTTATTCCCCATGTTGCATGCATTTGCATAGAGGAATTTCAGTTGGTCCTGAGATAAACCTGACATAGTGGCAGGAGTGGCTGGAATTCTTTTGAGGCCCTTGCTCACACCCTATCCCTCTAACTTTGGCACGTCCTCCCCTAGCTTTTCACAGGGAAGTCTGGTATTATCCCTCTCCCCCTTCAAATCTTATTAATTGTTATTAAATGAGTGTGAGCCTTTTATTTACACTAGTAGATTCATGTCAGAGCACAGGCACAGACACTGAGAAAATGATCATCCATATTGTTAAAATGCTAGTACACTCTCTGGCACAATATCACTTTGTTCCAACTAGTGTGCTCAAAAATAATTCTCAGGCTTGCATTGGAAATTAGCACAGAGTGGGTATCATTCCCAATAGGGAGTTTGAATGTTGTTAACTTGTTTTTGATAGCAAGAGAGCTTAATAGTAAGGATGTGCCAGTTGGCTTCAGTGTCAAAGAAAGCCCTAGGCTCTGTTTAGTTTGCTAGTGTAGGTATAGTCCTATTGGTACTATCATCTAAATCTAACCTAAATCTTACTGTATTTTGCAGAGAAGGTGGAGGCTGTTTTGAGATGCTGCCCCTTGTGATTTGAAATTGATCTTGCAAACTCCTATTCATATAAATTATTGTAACTCAAACAATTTCACTGATGTTAACAAGCTGCCTTTAAAGTCAGGACAAACATTTGTGAGTGAGGTTTTGCAGAATCAGCACATGGTGGGACAGGTGCAAAACAGAAACTTCGAATCTGATTCCTATGTGGTAGTACATTATGCTTCCAAGGAAACTGAAATTCTAAACATCAAAGCAATCTGTCTCACCTTTGGGTTGTTTGTCCATGCATCATTTGATTCCATGGCCTTTCCAAAAATCAGTAGTCATATTAACTTCACTTTATCTGTACCCTGCTATATAAACAGATGGTCCCCTACATCTAGTCCCCTACAAATGCTGCCTTTTTAAGAAAAAGCACGTTATTCCACACTGTCCAGTAGTTACATGACTGGTATGATTTCTTCTTTTCATCCTTTCATCCTCAGTGACTTTCTCACATTGTTGTCTATTTCCCAACCAAGGAATTTCTTCCTTGAAGAAAAAGGAATGTTATGTGCTATCTGTACTTCTCTTAAATATTAAAATCTAAGAAACAAGTTGTTATTAATTATTTAGAAAATTAAATTACTGGCTATTATTATTATGTGAAATGCCAATTATTGTTACTATATTAATTTCAAAAAGCCCCAGTGAAGAAATGGAAAATCAAGTTCCCCATGTAGTTTGAGCTGCACAGATATTAAGGAAAAAGACTCTGAAATCCATTTGAAAAGAAACAAGCAATAATGGCCAAGTTAAAAGATCAAAGAGTCAAGAAATAAAATCAATTGCACAGTTTGCTCACTTCTGTCACCCAAACCCAGTGACATCTACCACAACTTTTCATGCATCCCACACTTTCCAAAGACTCCATCACCTCTACCTCTTAGATAGCAGTATAACCTGTTTTACATCTCTCTCCTTTTCACCTTCTTTTAGTATTTCTGGAACAATCCTAAGAGAGATTGCAGCCATCTTCACACTTCATTTTTGCAACGAGCTCTCATAGAGACTTGATGATACTTCTGCCCTTCATCTCTTATGATCCCTTTTCAGCAGACTAAAGTACAGGGGCCTTAATTTCTTCCATTCTTGGATATGTTGAATCATAAAAGTCTTGGTCAGAAAGAGTCTCTGGAGATTGTTCAGCCCAGACTTCCCACTTGAAGTGGTCTTATACCACCATTGGTTCAGGCAGCCTTTTTTTGCCAAGTGCTGGAAAAATCCAAGCACAGGAAGTGCACCCATATGTCTTTCTGAGTAACATGTCCCCACCTTACCCTACCTTTCTGCAGAAGTTATCCTCCTCTCTAATCTGAATGTCATCAGCCATGATTTGTGGCCTGGTTATGTCTTCTGCTACTACCACAAAGACTTTGGATCTGTCATCTGCATAACTGACTTTCAAGCTGTCATAGGCTGCTATTAGCTTTCCCCTACTCTGTCTCTTCACCAGATTGATGAAGTGTAGGTCCCGCAGCCCACCCTTAGAGATGATGTATGAATAGCTTGGCAGCTTCTGCTGAATCCCCATATCTCTCAAGGACTGGGATGACCCAAAATGATGTTTTCAACTCCCCCATCCTCTCCCTTTGTTCTCTTTCTCCTTCTTTACATCTGCCTATTTTTTATCCTTTGTTATTAATTTTTATAGTGAACCCCATGAGATTTTCTCACTTTCTTTTCCTTTGCCCATAATTCTTAACGTTTTTCCCTTCAGTCTAATTAATAACAATAACTCAGATTTCTTGTTAGTGATATTTGTAATTCCACAGTTCTCTTCTGTGATGTCTACTCTGCTTGCAAGTTTGGTTTTGCACTTTGTATACAGAAAAGGGCATCAGCTTCGTGTTCATTTGGGACATCTGTAATTCTTTTGTTGACGATATCCTTTTGTATGACCATCATCTGGTTTTCACTGTCAGGTTCTACCCCAGTGCTCTGTAGCTGGACTTTTTAGTGACTTTCAGTTGATGAGTGATTTCTTATTGATGGTTGTAAGGGTTGATGAATTCTTCTCCTCTCAGGCTCTCCTGCCTCAGCAAAGTTGTTCCGTCTGTTACTTCCATCCATACCAACTCTTTGTCTTTCCTTCCCACTCTTTAGTGTAATACATGGTGTAACTGTCTGATTTGTTTACTCACATGGTCTGTGCAACATATTGTTTTTTTAAAAAAGCTTTTGACTGGACAAAAAGGTCTACTGTTTTCCTTGCCCTGGCTACTGAAAGGGAAACTGAATCCAGTGGTGAGGGAAGCAATTTACTCCTGGAGAAGAGGCCTGTGCTAAGCTTGGGGAGGTTTTAGAGTATGAAGTAAAAGAAAAAAAAAAAAGAAAAGAAAGCTATTAAAAACTTAACAAATAGAGAAAATGCTGCATGCAAAACGACCAACTTACTTCTAAGATAACCAAAGGAAAAAAACAACAAACAAAAATCCCAATCATACAACCTTCCTTTAGATATTCACAGCAAATTAGATGATATTGGTGTATTCGCTTGTAAAGAGTATGCAGCCAGATGGACTCAAAATTCTGGAGGACCCAGCATCCTGACCAAATGACTTACAGGACTACTCACCCTGCAAAACCATCAACATCCAGTTTCTTCACTGATGTTCTCAGAATGAATGTTGCTGGAGGAAATTCTTGGAGGAAGCTTATTTCGTTACAAATTTCTTATATTCTTCAGTCAGTAGTAATATTTTTTTTGCTAAAATAAATCTACTTCTCTAAATTAATTGATTCTCATATCTAAAATCACAGCTTCTATTTTCTTTAACTCATTTGTCACAACCTCCTTCTGTCCCCATTTTTCTTTCCTCAGAGGACCTTGCCAATTTCTTTTGAGAGAAAGAGGATAAATGTGTGTCTATTATCTGCCTTTAATTTTTTTTTTTCTTCTCACTCTCTTATAATTCTTCATGTTGAGGATGAGGAAGATTTTCATTCTGTTCTCCTCTAACACCTCAAAGTGGTCTAGACAATCTCCTTACCTCACAATGTGACTCCTGACCTCTTCAACCTTGCATTTTGGTGTAACATTACAAACATGCTCTGTATCTTTCCAATCTTAGAAAAAAACCACACAAACCAGAAACAAAAATTCTCAGACACCCTGGCATTTGCTTAAGTCTTCTTTTCCATTTCTCTTGGGAATGTGGACTCCATGTTTGTATATTGATTTATATATCTGAATATATTTATATGTATGTATAAAATTCACCATCTTTATTACTATTACTGTTATTATTTTCTGTTTCATGAAAACTGTTCTAGTTTGTTTTTTTTTCCAACTTCAAAGGCAGGGTGATGGGGGATCACAGAGAGCATCTGTCTCCTGGTTACTGGCCATCCCGTGACATACCTTCTTCAGTTCTGATGGCAAATGCCAGAACTAACTTTTCAATCTTATTCCCTGTTTTGGCTGCCATTAGCAGTCATCCATCTTCAACATTGCCATGCATTTTTTCTTGAAACAATGTCCTCTTTTGCTATGATGACCCTGTCCTCTTCTAAGTCTCTGTTGCCATGTCCTGTAGAAACTTCCCTTTATCCTTTCTTCTCCTCTCTGTGGATGTTCCATGTATCTCTGCCTGTGGGCCTTTCTTCTTCCTCTTCTAAACATGGGTAATCTTGTCCATATTAATTCAGCCACAATTCACCAATCCACCCCTTCACAGCAGAGCAATCTCTTTCTATCTAAAGCAAGATTTTGAACTGTTCTCCAGTATTTCCTCATTATTATCTAGTCAGCTTATCTAGCACAACACAGCTAAACAAATATTTTAAGGAAGATTGAAAGGGTTTTTGCTCTTCCTTCCTAAATCTCCATGCAGGGAGACATGTGTATGTCTGTCATTCAACACACCTGACTCAGATATCCTCTCTAGGTCCTTTGATATAGGTTGCATTTAAATAGACACCTTCCTTTTGTACAGTATCTCTAAGTCACAGCTTTTCCATTCATCCCTACCCTCCATAATATAATCCTCTTGGATGGTATTTGTCTGATTTCAAACACCTATGTGCAGTATACACATCTGCATCTGTGGTTTTTTTTGGATTCCTTCTTAGTCAGTGTATAAAAAAAGTTACTTACAGAGTGGAATTTTTACTAAAATAGACATCTAATCAAACAGTTTTTAAAAATTTTTGTTCCCCCAAAAGTTCCTATATATCTTGAAGAACTGGCTCATATGTAAATATTCATGTTGCAGATGTCTAAAATTAGTTAAAATCAATCTTGTGTCCTTTTTCTTTTCCCTCTTCAGCATTGTAATTTCTTTCCTGTTGATCCTACCAAAGGCAAACTATCCCCACTCAGACTTTATTTCAAAAAAGTGATCCAAGTTCATTTTCCCAGGCTGTAACTTTGACCATATAATTCATACTTATACATCCCTTCATTAGCTATACCTTTCATCTGAAATCAAGTTTATGCTACTTATGTTGCTCACAGATTTTCACCTCTCATTTATTGTTCAGACTGAGAGACACATATGGCTGAAACTCCATATTGCTCACTTAAGACATTTTTGAACAAACATATGGAGAGTTTCTCCAAGGCTGTCGTGCATATTTAAGGGAATATTCCCATAAACATCTGCAACATTGTAGAAATTACCTTTTTATAAAACTCCACAAAATACCTTCTTTCCTGTGATGTCGACAAGAAGATTGTCAAGTGCTTGGCTTCTGGCACACTGAGGCCCATGTTGTGGATGCTCAACCACAGTTCTCTTTCTTTTCTTTTCTTTTTCAGTTTGCCTCACTCTGACATAAAAATTAATATTTTTGAGCAAGGACTGTTTTCAATATTCTTTTGCACAGCACTGAGCACAAAGCCATCTTAGACTATGACTAGGTCTTCTAAATGTTGGAAAAAATTAAAGAAATAATAACAATATGAGATATTTTTGTAACTAAACTTTTGGTGCTTAATTATCTCTAAATCTCAAACTAACAAAATCTACCCTTTCCTTGGTACTTTGAAAATTTACTATGAATAGAATTTTTATGGTGCTTCAGTGGGATAAAAGACTATTATTCTTCAGAAAGTATAGCCATATACATTACTCAATTCTTGTAGGGTAAGAACAGGCCTGCATTTTAGACTGAATTTTGCACCTGTCTCTGTTGCGAATGGTAAGATATTTACAGTAATTCATGAGCATTCCTATCAGATAACTCAGGAGTGACATGTTATAATTTAGGTCAAAAGGAGACAAAATAACCGAGAAATAAAAATTATTTTCCTCACTCAACTCTAGTGTTCCTAGCTCGTATAGTTCAACTGTCCTATATTTGCATTGTTTATGTAAGCTTTTCAATTTTGTAAAGGTATATAGCAGTATTGCTTTGGATTTGTCTCATATTTGCATAGGCCTTGAATTGAATTAATTACACATATTTTTTTTAAATATCAGATGAGTGGTACTGTATAATATCAGATTAACTAAGGAAGATATTACACCACTGTTGATATGTCTAGTGCATTATTTACAGGATCTATTTTGGTTTGTTCTTTAATCTGTATCATGAACAATTCCATTCATGATAGATACTACTGATTAAGAAGGTATGCATGTTGTGTTATTGCCTTTATCATCAATAGTCAGGAAGATATTTGTGTTAACCTAGTATTTGCCTTTTCACACTATTTATATAATCTTCAGACATATACATAAACAAAGAAACTTTCATGTTAAGTTTATATAACCTAGGATGCAGAAAACTGTCACTTTATTTCATTAAGTTTAGATCCACCTCATAGAGATGAGACATGAATTTGCAGTGACTGGCTGCAGGAAAAAGAATTTTTAATAACACACTAACCTAGAAAACCAATGTACATTTTTAATATGTATTTATTTCCATAAATGTAAGTGTTGAGCAGCTGTTTTGATTAAAATTATGGCATATTACATTTAGGATCTCTATTTGAATATTTTGTGAAAGCTGAAGTATTAGATTTTGAAGTGCCAGTTTAAGCAATTTTTGCAGAGTGACAGATACACATTTTCATTAGCTACACAGCAAGCTGTTGCCTAAGATTTTAGCTCTAGAGAACAAGCCTCACTAGAACTGTATAAAAATATGGATTATAGAGGCATGAAATCCACAAGAAAAAATAAAATAAAACATAGATATTCAAGATTATGACACCCTGAGGTACAATTATTTGAGATTTTTTCTTTTTTAAAAAAAAGATACATCTAAAAAAATTCTGAAGTTGACAAATAATTAGATTACATAGGAAAAAAGATCAAGAAACATTTTGTCTTTTTTTGACCTAGTTGGATGTTTATAGAAAAAAAATCATCTCAGTAGGATGAAAAAAAATTTAAAAAATACCTGAAATACTAGTGAGATTATGCTATGCTCTACTTTCTAAACTTGTAAAACTCTGTTATTCACTCAATGATATGACTTTTTATTCCTGTCCGTATTCATATATTCTCATTAGTCTCATGATCTAGGTTCATAGTTCTATCTCAAGGGAGGCCTCCACTCCTGTTTTCTCTGCCCTCTGTTTTCAAATGGGAAAATGAGCATAATTGATAAATGTGCTTAGTTCCCTTTGAAGCTCTTGAGTCCAGAACCCAGAGGGAAAAAAAAGACAAAAAAAAAACGTGATTTGTGCGTTTATGGGGGAAAGGAGACTGCAGAAGGACAAAGGAGGAAGAAAAGCTGGAAGATAAAGGAAAAATGGAAGAAAGCCATGAGGGAACTGCAGCTGAAGATAAAATGCAATATAGGATCAGATTGCAAGAACAGACAGACAGAAGTATGAGTGAATTCCAAAAGTCACTTCCTCCAGAGATCTTGTGTCACAGATGCTGCTACTGCTGAAGAATAAGATTTAAACATTCATCAAAAACCTGCTGTTGTCCTGGTGGGAAAAAAAAATAGTTCAACTCATTGCTCATTTAAACCAAAGTTCCCCTGTAAATGCTTAGAAGGTTGGAAAACATGAGACTCATGAAGGCTTCTCTCCATTCTCTCACTCACTCAGTTCTCTGTGTCTCTCCTTCTCTTGCTCTCTCTTTTTATATCTATAAATGCAGAAAACATGTATTATTATTATTATTATTATTATTATTATTATTTACAGACTGACAGAATTGGGGTTGTTCAGCCTGTAGAGGAGGTTTCATGGAGATCTTATAACAGCCTTCCAGTATCTGTAGGAGGCCTACAGAAAAGCTGGAGAGGGACTTTTTACAAGGGCATGTAGTTATAGGACAAGGGGTAACGGTTTCAAACTGAGAGAGAATAGATTTAGGTTGGATATTAGGAAGAAATTCTTGACTGTGAGGGTGGTAAGACACTGGCACAGGTTGCCCAAAGAAGTTGTGGCTGTCCCTTCCCTGGCAGTGTCCAAGGCCAGGTTGGATGGGGCTTTGAGCAACCTGATCTAGTGGGATGTGTCCCTGCCCATGTCAGGGGGGTTGGTACGAGATGACCTTTAAGGTTCCTTCCAACCCAAACAATTCTATGATTCTATGAACTATAAACAATATATTTACACTACATATAGTGTGTATATATGTGTATATGAATAGTTATAGGTACTTATAAAAGTGTTGTGTGTGTGTATATATTTACACACACATATGTATCTATCTATATATGTATAAAATGTAGGTTTATTTTTCTTAAGCCCAACTGAAGTCAAGGAATATAGAATTTAGGACCTGACTGAATTTCAAAGTGAGATTACATAGATAACTTCATGCATGTGT
The DNA here is from genome assembly GCA_013398125.1 of Aegotheles bennettii. Classification (NCBI taxonomy): domain Eukaryota; kingdom Metazoa; phylum Chordata; class Aves; order Caprimulgiformes; family Aegothelidae; genus Aegotheles; species Aegotheles bennettii. The sequence continues at coordinate 137,072 of VZRW01011265.1, read as the reverse complement.
GAACACATAAACACATTGCACATTCACTTTTTTAATGCTCAAATGCAAAGTATAGATCAATGTTATAATTTATTGAAGATGTCTATGAGAAGTGGAAACATTTCCAGAAGGAAAAAAATAATTCAAGTAAAATTAAAAAGTTTGGAATTCAAGTTGGATCCACACCCAGTGCAATTAATCAATAGTTATTCAGCATAATTTTTTAATGGGCTTGGATGTGAAATCAGCCTTTTTTCATCTTTTCTTTTTCTAGTGGGAAACGAAAGGATTAGACAGGCTTTGCACAGAATTGCTTGAAAACACAACAGATCTAAGATTATTTCACCTTCATCCCAGGAAATATCTAGCCTGGAGAAGACTGAGAAGCGTAAGGTGCTTCCTGCTTGTAAAACAGTCCCTGTAGATTAATCTGCTGAGCATGGCATAAAAAAACAAGAGTCAAAGCCCAGTTCTCACTTTCATGTTACTGATGTTGGATTCTGCTGAAATAAATTAAAATCATTAGATTTAAGGCCAAACATACATGTCTGTGTTGTCTGGGACTTGGAAGAACCAATCCTAAACTAGATTCTGCTCATACAGAAAATACTTTCTTATAGTGTTTATTTGTGCATGTCTAAACTTAGTATCTGGATTTGTATAACTACTGTCTAGAAGAAGGTGTCCCTGCCCATGTCAGGGGGATTGGAACTAGATGATCTTTAAGGTCCTTTCCAACCCAAACCATTTTATGATTCTATGATTGAAGTACCACGAGGATGGTTATGAGGAGACATACAAGGAGAGGCTAAGAGATCTGGGACTGTTTGGCCTGGAGAATAAGAGGCTCAGAGGAATCTTAGAAATTTGTATAAATACCTGACTGGGGGAAGCAAAGAAAATGGACATGCTCTGGCTGATCCTGCTCTGAGAAGGTAATTTGGACTAGACAATCTCCAAAGGTTCTTCCCCATCTCAACCATTCTGTGATCCTGTGATACTATGAAATAGATGATCATCTGTCCAGGAAATCCTGCTGAAAGCCTGCCCTGCACCCCTCCTGTGGCATGATAGTGCCATTACTGTAAGTACCTTTCCCTCCCACCTGCAGACAGGGCACTGCAGTGAATAGTGTGTTTACCAGTGGCTTCCAGAGAGTAATGAAAAGCTTAATATAGCAAGAGGGTTAGTATGTTATCACAGCCTTTTATTTATGCCTCAGTAGTATCAGTGGCAAGCTGGCTGGAGGGAGAAACCTGCCATGCCCAGAATACAACTACTTCCACAAAATTAGGGGTAACCCTAACCATGGTTACCTACTGTCCTTCCAGGCAGATATAGTGAGCCACATTGGTCCTGAGACAACACAACCCTCATAATTCACAGACACAGAAGTATAGGGGTACAGGTGTATTCCTCTACAGGTATGCAAAAGTGAATATTACGTTGTACAGTAATTCATATATTTATTATTCTAAACCCTTTTCTAGCTTTGATTAAGGCAGAGTAATTTTAAGATTGTCACAACAGTTTGAAATGGAATGCATTTCAACACTTTACTAGTATAGTTTTGTGAAGAAACTACCCAAGACTTTGGAACTGGGGTACCTAGAAATGACTTTCCTCTTGTCTTTATTAGGTAGTTGGAAGGAGATTACAGTATATAGTGTAAATTTAATGTCACCCTAGCAGGAGGTGGCAAGTTAGGAATCCTGTCAGTCACTGATTTACTGCTTAACAGTAGGGAAAGGCTTTAGAACAAACCTTGCAGGAGCATTATAAGCGCTTTTTTATTGTCAAGATGTCAGAACACAACACAGGGTAGCCACTAAGCTTAAAAGTGATTTATGAAAAAAAGACCACCTGGAGATTATCTTATTTTTATCATTTTAAAAGGACATAAAAGGATCATTTTTGTCATAACTTTTTCCTGGTCAGTACAAAAATTCACTGAGGAGCAATTTACTCATAAAAAAGCCTTTGAGATTACGAAATTCTTGTAACGTCTTGTTGCATGTTATTTATTGCTGTTACTTAGAATGAGCTGTGGTATATTTTGCTAAGTTGCTGTCTCTCCTCTCTCACCAAATTTTTGATTTTCATACTCAAAAAGATGAATTTTCCCCAAGCTTCAGGAAGTATTCAGAATTTACTAAATATTTTAATGTCAAGTGATGGAGACCTTTAAGGGAGACTGTTGTTAAAGACTATGGCATTTTATACTAATTTTCCATCAGCAGTTGGGGTTCCAGAAAACTTTAAGACATTCTAAAATCCTAATACCAATCATAAGAAATAATAGCACTTGCTATATAGAACCAACAATAAAAATAACCTTTGTAAAGAATAAAAACTAGTAGTAGAAGTTATAAATTGAAAACTTTGGTGTGACGGGATTAATAAAAAAAATTCCTCACAATCTCAACAAGCTATGTTTAATGTCAAGGTCAGGACTCAAGCATAAAAGCAACATAAAACAAAGCAGGGTATTATTTTTAGCAAGAATAGTACCTTGTCCAGGGTTGCACTTAGAGGTGGTGTAAAAAAAAAAGCCTGCTTACCTGTTTTCCCTCTTACGATTGGTTTGTGGGGTTTTTTTGTGTATTATTAACTGAGAAGTGCAGCTTGGATTTGCAGCTATGTTGTGTATCACTTCTATTAGATAGAACGGGCTCAGGCTAACTGAGAAAAAGTTCTGCAAATCTATACCATGGACAGTCCAACAGAAACTATTTTCAGAATCTAAAATGTTCAAGCTGAACCAAACACCATTTAAGTTCATGATTTCCATGGAAAACTGTCCTTGGATTGTGTATGGTATGAAACCACACCTGGAGACCATTTATCTCCAACATATGTGAATAAATTACCTTCAAAATACCAGAAATCAGGGTATGGTTTGTTCTCAGAGCATTTTCTTCACAGAAGACCTGGATATTAAAGTAATCTGAACAGATATTTATATCCATACTTGAAATGAAATCTATATACAGAATTCTTCAGGTTTCTCTATTCCAAGGCCAAATTATGCATTATGAAATCTGCATTTCTCTGTGGGGAAGTCATGGGGAGTGTGTGCAGGGAAGAACTCCAGTAGCTGCTGCCTGCCCTGCTCCACCAGGGGGGATGCTGGAATGGAAAACTGACTGGGCAAGGAGACGCTAGTGGGACTGTTTTTACGGTCTCTGACAAAGAACCGTGTAAGGACCAGTTATATTCTGGTCTTAACTATTACTTTTAATGCTGAGATGGCATTAAAAGTGACAGGAATTAAAAATTTTCCTTTGTGTTTTATTACTTTTTGTCACTCTGTCTTGTATAAAAAGCTGTTCTCTCTTTTCCTTCCTTGTTATAACCAATATGCAGGATTTTAAAAGCTTATGAAAGTAAGAGATTGTAATTGTTTTATAGTGCAAGAAGTGATAAGCGTGTCAGTCCACATGTTACGCAGCTTTGTTGCTATTTCAGGCTGAGGACACACTAGGTAGATAATATCACTATTGTAGCAAGGACATCCCATTTTGTCAACTTAGTCTATAGGTGCAAATGATCTTTTTGGAATCAAGTGAACTTATTCTCAGGAACAGAGTTTGAGTCAGAATGGGGAAATGTCCTGTCTACTTAATTTGCTTTTCCAATTGAAACCATGAATTTGCTGAGAAAATGTATCTTGCTTCAGTCTTTCAGTTAACTAGTAGTAGAATCTCTTTTCAGTTTATTCTTTCTATTCAGAAAGGTCCTAATAGCTTTCTCAAAGGCAGAGCTCTTCCCCCCCCCATGTTTCCAGTCAAATATGATTATACAGACAGTACAGAAGCAGAGAAATGTTTTGAATTCAAAAGTTATTAACATGTAAGTGTTTCTCAATGCTATACCTGTGATTTGACTCAAATTCTACAAAAGCTGCTAGTTCACTTGCGTCAGTCAAATTTTTAAGGACTTTTTTGGCATCCAACTATGTATTAAAGGAAATCCTAGAGGAAAAGTAGTCATGAAGCTTTAGAAGTGTTGGAAAAATAGACTATCTAGTAGTTACAGGTATATATCTAAAGTGGCATACAGCATATTTTTCCTTACGTCATTTGTACCCCCCAATGACTGATTTTCCATTTCTGTTGCTACCCAAGTTAGGGAGTACAAGAATATTTCTCTCTGGAGGAAAATGCACCACATTCATTGGTGTCACTATCAAACAAAATTGTGGCAATCTATGCACACATGGAAATGTTTAGCGTTGACTTTTAGAGGTTGAGACAGTGAGAATTTCTAACATGTCAGTTCCAGTCTTTAACCCATCATGCTGCCTGTTTTGATTGCATTTTTTTGTGAAATCCCTAAAGTTCTGAAAAGTCTATAGCTGGCAATGTAAAATGAAGACACTTAACCCTCTTTCAGAGAGTAATGTAAGCTGATTTCTTACATGCACATTTTATTTATGGCATGTAATAACTTATCTTCAGTTGTGAGATTTTTTTATTTTTTTTAAGATTTCCCTTGGTATTATGTAACTTTCTAATTGGTTACCTGATAATCAACATATATGTTTTGTTATTTTTAACTAGCCAGTAATAATTTTTAATGTGTCACCTGATTTGTTCATTGATTTGTTTTCATCTTGAGTGATGAGTTAACTATTCTATAAAGAGGCATGTTAGAAACAAGTACACAAATAGATCTTGACATTCTTAATTAAATTCTTCTGTAGTTTCATACCATGGGAAAATTGTAAAGAGAAAAAACCTTATTTCCTTTAATTTTAAAGTGCTTCTGCAAGTAGTAAATAGAACTGATGTGTCATCTTGCATGACTTCTTATTGGAACTGAGTGAAGACGAGGTACATTCTTAAGTCTCCTGAAAAAGAAAGTCTATTTACATACTTTGTAATATTATGAAAACAAACTCCAACAGTTATAATTTTGTGGCATGATAGATCAGTTACATTCACCTATTGTATGACTCTATACACAGAATTTCATCTCAGTACCTGATGTTTTCTAGTGAGTTCCACAATATGAACTTGTATAAAGATGATTTTTCATTATAGTATGTAAATTATAACTTTTGATATCTAGTACTTTCTCTTATTCATTATGGTGAAATTATCTCCTTATCCTTTTTAAACTGATTTGTTTGTTAGCAAAAGATATGGAACACTTTGAGTGAGATAATTTTACAGTCCTCAAATAATTTTTATTTATTTTGTACATAACACGTGTGGGTTTTTTAGTAAGAAAGCTTTGTAGAACCAATGCAAATGTCTTATAGAAGGTTATATGCTATTATTTCATAAACCATGTCTTCTTTCTTAACAATACCGGTTATTATATACCCTCTGACTAAACCTAACACATGAAAATATGCATTTGACTCCCACACAAATGTGACATTTTTATCCTTCTAGTGAAGACTGAATTTTTGTTATTACTTTTGTTTTCTGTCTCATTTCAGATCAAGAAACAAGAAGATATTTTTTAGAAACTAATTAAGAAAGAATAAAGAGTAAAGAATTTGTTGCACATAAGTTCTCTAAATATACTCTCTTATTTTGTAAGCTATTCATAAAGCATTGATAACAAGTTATTTATTTTGCTGAGCATAAATATATCTTCCTCTATGCCATATAATTCTCTTTGTAATATAATTCTGTTGCAAGAGCAATTTACTGGCTCTTAAGATAACTATGAAACATCACAACAAGTAAGAAATTAAAATGGAACACTAAAGACATCAGCTGTCTTATTTTACTCAGGGAAAAATCAGAAAGTCACCAGCATAACTAAAACCTAATCTGTTCAACCACTCATATTTATCATTAGGTTTATTACTCAAATGATAGACATATTTATGAACACTGCCTTCATATTTTTAATGAAGAAAATGAGTGTAGTTAAAAGAGTAAGAGAAAAACAGAGACCAAAATGGAGCATAAAGCACCCAAAGTAGTAAAAGGAGTAAATACCTCTCTGTCACAACTGATACAGAGGGTTTGTTCAGGCTTATTGTATCCTCAGGACCTATCTAGTCAGATAGCTATACAGAAGCTGGAACAGCTCTGCTATAGATATATATATATATTTCCCTGCGGGGGTAAATGGAACTTCACTACTCCAATATGAAGTCAGCGAAAGAACGTCTTTATTTACTTTAACTCTCCTTTTATACATTCGTATCGGCCGCCGAGAGCGTACACCATGATTGGTCGCGTCCCCCATACTTGGAGGCGGACACAGTGTTATATGCATTGCTACTGGTCCATTTCCCATCACTTCTCATTGGTCCGTGCCCCTTCCGGTAGGGCACCGGTCTCATGACCGGAAGCATACCCAGGTGACCTCCGGTATTGCTCCATATCACTGCCGGTGTCCGGCTGGAAGCAGGAGATGCTGTTTCATTGTTCCTATCCCTCGAGATGACTCCTAATACATATGGCTGCGTGGTTAATCATAAAGCTATCGAGTAGCTGGTTCATTATATGCCATTGACCTACCCCCACATTTCCCTATGCTGTTCATATCAGAATATGTTTTATTCCATAGGATCAAATACAACATTTCCTTATATTTCTTTCAATTGTGGATCAGACTCAATATGTATAAAAGAATAGGAATCAAGAGATGAGTTGAAATCTATGTAGAAAGATTATGGAGTCAGACACACAGAGAGAGATCAGGGATTAGAAAAACTCAAATTCAAAACTATGCACCTCACCATGCCTCTTTCTGTCAATTCTCTCAAATCAAGGTGTTCTGTGGTTGTCCTATATCTCCTCTGTCTACTGGCAGCTGACCCAGCATAGCTTCAACAACCTTTTCATTAAAGCTTTTTTATAGCACTGAGTTTTCTGTCTCCATTTTTTGTTCCTTAACATGTAATGAGCTTTCATGTTAAAATATGCAATAAGCGTGAGAGCATTGAAAATTCATAATATATACTTGCGTAGTAATTTGTCAAATTTATTTTGTTTGATTTAGAAAGGTTTCTGTGAGTTTTGTACTGTAGCTTTAGAGCTAACTAACTAGCAATCCATGAAATATTTTTTTTTTCTTTTCCAGAGCCAGAAGAATTTATTCAGGAGAAGCAAGACTAAAGTGCCAGCAATAGTTCAAATGTTGTTCCTGTTCCTTGAAGTGTGATTCAGTTCTTAGTATATGCTGTTGGTGCTTGCTGAGAGTTTTCGTATTAAGGTGAAAGGGCAAAGAGAAGGGACACTAAGCAGATCTAGGGAAGGCAGAGAAGGCTTTGGAACAGAGAAGGGTAGAAGAACTGACAATGAGAACAAGACTGAAGATTTCATTTCACTTATCATAACAAACAACTTGTGATTATTAGTTATTAGATGAAACAGTTCTTCCCTCTTCCTCCTCTCTCAGGTACGGAAAATCAGCCTAGCCTGTGCAGACTACTATGTATGAGCTTTACATGGAAACATTTCTTATTCCAGATAGGTTTCTCATTCTTCCTCATTAAGAATATGGCCTCCACTAAGCTTCAGGATCATCTTACAGATATTTAGACCAGGAAGAGAGGAAAAAAGTAGCTTTCTTGCAGAGTCATTTAAGTGCATAGCAGATTGCAGCCACTCACAAGCCTCCAGATGTACTTACCAGAGTTGTCTATTTATTTAAATAGACATAATTGTAGAATAGTGTCCAGGCCAGTCCAGCTATATTTTACTTTGCCAGCTAAATAATTTCAGTTGTGTCTCATTTTTTAGATGGAAGACATTTGAAATCACAGGTTAGCAAACATCAAGAAATATTTATTTCATCTATGGGAAAGCAGAATACTAAGGAAAAAAACGACTGCCTAAAATACACAGTACGTCTTTAGCACAACTAATCATTAAGCCTTTCCCAGACAAATGCTTTAACACAGGGGCAACTACTCTATTTTACCTGATCTGAAAATCTGATTTAAAATTTTCTTGTTGTATTACAGGTACATTCCCAAGATAGGATCCTTAGGAAAGATCAAAGCATATTGTGGCAGATTCTGGTGTAAAAAAAAAATAAAAATAAACATGAAGGTGGTGTTCTAGACTTGTGACAACAGACAAGTGCCAGAAGAGAGCACAGCTGTATTCACTGAGGGCATGAGGAGCATAAGGAAATTATAAAATAAAAAAGTGCTGCATGGTAATTGATAGTCAAGTGACTACTTTTATAGCTATTCTGGGGGTTATAATCCTTTAGGCAATTACTGTATTACATTTTTCAACATGTACTATTGAATTTTAGGGAAAACATCTCACAGTTTTTTGCCTTGCCAACACCTTTTCTTGGAGATGTTTAGCTGGGAGAGAGGTATCATTTAAAAACACGTTGTTCTGGGATCATTAAATCTTTTAAAGCCAGACAGGGAGAAAACAAAACCTCAGAGACTATTCATGCTTTGGGGCCTACTCAACAGCATGTTCCATAATTAAATGCTAAATCGGTATAATTTTAATCTGCCTTGCTTTGTGGGCTTTTTTTCCTCTTCTCTTAATTTTCCTCTAGCATGCCAATAAACTGGTTATTTTTAAGGAAAACTAACACAGAGGAACAGACTGATTAAGTGTGCAGCTCAACTAAGAGTGCTGAATGACTGGGGAGGCAAATTTTATTTATGGATATGCTTTATCCAAGTGCTTCAAATTCAGAATGAAGTAGCACTTTAAATATTTGAGCTGGGGTTTGAGAGGTATGTAGGAAATATGAACACCCACTTGTACAAAAGGGTTTGCTGGTGGTTACACTCTTAGCATGCAAATCCCTTATGCAGATCTGAAAATACCATTTTGACAGCCTGCAATGTTATATTCCTATATTTATTCTTCTGATCTTTTTAAAACAGTAAAATAACATGTATTTTTTGGAAAAAATGTTGAAATAATACAATGACTATTACATCCAGCAGTGCAATGGTTCTTGAGAGCATCTGAAGGTCTGTTTTGGGTGTTACCTTTGTGCTTTTACTTTGTTGTTTCTAATAAAGGTTATCTGATTATGAATGAAATGTTGGTTAGGGACTACAGCAGCCATTAAATGAGAGTCAAATGAAATGTTTCAGAAGATGTTAGTGATCTCTAATCTCCTAAAAAAACAGCAATGCTCTTTCAGAATAGTGTGGTTGACAAACTTTGTAGAAACATTTTCTGTTACAGGAAGCTGGTGCGATACAGGTATTTTCCAAATTTGTTGTTCCTTTTTATCAGTTTTTCTTAGAAATATTCTCTCCTATCTAATCTTTCCTTAACCTGCTTCCTGATTTTGGTGGCACCTGTGGCCATGCATTCTGTGTCTCTGTTTTCGCTTCCGAGTGTGCCCACAGGTTGCTGCAGGCTCTCTCACCATGCCTGCCCCCTCCAGCCTCTGTTCCTCTACCCCACAGATATGTCATGCTGTTGTGGCTTTAATTTGGCAGACTCCCAGCTTTAGTGTGAGGCAAAGGCTAACGGGTCTTGATGAGTTCAGGATTCAGAAAAACGGCTTGTTATTGCAAGATGTACTTGCTCCCAGTTGCTGCTGAGCTCTGGGGAAAGGAGGCTATGCCATTCAGCATCTCGGCGAGGAGAACTGTTGCTTCCCTCAGTATCATTTACTGGCAGCATTGACTGATTTCAGATTTCAGTGGGAGACGTAAGGCAGGAGTGCCTGCCTTCCAGTGTGCTGAGATACTTCTCTGACTGGCCTCTCATAAAGCCTTCTAGGTGGATTTTTGCCCCCTTGACTCTATTTTTTCACCAAAGTAAAGATATGGCAATCTTTAGGAGAAAAAAAAGTCAGAGGTATAGGTACTATGTTGGTATCTACTGCAATGCCACATCTGAGAAAACTGAGCAATGGTCAGACTCCAAGACATAGCATATAGGCAGCAGTCTGCAAGATGCAGTAAGAATTATACATAAATACAGACAGTGTCAGGAAAGAAACCTGCAACATCTGTGTTACCACCCCTACTGCTAGACAAAAGATGTAGCAGTGGTAATAAGAATCATCAGTTAAACACAGTGCCTGTAAGATGACCACCAAGATTAAACCAAGGTGTATGTTGGATTTCATCAACTATGCCTTAAATTAATTTTGGTTTATATACAAGATATATTTAAAATAAAAAGAATTCCAGTGTCTTATGGTGGGCTGTAGATGATGTTCCCTTTATGAAAAAAGAAGTTCCTATTTTCAAAAAATATGTGTGGCTGATGACCAAACATCAGTATGGGTTAATTAAGCAGTTGCAATAAGAGGGACTTCCTCCAGAAAACATAAACTGTAGTGTGTCAGTCTATCCTCTGTGAATCCCCTATTATTGTGGCTCTGTTGTGAACAATCACCCACCAGCATTGCTATAGCATGGAGCCTCAGAGAAATAAGTAAACAAGTAAGAAATATGCAGGACGCTAGTTAGCAAGGTAAATTCAAAGTAGCAAGAATACTTTCAGTGTAGTAAATGCTCCACTTTCAGTGGAGTTATTAAAACATAAAATGTCACAAACACCAAGAGGTTAAAACCAGTTTTTGGCAAGTGCAAATTGAAAGGAGATGCACAGTGTCTTGAAGATAAGAACACACCTGAAAAGAATCCTTAGTCCAGCTATTAGATTTATCAAGGTATCTGACTAATCAAGGTTCAAGAAAAGAAGGTTGAATGTGTGGTACCTGTTAACAACATTCAGTTAGTTGAAGGTGACTGAATAAACATTCCTGTTTATTCTCAAAAGTGCATTTTCCACCTACTGTTTCAGGGTGAAGTGAGCCAGAGAACGTTTGTGACTACTCTCTATGAAGCAGCATTGGAAAAGACACAATTCCCAAACCACCATGCTATTCTTCTGTACAATGAATCTTCAAAGTGTGAGGAATACTATTTCTTCTCAGGGTTTGCAGTATCAATTGTATTATTTCTGTATATGTCTCAATTATCCCATTAAGGGCATTACAGCAAATAGAAATTGCTACTATAGCATTTGAATCACTACACGTCTTTTTCCTCATCCCTCTTAATTTTCACATGCAGTTTTCATCACCAATCATTTTTGAGCACAGTAACTAGTAATCTGTATCACTCATACCTACACTTCGAGAGGATAACAACAAGGCTGAACCCAGAATTTCTCTAAACCTTGTAATGCTCATACTCTCCAACTTCTAATATTCAAGTATCCATGAACAACTGCTTGCAGGGAGGCAATTTTCACTCCTTTGATGAGGAATATTACCACATAATGGAGGCAGTAGCCAAAATATTTGGTTATGCATAGCATAGGTACAGCAAAATGGAAACTGAGGTCAGGGAAAGAAAGAATCTGTCTCAAGAAGTGTTTTCACTACTTATGACCAATGATTTAGAGTTCCTGCTTGCTTTGTCACTTAGTATGCTTCTAGGTGGCAGACCTTGTGCTGGAGACCTCCTATGGCACACAGGAAGAAGGTGGCTGTGTCTCCTGCCATGCACACAGTAGCTGAACAGCATAGTGTGATTCTTCAGATTGTCCATCTTCAGTGGCTTCTTACCACAGCAATCACTTTGTCTTATATGAGATTTCACAGAAACTTGGGGTTTATTTTGTGTGAACTGCAGAAGTATGTGCAAAATGAATAATGAACAATGTGGTTGTTGAGTATCACAGAATCACAGAATGTTAGGATTTGGAAGGGACCTCAATAGATCATCTGCTCCAACACTCTTGACAGAGCAGGACAAACTAGATCAGGTCACACATGAATGCATCCAGTCGAGTTTTGAATGTCTTCAGAGAAGGAAACTCCACAACCTCTCTGGGCAGCCTGTCCCAGTGCTCTGTCACTCTGACAGTGAAAATGTTCTTCCTTATGTTCACCTGGAACCTCCTGTGTTCCAACTTGCACCCATTCCCCCTTGTCCTACCACTGGACATCACTGAGAAGAGCCTGTCTCCATTCTCCTGACACTCACCCTTTACATATTTATAAACATTAATGAGGTCACCCCTCAGTCTCCTCTTCTCCAAGCTAAAGAGACCAAGCTCCCTCAGCCTCTCCTCATAAGGGAGATGATCCACTCCCTTCATCATCTTTGTGGCCCTGCACTGGACTCTTTCAAGCAGTTCCCTGATCCTTGAACTGAGGGGCCCAGAACATGACACAGTATTCTAGATGCAACCTCACCAAGGCAGAATACATGGGGAGGAGAACCTCTCTCGACCTACTAACCACACCCCTTCTAATGCACCCCAGGATGTCATTGGCCTTCTTGGCCACAAGGGCACATTGCTGGCTCATGGTCATCCTTCTGTCCACCAGGAACCCTGATTTCCTTTCCCCTTCTCTGCTCTCCAGCAGGTCAAACCCTAACCTATACTGGTGCATGGTGTTGTTCTTCCCCAGATGCAAAACTCTTCACTTGCCCTTGTTGAATTTCATTGTTTCTCCCTGCCCAACTCTCCAGCCTATCAAGGTCTCACTGAATGGTAGCACAACCTTCTGGTGTGTCAGCCACCCCTCTCAGTTTTGTGTCATCAGCAAACTTGCTGAGGGTACACTCTGTTCCTTCATCCAGGTTGTTGATGAAAATATTGAATAATACAGGTCCCAGTACTGACCCCTGAGGGACTCCACTAGTCACAGCCCTCCAACTCGATTCCATCCCATCAGTATGAGCAAATACTGGACAATGCAAAAAAATTTCAAAATTTCCAGGCAGAAAATGTTGGGGTAGAGCAGTATTTTTCCTAGTCTCAGCTGGTACACACCATCTGCCAGGTCTTTTATGCACTAGATGCACTGGCTTCACAAGATGGAGGTTTTGGGTTTTGGCTACTGTACCACCTTAAGGTATTCTCACTGCCCACTGATGTTTTGCTGACTCTATGACACCATCTCCACTTGTGCAGCTGGGCACAAGAAGAATCCAGGTCAGAAAATTTATTGATTTATTTCATAGTATTTTTCAAACTCAAGTGATACTTTGTTCCAGTTCATAATGTCACCATGCAAAAATTTATGCTGTCATGTATAACATTGACGGTATGCTGAAGCAAAAGGAGGTACAAAGCATGGAGAAGATGAGCCAATATTGCTGTTGAAGGCTTGTTCTCATGAGGTCATAGAATCATAGAATCATAATTTGGGTTGGAAGGAACCTTTGAAGGTTATCTAGTCCAAACCCCCTGCATATCCCCATCCGACCTGACCTTGAATGTTTCCAGGGATGGGTCATCTACCACCTCTCTGGGCAACCTCTTTTAGTTTAAAACCATTACATCTTGTCCTATCACTATAGGCGATACTAAAAAGTCTGTCCTGACCTTTCTTAAAAACCCCCTTTAAACACTGAATTGCCACAGTACGATGTTCCCAGAGCCTCCTCTTCTCCAGGCTAAACAACCCAAACTTTCACGGCCTCTCTGATCACCTTTATGGTTTGTGTCTGGACCCGCTCCAACAGGGCCATATCTTTACTGAACCATGGACTCCAGAGCTGGCAATCAAGGGCATTTGATAGGACCACCAGAGACAAAACGAAATGCTTTGGCCAGTATAAATATTTTCTATTATGAAGACTGAAGTGAGATGTCTAATCTTATACGCTCTTAAGCCCGTTCCTTGTAGATGCTGAGTAAAGGTCAGAAATGGCAATGCTTTAGATTACCCCAAATTATTTAGTTGTGGAATGAAGGAAATTTTCTTTCACATACTTATTTTCTATCCTAGTGTTAATTGCTCTAGTTACCTGTGGCATTTATTTTGTTACTGATCACTAATGATTATTTTCCACACTTGAAATTTCCACACTTGAAATTTCCACACTTGAAATTTCCACACTTGAAATTCTTATGTCTAATCCATGCCAGTCAAGCCTCTTTTGAATCTGAAACTTCTTTGTTTCTGTCAGTGTGTTTGTTATTTGCACTAATTTGCTGAAAATAGAGCACTGAAAGCTTGGGAGAACCCACCTGACAAACAAAATTTACTGAGCTTCTATGCCTAAAGATAGCTTAATTAACAGAATACTGTATTTGAAAGAAGGGGAAATTAGGGCAGCAAAACGAACAATAAATAAAAAAAAAAGTCTTTGAAAAGATTGCTTTGGCAATTTGAAACCAATTCTGTTGAGTAAAGAAAGAAAATGGAATTTCTCAGAGAAAAGAAAAATAGAGGTTGTTCCCCTATATTTGAAAAAAAAAAATCATTAGGCTCTTCAAGTTCTTTTTTTTTTTTAATCTCTGTCTAGCTTTGGTCTTAATTAATAAGCATAATTCTGAAACAAGCCTTTGTAAAATGTAATTGTGTGATCTAGGTCATGCAATAAACTTAATTTGTGTCAAACTGGAAAGCATTATCAGATATTGTTATGACATCTAGCTGTTTACTGTGTGTGTATGTTCATATTGTATATAAAACAACTTACCATTATGAGTTTTTACTCATTACTGAAATTGGATTTCACTATTACAAAGTATAGGATATGAGATCTTTGCTCATTCCCTGGTGTCTTTATTCTGTATAAATGGGTCAGAACTACCTGAAAGCCCATTGCCTTTTTGAAGGAGAGCTATCCTAATAAAAGCATGGTGGGGGCAAGTTTATGGCTGCATTCAATTGACTTTTTCATGAAGGAAGGGAGAAGAACTTACTAAAACAGCAAGATGAGAGATGTAAGTATGGATGTATATGTAAATCATCCAGGCTTTAAAGGGTGACTAAACTGGAAGTCTACCAATATCCTGGAGCATCCTGGAAAATGGAAGTACAAAAATTATGTCCTTGACTCTCCTCCAAGGAGGTGCACATTCTCTTTCAGTATCTCTGAACTGAACACTTAAGAAAATTATAACTTATTTGTCATAGGTAGCAGCCATCCTGGAGGCAGTGTTTATGTCACTCCCTTGATCTTTTTGTTGTTTGTTTGGTTTTGGTTTCAGTTTGGACAAGCTGGAAAAGGCAGGCTTGCGTATCTAGTTGGACTGAATGAACTCGTGTTTATAGATAGATGGATTATATGATTATCATTAAAAAGCATACATATGTTGTATTCATATCTACCTTTGATTATGTATGTAGCATACACAACATATATAGATGCATATGTAATGTAAACCAACGTACAAATATATATTATACATATTATTTATATATTTAATCTTCAACACATACATCTTAGTTTAATTGCATTGAAATAGAAAAGAACTATATGTGAACATTTCTCAGAAAATCAGGCATATATATCATCCTTTCATCCTTTTTAGAGCTTTTTTTCAGAGAAGAAACAATTTTATGCTGAATTCCTAAATTGTAATCTACCCACTAAAATACACAGTGACTATTAAAATAAATGCAATGTATGTTTGATACATATATGTACATATTCGTTCTCTCACGTTTGTGTGTAAAAAAATATACTTATCTATATATCTATGTATCTATGTATTTATATATCTATAAAGCTGAACAGATTAGTGTAAAGATGATATATCAACTAATCCTCTTAAAAGAGTTTTTAATAATGTATAAATATGTAGGTATATTTATATATATGTGAGTATATTTTATATATATACATATGTAAATATACATGCATACATACATGCATACATATATAGGTAATCTTTTCTATATGTTCACATATGACTGTTTGAAAAGATATTGCTCAAAAAACCAAAACAAACTTAATTTTTAATTTTTTTTCTGTTATTTTATTTTCTCCCTACCTCCTCTTTTTTTTTTTCCTAAAAAAAGAAAGATTGTTGTATACCTTTTTGTTTGAGAATATAAAAAAAGGTTTTGTTTTGGTATATTTTTTTTTAATAAATTTGTTTACTCCTTTTATTACTGTTTTTTTATTATTGAATGGACATGGAATCCTTGCATATGCTGAAAAAAATACTTTTAACGTGATTTTGTAAAGTTAAGTTTTCTATCTTCTTAACTTTATTTGATCTTGTTTTGTCAACCTATCTCATGTTTAAACCTCAGATCATATTTATCAAAATGACCCTAAAATAATTGTTTTCAAAATGAGATCACAATGAACAGATTATTCTGAAAATTACCTTACAATTTCAGCTATTATATTTGCCCCTGCATTCCAAAAATTGCAAAAGTTTTTTTGCAGATCAAATGATGTCACTGAGAGTTCATGGTTTCAATCCAGTTTTACTCTGTGTCAGTCAATTAAATACTTTATAGAGAAATATATTATTCTGTTGGGGTTTTTTTTGTTTTGTTTGTTTGTTTGTTTGTTGTTGTTTTTTGTTTGTTTTTTTTTCCCCATAAAATCACTGCAAATGTGTGCAGTTAAATGGTTCCAAAAATTAGTATACTGCCAAAGTTGAATGGACTTCAGTTTTGTTTAGGGCAGTTTTTCAGAGCTTTTCATATTGTATTCTCTGTATTCATTCATATGTTTCAGTGATCCTTGATATAATATGAGCCATATAAGTTTGTGGTTGTTTGTTGATCTTCTGTGGGAAGCTATTTAAGGTTGGAAAAACTTCTAGTGAATTTCTTTCCAACCATTTTGTTCAGCAAAATA
This sequence comes from Aegotheles bennettii, assembly GCA_013398125.1. NCBI lineage: Eukaryota > Metazoa > Chordata > Aves > Caprimulgiformes > Aegothelidae > Aegotheles > Aegotheles bennettii. The sequence goes on along the minus strand of VZRW01011265.1, from coordinate 120,598 downwards.
ATGACATTTTTGTGACACTTTTTACAATAGTACCTTATCTAAAGACTACAAGCAATGTAAAACAATAAAAATCTGTTGCAAAGCTTTTGGATAAAGCTATTTTCTTCATTTATTTCTTTTCTGTAAATAGTAGTTCCTATAGTTACATTTAGTTGTCTGCTTATAAAGATTTTTATTTTGTTTTATTTTAATTATGCTCTTTTTTTCAGTAGCTAGTAAGGGTGCTGGAGGTCCCATTAGCAACCAGCAGTTTATTTTAAATTCTGTTCCTGTGTTATAACAACTTAGGGCCAAAGATTCAAAATTGTGCCACCTGAGCTATATTACTGCTTCTCAGGGATCTTGTTCTGACACAACAAAAGTTTGTATAATGATATTTGTGTTGCATTGTAGATGTCACTTTTTGAGAAGTGCAAGTAAAATAATTTGGTTTATTGTTAATATTTTTTAATCTTCAGAATTTGCTCTCTTGAAAGAAAACATGATTGCATATATGCACAATGTGCAATCCTTACTTCCTCATGAATGCAGTCATACTGAACCAATGAGAATAGAAAGTCCTGCACCTGGGGAGGAATAAGCCCCTGAACCAGTAAATGGTAAGGGCTGAACAGCTGGAAAACAGAAAAAGACCCCAGGATGCTGGTAGGCAGCAAACTGAGCATGAGATATGAGAATGTGCCATTATGGCAAAGAAGACCAACCATGTCTTGCATTATGAGGAGCAATGCCAGCAGTTTAAGAGAGCTGATCCTTCCCTGCTAACTCGGCACTGTTCTGGGATCTTCATTACAGGAAAGATGTGGACTGACTAGAGAAAATCCAATGAATGTCCGTGTAGATAATTAAGAGAATGAAACATCATTCACATTTGGAGAATCCGAGACAGCTGGAATTGTTCATCTTGGTTAAGAGAATGCTCAGAAGGGTCTTACCAATGTGTATAAATACCTGACTGGGAAGTAAATAAAATGCAGACAGACTCTTCTCAGTTGTCTTCAGGGACAGGTCAAAAATACAGTGGACCCAAATAATAATAAAAAACTATCTGAAAACAACAAAACACTTTTTCCATGTGAATGTGGTCAGGCACTGGAACAGGTTGCCTGGAGTGGTTATGGAGTCTCCATCTGTGGAGGTGATCAAACCATGACTGAAAAAGTTCTTGGATAGCCTACCCTAGGTGATCTTTCTTGAGTAGGAGAGTTGAACTGCATGATTAACAGAGGTCTCTTCACATCTGAACTATACTGTGATTCTATAATGATACATATAACTAAGAGTGGGGATCCAAAAATAAGATACACAGAGTGTTTCTTAAGTAAAATAAAATTATTCTGGGAAGGAGCTAGGAATTGAAATATACCTTAAATTCTAATTTAAAGGAAAGAAGAAATAATTGTCCAGTTGAAAATATTTATCACCAACTTGAGATTAAGGTTTTCAGGAATTTTTCAAGCAAGTGCAGTAAAGTGTACGGAAATAGATTATTTCCAAAGTATCTTACAATGGTTAAATTTCTTGTTGATAATTTAAGCCAAATTGAATTACTGAATGAAAACGAATGTCAGAAACTATGACTGATCTAAAAGATGCATTTTTAATTTTCAGAGTACAATAAAGGAGAAAATAATAAATTAGCATAAAATTCTCAAAAAGTGTTATTTCACACTGCTGGCGTAATCAGTAAAACCTCAAAAACATGAATCAGATTTGGGACAAAAACTTACCTGTTTGTGTAGCAAAGTGTCTTCTTAAGACCTGAGTTATGAAGTTTTAATGGGTTTTTATTGAGATAGGAAGATACAGATTTGCAAGTGATTTAGGACCTAATGGAGATTTTTTTTGCATAAATTTGCTCACTCTGTGTTCACAAGGAATTCATAAAGGAATAATTTGCTATATGTCAAAGTTACAGAAAATCTTTGGCATTTCTTGGATCGCTGACCGTGAAAAGAATTCTGTGGCAGTTCATTTTTCATGATTCCCTCATCCTCTGGTTGAAGACAATGGATTGCCACTGACAATGGTCCCAACTATATCTTTTCAACCTTTTTCAACCTTTTCAAGACAGGTATCCAGCAAAGATTGGACTTAAAAAAAAAGATCACAGGAATAACAATGTGTAATATGAGGAACTCTGTCAGCCTGAGGGGTTAATAATCACAATTAATGGTCTGTAACAGGGGAATAAATTTGTTTGACAGGCTGTCACAATCACTGACAGCTTCATGTGATGGGGGAATCCAGCTCTTCTCTAATAAGCTTTCTATATATTCCAATCTTCTATGACATTTGAGGAGTCCTTGTGGCCTTAAGACTTCTATGATAGCCATGTTGTGGCTTCAGGAGTGTTGGAAGACAGGGGAAGGATAATGTAAGAGTCCATATTCAAATGCATCATGAAATATTGTTACCATTAAGTCCTACTAGACAGCTGAGCTCTCTTTATGAACAGTGATAACCCCGAAGTATCTCTGGTGTAAACTCTGTTTCCTTCTTGTTCCCCTGCTTGAAATGAAATATGTTCACACCTGCACTGCTTCTTCAAGTCTGCTGTTGTTTTCCAGAGCTCTGTTGTCAGATTGCATGCTTGGGAAATGCTAATGAGTGTTTTCTGTGCAAAACTACAGTCCATGCTATTGGTGCATATTTAGAGTGACACAGTCCTCAATTATTTTGTCACAAACCATATCTTCCAGATGACCTCTTCTGATTCACTGGGCAGAATGGGCAACAGTTAGTTATTGATGAACTTATAAAAATTTGTTTTTCTTTTCAGCGCTTAGTATACACTTCCTGGGCATTATTCACATTTGTATGTGAAAAAAACTTCTGTATTTGTAAGCATTCACCAGTTCTGAAAATCAGACCTCACATTGTTAAACAATCCAGAAAATAAGGAAAACAGTATTAATAAGTAACTGTGAAAGGTACTGTTAAAGTGGCATGTGTGAAAATGGGTCAAGAACAGAGACAAATTTAGGGATAGAAATCAAATTAATTCCATTTTTCTCCTAATGAGACCACCTGTTCTTTGCCTGTAATTCCATATAATAGCCTATAAAATATTTTCTGCATTAAGAAATACTCCCACAAAAAATGAAATTAAATTAAAAAATGGATCACTAAATTTTCTAATTCATATGTCATTCACAAGTCCCCAGACTTCATCCAGCTGCAAAACTGAATTCTAGAAGTTCTATCTGACTATAGACAACATAATCTATCCTTTTAAGTCATGAATTCCTAAAGGGCATTTTCTGTTGGGCTGTTTTGTTTATTCTGTATGAACTAAAGCATCAGTTTCTGTAATATTAAAGCATTTATTAAAATGTTATTCAACATTCATCTCAATATTTTTTTAAGACACTTGAATATTTTCTCTAGTGCATCAGATTTAAAGATGTTTATTCTGAAGAGTCATTAGCATAAGTCTTGGTTACTAATGGGCTGGAAACTACTTCATCATCTCACTTTTTACAAGAATATCAGCCAGCTTCTCTTTAAACATGTTAGAAATATTTACTAGAATCTTCCCATCTCTGCATGATTTTTAAGTTGGGTGGTTTTTTAATTATTTAATTTTATAGCTCATTTTTTTTAATTGATAAGTTGTAGGGTTTTTTTATTTAGTAGTCTTTGAAAATCTGTGGTTTTACTGACAGCTGTAACAATTAAGAGTTTTTTTATTTTAACTTCATATATCCATTTCCTATATATCATAATATTTAAATATTTTCAAAGTAAAATAAATTGACTAATAATGAGTTTAGTGAAAAAAATCTGCTTTCTACATGAATCATAATAGTTTCAACTGACATTGTGTCTTTACTTAATTATGGAACTGTACATTTTTAAGTTTCTTCCTAGTTCTTTGTAAAGATTTCTTTATTTTCAGTCAAACTTTTTAGTCTCTTTTTTATTTTTGTTTTTCCAACTCTAACAATTTATTCCAAATAATTCTCTTCGACACTGGGAAATTTTTCTCTTTTAAACATCACATATATTATTGGTTGGAGTTTTCTTCTGTTTACCTATATATACTTTACAAAATATCAGTTTTGAATACAATGATTCAATTAGTCTTTATTAATGAAATGAAATTCAGTGTACATTTACTAACTCTTGGGTACAAAGTGTTCTACAACTCTTATTTCAAAAATAGATAATTTGTGATTTTTAGCTACTCCAATGATATATTACTAGCTTTTGTTGCACTTTCAGACTATCTGTTAGATAATTCTCCCACAACATGTTATTTTGCTTCCTGCATCCAAGACAGCTGCTCCAGATAAAACCTTTGTTATCTTCTTATTTGGTCTGTTGATTTATAGCAAGCATTGACCAAAGACCCTCCTGAATCTTGTGGTGGTTTTGCCCCTTTCATCATTATGTTGTTTTTAAAAATGCTATGGAAGATTTCAATCTTCTAACCAAATAAAATGTTCCACCAATTTTCAGTTAATGGTAGTTACAGCAATATTCTTATTATTAATTGGGGTTTCTGCTGCTTTACACCTTTCTTTGGCTCTAAGCACAAACGAATATTTCAACTAGGGTTAATTTTGTAACCTACTTCCTCTCTCTGTCTCATTTATTATTGCAGTTAATGTTCAACTATGAATATTGGACGGTATAAGTGATGCTATTTCTTTAATGTGGTCCTCTTCTGTTCCGAAACCCATTTGCAACAAAACTAAAATCTTCAGCTTCCCAGCATTTCACAATAGGGTGAAAGAACAAACAGGACCTTTAGAGTACAATTTCTCCTATCCTAAATGTGATATGTAAGACAAGGAGATAAATCACATTTTAGAAATGTCCATATTTCTATTAACTGCTAAGATATTGCAAGCCAAGAAGCATACATTTGATATCTTCCTGCTAAGTGTTTGAATTTAGACATCTTGGATCTCACCTTTGAAGATGAACTTTGCTTCTTTCTTTCGTTTTGCTCCTGTGCATTTTGCTTGAACAACAGAGGTATCAAAAGTTATGAACTTCTGGGACTTAACAGGTCAGGATTTAAGACTTTAGAATCTAACCTTTTTTCAATTTGCATTTTCAAGGAGAATTTTTATTTATTTGGAATGTACAGAAATTTCCAGGAAAACAGAATATCTTTCCTCAGCTGAGCCTATTTCTTATTAAGTAAACTAATTAGATTATCTGATTTTTATCTTATTTAATAATAGTATTCTTTAATAGCCAACAATATTAATAATAAAAGAACATCTATTTCTTTCTTCTGTAGTTCTTAGCAGAAGTATTTGTGCAATTTATACATTGCAAATACAATTCTAATTTAGGTAACAGAAGGAATACAGCAAACCTTGGAATTATACGATTTAAATGTTTAACAGCTTTCTGAAGAATAGGAGTGAAGAGATAAATTTAGAGGAAGAAGACATACCTCCTGGAAATTGTACCCTAGCAGGGATATTTATCAACCTACCCCTACAATATTCAGTTTATAGATCTGCTCTTACACTCAGAGCATTATGTTCTCCTAATAATTGGTATGTTCAGTTTCAGTTATTGATTGTGTAATTAAACATATACATATTTAAATGACATAATTTATAAACTTACATTTCAACCCATTATTTCCTGGCAACTTCATTCACATTATTATGCCCAGTATGAGCTTGTATAATTGAAAACCAGATTAAGCACAAATTATGTATTGAGATTAATTTGCCTTTTATTTTTGGATAGGAAAAGGTTAAAAAGTGTAGTGTCAAATCCAAGGGAGTTATTAGGATATTCTGCTGGGAATTGACACAAATTTGTTAATGAATCTAGCAGCAAGTGTCACAGTATCTTGCACTTAATGACTGGGGATATTATATTTCTATTCTATCCATATATTCTTTCAAGTATCAACTGACCTGGCTTCACAATGGCGCTTTTATACATACAACACCATTTGATATGCAAATTTTCAATTAGCAGTGTTCAGTTAAGAAGTACACAAAATGCCAGCCTCTGTTCGTGTTCATTGTTCCTGCCTTCAGCAGCTCCTTATATTTACCTGCAAAGCAATTTATGTGGGTGTGCACTAGGATGGGGAACTGATCCTGCTGGAAAAAGTTGGTTTTTTCTTTTGCTGGATTCCTTTGCAAATGCATCAGTTACTCATTTTAGTTCACCATATGACCCCATAAATACTTAAGGCTAGTACAGAGACAGAAATGATTGTTAGTATGGGATAGGAAATGGGTAGTGAATTGCTGAAATTGGTTTCGGCAATGTTATTGTGGAACATTTAACCTGTCCAGAGTGGTTTATCAGGCCTATCCAAAATCAAACAGGTTGTTGTGACAGTTTATGGAGCAAAAGGGAGTGCAAGAGATTCTGGAAGAATGCATCAGGAGAAAAAAAGGAAAAGAAAACAAAGGTAGGCACATGATTCAATCATAAACAAAAATTAAACACTAATCAGAAGCCTGCATATAACTTCTTAAGTATCTCAGATTTTGATTTTAAAAGTGCCTTTGTGTGTAGAGGTGTCTATGTCAGAGACATAGACCTGGGGAACAGCAATGTCCTGAAAACTGCCCTCAGGGACAGACAGTTGTAGCAGAACGTGCCCCAAGACACATTTCTGAACTTTGTCCACGCTGTTCGATGTAAACCACAAAAGTGGAACTCTGGAGAGACCCTAGCAATCTTTTTCACCTGCTGTGCTCTTTTCCTTCCACCTTCCCTCCCCAGCCATAGGCTACAGGGGATTATACAGACAAACTTTTGACTCAGTGATGCTTAAATGATGTTTTGAACAGCTGAAATATTTCTGCAGGATGTTGTCCCCTCCTTCCTCTTCCCAAAATTTGTGGATAGAGAAATCATGAAGATACAAGTCTGAAGCCCCCAGTATAAAAGAGATCTGATTTCCTACATTCCTGTGTGCAAACTCCTTCTATTAAACAGTGCACAGGAAAGCAGTGGTAGCACTGTCCTCTTAGTTGTAGAGACTTAAAAATAAAATAAAAATAAATTCCTTTCTCTTTTGCATCATTACAAGATGTATGATCTGTGAAGTCAGAAATAATTTGTGCCAAGAAAATTTATAAATTAAAAAAGAAACAAAATCCTAATAATTTTGAAGGTGAAAGCAGAAATGTATGAAACCTGCAGCATTGCTAGAATATTTGTTTTGAACAATACTGTATGTCTGTGTACATATGCATGTGTGTAGGAAATAAATATTTGTCTGTGTGTTGGCAGGTAAAGTATTGCTAAGGTTTTTGTTTGCTTCATAACTCAGTGGTCAGGGTATATAATTTATACATGAGACACCCATTTCATCCTTGCTTCTTGCATTTAATTTCCTGAGGCTTCAATGAATGCAACAAGAAAACTGCTGAACTGCCAGGGGCTGTGATCATGTCAATTTTTATAAGCAAAGTAAGGCTGGGAGTGTTTGGTGCTGGCTGGAAGAACATCAAGGAGAAAAAAGGGCAGTAGTTCATATATTGTACATAAAGCTGCTAGTAGTATTTAATTTTTTAGATATTTCTACTATATATCACATCTATAACATTAGCATTATATTTTTGATAAATTTAAAGGCAAGCTATACCCAGGCAAAATTAATTTATGTGATTTATTAATGCAAAACCCATGGTAAGATAAACAGTGCTTGCTTTCTTTCATGTGAGTCATATAATAATTTCCTTAATGATTAAATAACATATGAAACAGTATTAAACATGTGTTTGAGATTCAACTTAAGTTCTTAGTGAAAGTTTCAGCTTTATATTAATTTATGTACAGCTAAAATTTGTAACTTTTCTATTTACTTTCTCTAGTAGGATTTATTATCATTTTTACAGAACAAGTGACTTTAAATGGTAATTTTGCTAATAATAGTGAGAGGTAGAAGATAGGAGTAAAATGACTTGGAAACCCTTTTTCTGGATAAAAAGAAGTGTAGTCCTCCATCCCCATGATCTTTCAGATGCATGTATGGCAGAGGCTTGTGTAGGCAGGTGTCTGGGACACTGCTTGCAAAGCCGTATATGTATTTGCGTGCTCAGGGGCAGAGACATGAGCACGTCCTATACACTGCTCAAGAAATCCAAGACTACAAAATCCCACAGAAGGCTGCTTCCTGCTTCTCTCTTTTTTTTTTTTT
>VZRW01011265.1:52033-112442 GCA_013398125.1 Aegotheles bennettii | reverse complement strand
TTTTTTGTGTGTGTATGTGGTTTTTTGGTTTTTTTTGTTTTTTTTTTTGTTGCTGTTGTTTTGTTTTGTTTTCAGTCTGGGAACAACATTTTATTTAATAACAGGGTTACAGCACTACTCTGGACTGGGAAGCCATGAATGAGGTTCAATGTCTGTCTAGCTGGTTACCTGCTCCCTTTGATACCTCTCAAGAAGCTAAACAAGCTTTCACCCTGAGTGTCCAGGGACTGATTTCTCTGCTCAGACACCTGGACCCACTGGACAGCACATGCCTTCAGCCTTTCTGAGGTAAACATGGTGGAATTCATTGGAAGGGGTATATAGTACACAATACAGTGTACAGAATACATGATGATGCTGTATTCATAAAGAAATATAAAACTTTGGCGTTGTGTATCCTTGTTTCACTTGCTGAACAGAGCTGCATGGTAAACAGCTTTGTATGATATTGTAATGACAAATCCTTTGATTGCGAACTCATGTGAAACTGCAAGCTATGGCTTGGTTACACATACTTTAAATTTCACAGTTCAAATGTATGTTACTTTAATAATCTTTGTATTTATACACTTGATTGGAAAAGGAGTGCAATGTGACAGTATGACCCCTTTACACCTTTACACTGCCATATTGGCAATTATCATTCAATCTCATGTTAATTGCTATCCCTCTTAAAGAATGGGAATTGACTCCTGCTGTTTTAATGTGTCTCCTAAGACATCTCCATGAGGTGTTGATTAACATAGAAGCATTGAGGGAAAACAGAATAATTTGGGGGAAAAATAAAAAAAAAATATCTGAAATTATAAAGCAGCAAAGAAACTGCCCGGTTGGACTACTCTGAAACTATGCAAAACATTAAAGAGGAAATGGTAAATTTCATTTAAACTATAATTCATGAAAGTGATACTAAAGCTAATGTTTAATGCTAATGTAAATCAGTTGATGCATTTGAAGCTCGTGACATAACAGGCCATAAGTACCTCAGACCCCCTTGGGAGTCCATCTTCGCTTAATGGTTGGGTGAACTGGATGGATATCTATCTGTCTGTTTGATGTGAAATACACCTAGAACACTTGCAGGTCAGTACTCTGGGTAGTCTTGTCTGAACCTCAACTTAACAAGCTTGTTGACCTTTCTGAGCCTGAACATATCAAAATATATGCTGAAATACCTTCAGAAGATTATGCCTGTCAGTGTGTGAGTTTAGTCTCCTGTCAAAAATGTCCCACTATACATGTGTACTAAGAGAGTCTGAGGTAGATCACTCAAATTAAAATATCCTGGTTCCTTTCTAGATCTTCCTCCACACACCTCCTAGTTCTGGCTTTGGCATCTGATGTGGAACTACTTACATCACATTTGGGATTTAATCTTTTTAGCTAGTAAACTGTTTGAATTTTAACATAAAAATCAAAATTGAATTCTTTAAGAGTGAAAGATATTTAGAAGTTACCATTTCACTGTGTGCACAGGAAAACTTACTGGTTTGGTTGGGTTTTTTGGGGGCTTAGGAGTTTGGTTTTTTTTTCTTTTAGATGTTTTTTTTTCTTTAGTCTTTCAGAATGGTGAGAGCATTTTTACATTTTATGTTTGGTTTTGTTTGCCAAGTCTTGTGCTACTAAACTGTTCAGAACAAATAGTACAATTGTGTATTGAAAAATAAAATCTGCAGACAGTGAGTGCCACATTCCATTGTCCTAGTCCTTTAATACATTATCCAATTAAACTTCCTCTGTGGAGATTGACCAAAAAAGCAAGAATCAACAACTGGTATATCTACATCATCGCTTAGATTGCATGGCATCTTCCCTTGGTTGTTGTGTGGCAAGATACATTTGGCTGAGTGGAGAAGATGTGTGTAGTTAGTATCAGGAATGTCTCTGCCTGCCACAAGTTACCAAATTAACAAAGGAGCTCGTTTACACTTCAAAATGAGGCAGAAATCTTTATTTCAACTTTCAGAATTTATTGATTTTTATTTGAATACATTAAACAAATTAAATAAAATCACATCCTGAAGGATAGCCCAAAAGAACAAGGAGCGAGGAGGTCTTTTAATAAGAGTCTTCATTGATTGTTAAATACAGTGTTGCTAAATTCTAGTTTTTATATAATCCCATTGACTTCAGTGGAGCTGAATATACTAGGGATTGAGTTTTCAATTATCATGGTTATTGCTGAAGTCTTCATTCACTTGGTTTTTACATATATCCTTTTTTATTGAAAGGAGATAAAAAATTTATACTGGCATCAAGACATTGTTTCAGCTGGAAATGCAGTATAGAAATTAAGTAATTTCACAATATAAACAACAGGTAGGCAGATAAGCACTACTACTCTTATTTGGTAGATGGAAATATATGAGCTCATACTAACACCAGATCATGCAACAGTTTGGTGCAGTATGTGTATAAACTCAGAATCTCAAATCCAAACTTGTGCTCATAAATCCCAGATCACACTTATGGTTTGTTTTTTGTGGGCGGTGGTTTGTGGAGTTTGTTTCATTTCTTTTTTTTCTTGTTTTAAAATGCTTCCACATTTCAAGGGTCTGTAGACTGCATGATTTGAACATATGTAAAATATAGTTTTGAATGTGTAATGTGAATCTACATATTTATTAGCACATGTTAGTGACTGAAAACTGAAATATTTGTACTGCTACTGCTTGCAGAATACTGTGACAACACATTGGCATGTAATGTTTGACTTAGGTGAAATTAAAGCCCACATTTATTCTAATAAATAGTACCGAAGAATTTTCTTAAGCATCAGAACTTGATTGTTTATGTTAAAAAAACTGTTACTAGTGCTTTGTACGTGCCATTTAGCAATCCCCTGGACAATTCCCAGTCACAATTCAGGATATAAAATATTCTAGGGACTGTTCTTTCTATGAGGTTTGCAAGCAACCATCCTGTCTTGGAAGTTAGGGGAACGTACTACCCTGACCTAGACCATACTGTCTCTGTTAGCCAAAGTCTTTAGTAATGTTAATGGGCAACTTTTCGTATTGTCTACAGATACAACTACTTGTCTAAATCCAAAATTGTGATCCAGAATATTCTAGACATTTCTTCCTTTCAGACATGAATGTTTTTTTCTCTCACTGAGGACATCTCAGGTTTCAGGACACCTACTTCTAATTAGAAATAGCTTTATTCATGGTGTGAAGATGACATACATTTATGGGGAGTGAAATACTTTTCAATTTATTTTTTTTTTCCTTTTTTCTCAAGTAACTTCCAAAGTTGAGATAATGGATAGTGAGTTAGTTTACAATTTTCTTTCCAATAAACACAACCATTTTTTAATTTCGTTTGACTTCTAAGTGAAAGGAGTGTCTCGAATACTTCCTAAAAGCCAAATTTGGCTTGCTGAGTACTTGCATAAGAACTCCCATGAGAGGTCAAAGATATCAACCTAAGTTAGTTAGACAACTGCTGCATATTAAGTGACTACAAGGAGACTTAAGTATATGATTAAATGGTTCATTAAGAAACCTAATTTTGTTAAGGGAAAAAGAGAAATATCTTAATGTTTTAAGAAGTGAGATCTAGTAACTAATCTACCAGATGAAATAAAAAATCTGTTGTCTTTTAACTTTCCTCTGTAAAGAAAGTGTACCAGAAATTGTTTTTTCAACAACTGTTAAAATCATGTATCAGGAAGGGGGAAGGTGATGGCTTTAAGTACAATTCTAGTCAAAATGTCACAATGTTTATTGTTTTCTTGTGCTTTTTCATTGGAGCATAAAGTTCTGTTTGTGCTAAACATTTTGGTAATCACCAGGAATATATCACTCATATACTTGTTAGTTTTTTTTGTCTTCAGAGAAAGCAAAAGAGAAGACAGAATTTTTGACTGTTGAAAAAATCTGACAATTAATGTGTAGACAAAATGAGAACTGACTAATTTCTGACACCAGGAAATATCTGATAATTCAGAGGAATGAAATTTGTCAAGTGAAAAGTGGCACCTTATTGCATAGTGATTTATTTAGGTTCATACTGAAAACAAACAAGTCAATGCAATATTTAAAAGTATAGAGGTGATTTCCAGCAATTTTGTCCACATTTTGCAGAGTATTTGTTGATAGATTTTGCTTTTAAAATCTTAGTACATATGCTGGCAGGTTAAGGGGATTGTGGAGCATCCATCACTATAGATTTTTTTTTGCTAAGGTAAAGGAACATCTGTTAAGGATGTACAATAGACATTTGATCCTGCTTCCACACAGGGAGAAGAACTATGTGACTTCTTCAAGTGCCTGAAAATATTACATTTCCTTTAACTCTATATTTTTTTGAACTAAACATTTTAAGCTTATCTTGGTATTATCTTGGGTTCTGTTTAGCAGATTGACAGTTCTAAAAGGTACCGCATAAATGTGCATCAATATCAATACACAGTAACAAAAACCAATCATTCAAATGGATGGAGAGCAAAGTTCTTAAGACTGAGTCAGGATTACAGAAACTAAGTTTGAAAGCTGCAGTTCACCTTTTCCTCCTAACTATTATACACTAATCTGTCAGTTTTTCTCAGCAGAGTCCTGACATGGCACTGTGCAAAATTACATATTTTTCATTTTTTGTAGCACCAGCATTGAAGTAAATTTAGCTGTTATTTTTTTATATGTACAACTTTTCACACATCTCTGTGGGGACCTATGTAATCATAACCAGATATGATTTATGATGCTGCAGGAAAATAATAAATATCAGTTGAGTTAATAAAGGAAACTGTCAAAAGATGACTCTCACATCCTACTCGTTTCTAGTGGTTGCCCAGTGATTTTTTTATGATATATTCACTAGGCATCCATCCTAAGCTTTGACTAGAGACGGTCAGGCTTGTTGAGAAAACAAGAGCACATAATTCTGGTACTAGTAATGTCTGCTGTATACAAGTTTACTGTATGTATTTGAAGTAAAGGAAAGTTTGTAAATTTTGAAAAAAAATATTGTATGCAGAAAGACAAGTTTTGCTTAGCTTAAACAAAAAAGCCTACTTATGGCTTCTTTTTCCTTTCTAACTTATCTTCAAAATAAGTATTTTTTTTAACTTACCTTTAATAGAATATATTTTAGCAGGTGAAATCACATTTTACAATACTTTATCCAGAAAAAAAGAACTAAAAGCAATACCTTTAACAGATCAAGGCCAGCACCCATTTCCCAGGTCTCCTAAAGCCAATTAGACCCTGCACTGGGCTTGTTTTTATTCAGCGATGATATTTCAACTCAGATCATTCCAAGTAACTGAAGTTTTATTTTGTAAAATTACTGTTCTTTTCTTTGTTTGATTTCATCTTGTTTCGTCCTGAGGATGCAGGCTCAGACTTCAACAGTGACTACAACATCAACAACTGTCTATCTCAGCTTCTTTCACCTAAATGAACAGTGAAATCTTCAATGTTAGACACCATTTTAAAACAAAATGACCTTAGAAATGTCCTTAGAAACAAAAAGGAAGCAAGGCCAAGAAAATATAGCAAAACTTTCTAACATTTTCCATTTCAAGATCTTAAAATGCTTTTGTTTTTAAGTGTCTTTCATTCTCCCTGTCTCTTTTAGGAGAACTAAAAGGCTTTTTAATTATAGTTTTTTTGCCATGGGGTGAAGGATGAAAACATAGGTCTAGACTTGAAATGTCGCTGCCATTCCACTCTCTGGTGTAGCACAATAATAAAATCATGTCAAGAACTCTGACTGAATTTCATTAAAATGGCCACCCTTTGTATATACGTCTTTCAGGTTTACATTCTTTTGAACTATTTTTTAAAAAAACTGTTTTGTAAGTATTGGACAAGCCATAAGTATCCATAAGTATCATAAACTAAATGTGAAGGATTTATGGCATGCCCTTGTGGTCACTCTCCTGGTCTTTGCCCACACAAACATACATTTCTATGTACACAACTATATGCATATATATAGCTGAAAAAATGTGTAATGCTTTCTACTAAGGCTTGAGATTTAAGCTGGAGTGGCAGCTATGCTTTCCTCTGGATCTTAACACACAGCAGAGGAGACACAGAATCCCTAATTCAGTGTAATAATAGTTGTAGTCCCTCAGCTCAAGCTGCTGAGAAAAGTGCTCTTGGATAACAGGGTCATGCCATCTGTTCTCAATGGTATCAGTAGCAGTTTAGAGAAATAAGTTTGTGTATGTTAGAATTGACCATAAAGTTTTATAAACTGTTGGTGGTATATTTTGACTCCTACACAATCCCTAGTGGCATGATGCTGGTAATATACAGCATTGTATTCTCAAAGACTAAATAGTAGCTGCAGAAATAGGAGAGAAAAATTCAGTCAGGAAAGCCCTAATGAAAATTGATTGGAGAGGCTGGGGGATAGAGATATAGTATATCCTTTCAGCAGGAAACCTAGCTGCAGTCATTTTTTTCCCCCTTTTTCATCTAACTTACAGGCTAGAAACAAAGATAAACCCAGATCTCTGGATCCAGAGGAAAACTAATACCGTATTTAGTGTGCCAAATTTTCTACTGGTGTATCTTGATACAGCTCAATTGACTTTAATGGAGCTTGGCCATTTTTCACCAGCCAGGAATTTCATCTATTGTAGTAGGAAGTGTTCTCACTGAACTTGCTGGATGCTTTCAGTTATATTCTTTTCTATTATTGCAATTGACTTATATCTTTATGAAAGTTTAGGGGACATTTTGAGGTAAAGTGCTCAAAATTCTCTGATTAGTCTAATGAGGGAAAATTTCCTTTAAAATAAAATTATTTGCATATTTCAAAATAATCTTAAATCAAAATCACACCATAGCCAGTATTTTTAAAAGTATTTTAAGTGGTGTAGTATGTTCTTAAATTATGGGTTTTTTCATTTGAAATCAATAGCAAAGTTTATTTACCTGCCTCAAATGGAAGTCTGACAATATTTTTAATGTCTAGACACATTGCTCGTGATTGTCTAGGTGATGTGGAATGATGCTGTACACAGTCATTCTGTAATAAAGCCTCATAACTGTAGATCCCAGACCAGATGAAAAGCAAAGAATTGTACTGAACCACAGAATACACTGTGCTACTATAACATTACTGAACCATCCTTTAGAAAAAACTCCTTAACACATCTAAGGGTCCTGTGTAAATGTGTAAAAGTTGTCAAGGGGGTTGAATGGATTAAAATTATTATAAAGTTACGTTCTTTTGGGTATTGGCAGGAAATAGCCTACTTTTTTACTTTTGTACATTTTAAAGAGAAGAAATACTTGAATGTGTTTTTAGGTAGAAGAACATATTCCCAAGTAGGCAGACAGTGCATGTATAAAAAAGACCTGTAGCTGTGGAATGCTGAAAAGGAGCTAAATATACTCCCGTAAATGGGGTGGGCTGAATTAGTACGTTTGAACATGAGAAGCCAATTGGAGTGAGTGTATCGAGAGTCTTGAGAATATCAAAAAAGCAATTTTCACAGAATCATAGAGTGGTTTGTGTTGGAAGGGACATTAAAGATAATCTAGTTCCAAGCCCCCTCCCATGGGCAGGGACACCTTCCACTAGACCAGGTTGCTCAAAGCTCCACCCCGCCTGGCCTTGAACACTGCCAGGAATGAGGCATCCACAACTCCCCTGGGAAACCTGTTCCAGTGTCTTATTACCCTCACAGTAAAGAACTTCTTCCTAATATCCAATCTAAATCTACCCTTTTTCAGTTTGAAACCATTTTCTCTTGTCCAATCACTATATGCCCTCGTAAAAAGTCCCTCTCCAGCTTTCTTGTAGGCCCCTGTCAGGTACTGTAAGGCTGCTATTTTGTGCTGCGTTTTGCAATTCTGTGCTGCATTTTCGAATGGAGAAAAAATATGGATCATTTTGTATCTATCCACTAAATTTTGTGTATTTGTTTCTGGAAAATAGATTGTGTCTACTTGATTTAGCTGACAAGATACTCAATAGATAAAGATTTTTTTATACATATGCAACACTGAGCTTTCACATAAAGTAGGAGTATTTACACAGTTGTTGACCCTTGTTAAATCTGGGGAGGGTTTCATTTTTAAAGTAAACAAACAGTTGAATGAAGAAACAGCTCATTAATGTTATCTACACAGTTTAGGCAATTCTCAGATAGTCAGCAGTTGAAAGTGAGGTTTCAGAATTGTTGTCTTTGACATAAATAATCTTCAGTTATTATTTGTTTATTTTCACTAAATGAAGGTCTTTTCCAGGTTTTTGGCTTGGAATAGTGAGGAACTAGAAATGAAGGCCTTCTTAGCTGACTAGCTTCTCTCAGTGGTTAGAAGATCTGACTCAGATGTTAAAAATCAAAAATGTACAATCATCTCATTTGTAACTGGACATCCAAAAAGTCTAATCTTAAAGTATGAACATCTTTAAATTTTAAAACAAAAAATCAAAGCATGTGAATATGTCTCAAAGACTGCCACTGTGAGCAAAAGAAGGTAAAATTTATAGAAATTGGAGGGAACATAAGTACAGATATTTTGTTATTCAGAAACTAGAAAAGGGTGATTACATTGTTCTGCTACATGGGAAAGTCAAGTTCACTGTGGAGGACAATAAAGGAAGCAGAAAAGGCTTCAAGGAAGTTTAAAACAAAAGACTAGAAGGAGAATTTGTACTGACAGATGTGATCAGCACTAAAACAATGACACCTCTAACATAAAATTGTATGGTGGAAAAGACGAAAAGCATCAGTGATTGAGAACTAAATTTTGTCTTACCAGAAGACAATTGCTAACATGAAGGGGAGATTAGAGATTTTTTACGTTCAGATTGTCTTGTATTTTTTTGTGTAATACAGAGTCAACTTTAGCATCTGAATCAAATGGCAAAAAAACTTATTTTACAGAGTTAAATTTATTGAGGGTATTTATTAAATTAGAGGATGTTTCAGGAAGGTATTAAAACTAAGTATGTTTTCCTGTAGAAATGCTGTAATATTTAATGACAGCTAAACACCATTGTGACTGGCACATTAGAAAAGTTGGAGATAGATGGATTGCTGTAGGGATGAACAAACAATTAGTTAAGCACAAGAATACTGTCAGAGTGCATCTATATTAATGTTGAAGCAGGAACATGCTTTTTAACAGATTTATCTTGTACCCCCTTTCCTCAAGGTCCAGCATCTCGTGTCCCATGTTCCTTCTCCCTGGTTCATACTGTGGAAAGGTCTCAGAGCTCATGAACTAGATTTATCTTGGAGAAACTTAGATCAGATGTACTTCAAGACTACATGTAATATTATCTAACTGCTAATTGAGAACCCACCCCACAGGATCAGACTAAAGCTATGCCAGAGTAACTCCCCCTCATCATCAGCTGTTTCACTCCTCAGATTCACTCCCTTTTGGCTGTACTACTTGCTAATGTACACCACATTCAACCACCAGCTTCATAATGTGCCATATGCTCCTCTTTCACCACCCAGAAATGGATGCAATATCATTTACACGGAGGTAGAAAAGGAAAGTAAACCAAGATGAAGTAATTTAGTTATAAACGTTTTATGCTAGCAAAAAGATTTACTCAGAGTGAATACTTACAGTAATATCCAAACAAATTTAGACATGGTTTTGAATCCAGAGACCTTTCCTTCATGAATCAGAAGCAGATATTTTATACATCCTAGCAAACATCTCTAGGTATATACATGTACAAGTTTATATAAATGCAAGCAAATATTCAAGGTTCCGTGATATGGTACAAATGCCAAATTATAACAAAATTTAAAATTAATTAGATAGTTAACAAAATGCACTGAAATAATTTTTTTTCTACAGTGCAGCAGAAATACCGGCTGTGCAGTGCTGTATATGATTTATTTATAGACTGCTAGTGAAGACATACCTAATCATCATAATTAATTGGTATTTTTGTGCTTTGGGGCCTAATTACAGAAACTTTTATATATTGGTTTAAACTGATCTAAGCCGTGAAGAAAAAATTCAGAAGCAAACGATTTTTCTTTGTTCAAGTTTGCTTTTCCATTGAGCTCAACTACTATGTAGTGACGATAACTTAACTCTGAAAACACAGCATATGTGGAAGTGCTGTGGAAATGAGCTAGGAGAGGATGATTTGCAGGGATACCATCATATGCCAACCATTTCATATTTGCTGTGGGAATTTAGCTAAATTATGTCTCTGTTTAATCAACACCACATCAGTAAAATAATCCAGTAATTTTTGTAACAATCCACATAATCTCCTGATATTTCTTATTGTTTTGTGTTCTAAACTCATGTTTATGAAAAAAATACAACTCTGTCATGCAACTCTGTAAATGTGTTGTTCACTTGTAGTTATATATGTTCATGCAACTGCCTGCATTCCCCAATACCTTACTAATAGTTAATAGATGTATGTTATGAGTCTGATTTCATTTTAATTACTGAAACCAAAGTGTCTTTTATTTTCAATGGGGACAATTCTCCATAGGTATTATAGAATCAAATTATTTTCTCTGTTTTAAACAAACATGTATATATAAAAATATATAATGTAATATGGAAATATATACGTATAATCTTTTGGTGCACAAATACAACTCATTGTTCAATCTTTCAAATATGACTGATGCATATAACATTTCATGGGATGCATTTCAGCACCCATGAAATGAATATTCCCACCTTTCTGTGACATAAATGACTTGGGTATGATAGGTCTTCATTACAGCAACAACAGCATTTTCATTTTTGACTAGCTGTTTCAAAAAGTAGCTGCAATAATCATCTTCCATCTCACCTGGTATTGACTACTGGGCAAGGGGAATGGTATATTCTTTGTGAATGTATATGATAATAGAGAAAGTAATAGATTACATTGCATTGTTGAATCTAAACTCTTATAACTTCTATTAAATATACCAACCTGTATTGGTGCTACAAGTGATATGTAACAAAATAATCTAGTAGAATTTTTGTCTGATGTTTACCCATCAACCTTTGCCAGTTTTTATTTTCTCCATATTCCAGAAATAGCAATTTTATTTAACAGTTTCTCAATATATATCTCACATCTCTATTATGTTTCATGGATCTGATTTTTTTCAGTATATGCACTGTCCTGGGGACAGTAAATGGTATTTTCCTAAGTATTTGTGATTGGCATGAGTCGTCTGTCACCAAATGCTTGGAAACAATCTCGATAGTTGTAAAAGACACTTTGTCAATTTTTGAATGCTCGTGAATGTATTATCAGAAGTGGAACACTGTGTAAGGAATCTGCCGAAAATTCCAGTGTAGAGAATTCTGTAAATTGAACTGAAATCTCTTGCATCCCATAATATTGACTTTATCAGTTGAATAAAAGAAGAATCTCCATTAGTTAGTTCTAGTGACAGCAATTCTAATAAACAATTTCTAGGTCTCCAGATGAGGTGAAGGTCATTAAATGCTTCCCTTATTCCAGTAAAGTGCTTGAACTCAAACAAGCCAATACAAAGATGTTCCAGCGCAGTACTTACATGGCATGCATACCATTCCAGCTAGTGCACTTTAAGGGTGTCATATAAAGCTAATTAGGTGCCTCTATGAGGAATCTTTCTTTGCTTGGACTTAAAGAACTGGTTTCCTATTACAAAAGAAGTAACTTTATTTCTCCTGTTCAAGGAGAAAGACTTAGATATTTTTAAGTGTCCCATATGAGTTCCAAAAGAAAATAATTTGAACCATTAAGTAACAGTGTTAACTCCATTCTTCAAGAGGAGAAATGGAAAAAGACTGCATAACTTAGCTGAGATTACTAGGAGAAAAGAAACCCCAAACATAAAAAAACCCAGCACAACAACAGGGACACAGTTAAAAGTAGCAACACTTATATCATCCTTTCAGTTTCCAGACATGAGCTTGTAAGGCCATTAATACTACAGTTTATAACAGATGGCCATTCTTCCTTGGACATACACATACATCATCAAATTTCCTTTTGCGTTTCACCCTCTTTAATTCCCAGTGAAGTCAATGGGAGTTTAGTTTGTGGAAAGGAGAACAGAAATGGACCTGCAGAGATATTTTTTCTTTGTCTTAAGTGACATATTGTTAAATGTAGGGTTTAACACAGAAAGGAAACTCATAAAGAGTTTTGTTTTAATGCTTGTGAAATAGAAATCTATAAATACTTAACTTTCTGAAGACTGAAAATGAAAATTTCTTTAATGAAACCAAGAGTGAAGAAATTGTCTATAGGTGTTCTATACCTATATTCCTTTGTCTGATGTCATACTCCTTGAAGATCGAGTCCATCTTCTATTTTGCTGTTCTTCAGCATGCAGAGAAAGTCATATAAAGTATATCTGCCCAAGAATCTGAGGAATTTATAAATTTTGAGGCTGTGTTATTAAGTCTTCTTTTCTCTTCTTTGTTGTTCATCATCATATTAAAAAAACAAAACAACAAACAAAAAAACCCAACCAAACAAAAAAACCCAGCCACAAACCATGATCCACAAGTCTTTTACAGTCCAAGTGTGCTGGTTTTGACTGGGATACAGTTAATTTTCTTCACAGTAGCTAGCATGGGGATATGGTCTTGATTTGTGCTGGAATCAGTGTTGATAATTCAGGTATGTTTTCATTACTGTTGGGCAGTGTTTACACAGTCTCACGGCCTTTTCTACTCCTCACATTACCCCACCAGCAAGTAGGTTGGGGGTGCACAAGAAGCTGGGAGGGTATACAGCTGGGACAGCTGACCCCAGCTGACCAAAGCCATATCATATAATGTCATGCTCAGCATGTAACTGGGTGGAGAAGAAGGAAGGGACGGACATTTGAAGTGATGGCATTTGTCTTCCTAAGTAACTGTTATGCCTGATGATGCCCTGCTTTGCTGGAGATGGCTGAACACCTGTCTGCCAATGAGAAGTGGTGAATGAATTCCTTGTTTTGTTTTGCTTGTGTGGGTGGTTTTTGCTTTACCTATTAAACTGGCTTATCTTAACCCATGAGTTTTCTCACTTTTCTGATTCTCTCCCCCAGCACATCAGGGAGGAGTGAGAGAGCTGTTGTGTGGGGCTTAGTTGCCAGCTGGGGTTAAGCCACAACACTGAGTTATGATCTATACTTCAGCAAGACAAAACTTCAGCATTACATGACCTTATAGAATGCTTTTGATTTTTAACTACTGTAGAGAGACAGGAAGAAATTCATTATTTTATGCATAGTTTACTTACCCAAGTAATAAAGGCAGTAATATTCCCCTGTGGAATATGATAAATGATGATCAGGGCTGTAAACCTATTCTGACTAATCATGTTTATTCTGATTGATTGAACTAATTGAAAAACAACAACAGATATTCCCTGTAGATGCACTTTTCTCTTATTATATTTGTATGATAATAAAAAAGGGATGTTTTCAATTCTCAAAAAAATAATTATCTTGGCTCATCTTAGCCTGCCAGAACAGATTGCTTGTCTGACTGATATTAATCTAACAGGTAAGCAATCTGTTTTCAGAGCTTGACCATAATAAAATGAACCATTAAATGTGTAAATATATTTTTAGGATGAGGTGTTCAGTACATCATTCTTAATGCCAATATATGATCTTTTTCTTTGAACAAAGTTATCTATGTCTGCTTTAACTCTGTTGCATGACCACAAAAATAGTTCTTAGACTTCTCATTGGGACCACCACTCACATCATACATTTAGTGATATTATCTACTACATTTCCTTGGGTCTCGGATATGCTGAAAGGCCTGATAAAACATTACAATTCACTTATCTTTATTAAAGTGAACTTTGTTGTTAGTGACAGCTATGTATCTATGCCAGAGACATAAGAAAAAAATTGAAATAACCTTTCATGAAGATTCAAAAAAGTGCAGGCTGAAATATTATGCTTAACTCCATAACACGTGCAATAACTTCCACAGAAACTTCACAGCATTGCCTTCTTATTTATGAGATACTATTGTAATGAGATCTACCCTTTTATGGAAAAAAAAAAAGGTGGAGATTAGCTTTTCTTGGGTTACCTAAAGTGTCTAATACAGAGGTGGACAAACTCTCAAAGTCCAAGAGAAAATGATCATCAGAACTTTTGAGTGATTATCCAGCAGATATCAGATTGCAGTTTAGATTTCATGTTGCAGACATTATATGAGTAGTTTGCCTCATGGAATCTCTAGCACTTTTTCTTCTTTTTTGATAAAATATAGGTATAAGAAGATGTTTAATATATATATAAAAAAGTCTACTCAATGTGTTAAATCTAACAGTCAGAAAACACATTAACTTTAAAGGAAGATAACTGCCTGACTTGTGTCACCTAAAATAGTAAACAAGTTAATGGAAAGTAAACCTTTTTTTCCAAAGAGAAATTAACATAAGGAATATCTAGCATAAAAGTCCTATGTAATAATTTGAAGGAAGAAAACTATATCTCCATACTTATAGAATTTCCATGACAACACAACTTTAAGTGCATTAAAGCTGTGTCATGCTCTATGGCTTAGTTTATAAAGATACCAGATGGAGTCAAAAGAACAACCAAAATAAAGGAAAGGTGTTTCTGAGATCAGCAATTCCTTTATAGCTTTGCAGAATCCTTTACTCCACAATGCTTATTTTTTAAAAAAAATTTAGTTCAGATGAATCTTTGAATTTCCTTTTAAATTTTGAATTGGTTCCAATCAAGTACATTAAAAGTAAACTTCTAGATCTAACTTTCATTCAGCTCAGAATTTTTTCCTATAGTTGTCCACAATAAATATTCTTAAGAAGTATAATAACAAACGTGGGTGTTTGTACTGACTGAAGAGGACAAACATATACCATGCAAACATTGTTCTGACTTTTAATGAAAGATAAAACAATCGTTTTCTAAATTCTAGATTAGAATGTCACATCTGAAGCTTTGCAAGATTTTCTTTCAAAAGGTTCTCATAAATCTGTGTGTGTGCAAGAACTCACATCAGGAATGTTCATACAGAAAATTCTAGGGAAGTTTTGGAACCATTCAAACATGGACCAGGAAAATTTTGTGTCACATAGGTGATCAGAAAAGAACATTAAGCTTAGCAAAGAGCTGAGCTTTTTGTAGTAGGTCACAAGTTGTTCCATTTCACAAAAACAAAGAAATAGAATTCATAGAATTATCAGTGTGAGAAGATATTTCAGCCAAAACTTCGGTACTGTTCAGCATCAAAAAATGTCATGATTGACAGAACCCTGCTGTTTTGCTCTCCAGAAATGTTTTTCTTCATCTGTATGTATCACAAGATTTGAACCAAATAGTGGGATATTTTGAACACTAAAGAGAAAACAATTTCTATTGTTTGATGGAAAGTGCAATTTTACAAGGATACCCAGTGTCTTGTCCTATCACTTCACTGCATGCACATCTAAAACACGATTGATTCCGACATTTCCGTTACCAACTAGTTACTGATGAAAGAAAGAATCCTATGAATAAAAATCAGCTATTTGTTGGTAGGCACATCGCAATACTTTTTGAAGGAGTATGGTTTTAGTCCATGAAATAGTTTATTGACTAATTTCCTGATGACAATCAGCAATTGTTGCCTCATCATAAGCCATGTTATTTGTACTGCTTGTTAAAAAGAAACTATATTTGACCATGACCACCATTAGCTCTCATGTCTTATTAGTTATAACAAGGAGCTGTATTACAGTTGTAACTGTAGTTACAGTTCTAGACATTTTTTTTCCAACTGGAAAGATACATAGTGCAACAATAATTGTTTGGTTTATTTTTTTGTTTTTTGCAAATTTTTACCATGTCTGACACTCCCAGTTTATATTTAGCTAGCAGCTCAAATTCAGCTTGGCTAAATGTTAAATGTCCTTTTATTTCTCAAAGAGTTCTTCATTACGCCATTTCTTGATCATGATAGATAAAACCATTTTTCTGCTGAAACCTCAGTTTAAATTCAACTCAAGTGCCACTACAGGTATTTCTATTCAAGTTCAGTTTAATTGTTATAAAAAATGTAAGTCTTTATCCATCTGTAGAATAAAGTAATTTTTGTGGTTTATAAAGTTAAATTTCTTGTCCGGGCTTCCTTATCTTTACATCTCAGTTAATTCAACATCCATTGTATTAAAAGCAAACTTATGGTGCTAAAAGCAACCCACCATTTCATCAGTTCTGGATTCAAGTTTGATTCAAAGTTTTATCTCTGAATTTTAAATCTTTGCTGAATTTTTAAACAGTACGATCCACGATTTCTTGTCATGTCACTTGTGCTTAAGAGAATCTTTCCAGTTATAGCTGCCAAACAACAGGATTGTTTCCCTTCTGCTGCCTGAATGAACTCACAATAGCTTGATTGCTTCTATCAAAGTTTTCTGTTTCCTTGTAACTCCCTCATTTATCTGAATGCATTTACTTCCTCCCGTTCTGCACCCTGGTTGGCAGCTACTTAAAATAAGAATCTCCTTTCTGTTTTCTTAATATCCACAATACCAAGTACAATAGGGTCCTAGTCCTTAGATTAGTTTTGAAACTTTGCTGCAAAATTAACAAGATGCTGACTGGGTCATGGAAACTGTACCACTTGCACTTGTCATCTGAAAAGTACTGAAAGATTAGTGATCTATACAGTCCACATTCTGCACCACTGAAATCAGACGTTAGTACATTATGAAGTTAGGGGAGGCTCACCAGAGAACTAACATGTACAGTGCATCAACAGAAGCATTTTCCTTTGACAGAAGACCTAAAGCTCTGATAATATGGACTGTCATTTTAACAGAAGAGTGTTTTGTTTGTTTGTTTGTTTGTTTGTTTGTTTGTTTTGTCTTTTATAGGACTCTTTAGCAAATCCATTTGCTTATGACAAAGCTGAAGATTCAGCTCTGCTTTCCATGACCTTCAAAGCGGGCATCTATCTCTCCTCTTGCACATGATCTACTGAGATAGTTTTTTAAAATCCTCTGAATGTTAAAAATATTTCAGGTTCTTTTTCCAGGCAAAGAGGCTGTGACAGAAGGTAAAAAGGAGCACCCTAGGAAGGTAATTCAGTTATGTGCAAAGAACCACTTTATCTTTCTGAAAAGCAGATAAGGTTCCTAGCAGGAGAGGACCACATACTCAACCAGCCTTATGGGCATATGTAAGATCTCATGTCACCAGAAAACGTCTTGATGAAGTGGAATGTGCTGTTCTGGTAATTAAACCAACATCTTCATTAAAATACATTACTTCAAATATAAGCCAGTTTATGTGGATCTCCCCTAGAATGTGTCTGTTGGTTTTTTTAAACTATTTAGTTTCTAGTATTTTGAATTGAAACTATAGTGTATAGTAAGTAAAGTTTTAAAAGGGAGGTCTAGTGAGTTGATTCAGGATCCTGTAGGATCCTCCTTCAGAACTTCATGAGCTTTTCCAAAGTGTGAAGTCTAAGAAATTATCTTTTCTTTATATATAAATCTCTAGAGTGTAGAGCTCTTGTGCCATCTCTTTTACTTTGGTAATTTTTTGTCTGATTCTTTTTTTCACAGAGTCACACTGGCTGCCAATCTGCCAGCAACTTCATGAGATGTATCTCTTCTGCCTCCCTAAGTTTAACTTATACATACATTGCCTTGTACACACAACTAAGATATCCAGGCTGTCAGAGGAGAACTTTACACAGTAATTCTTTCATGGGAAACTTCTAAAGACAAGCAAATATATTTCTATACATTGGAATTTTATAGGGCTGATTCAATGTAATCTTGTTATGTTGGCTTGAATAACTTTTTTCTAAATTTGTTAATGCTTTAGGGAAAAGGAATGGAGGTTTTTCAGAAAAGGCCAGTACACACATTCAAGGCATTGAACAAATGGCTTTTATTTAGACCATACAGAACAAAGTAGATAATGTTTAAAAATACCTACTCAAATTCTTTAGGAGGAACAGTAGCATAGAAATGCTGTTTCCCTAATGTATTAAAACCCTTTCACATTTCATTGCACATTTATGACCGTAGGAATGAATGTATTCTGTATTCTCTCCTGAACTCCTTTATTCCTTCCTACATCCAAGAGAAAAAAAACAAACAAACACAAAAAAAGACATGACCAGTTCCACGAGTTCCAGTGTCTTCCTTCTCCATTTAGGTTCTCCCAAGTCAAGCAAAGACTAGTTAACAAGTTTTTTATAGAAAAAAAAATTTTTTCTTCTAATCAGTCACCTATTTTCACAAAGCTGGTGTAATCTTGCTGTCTTTGAGATATCTACCTTTCAGAATCAGTTGACACTGACCAGTAATTTTAAAAGTTGCTATTGAAAAAAACTAGGTATATTTACACATGAACATGCAAGTGAATACAAACTCAATATTTGGTTAAAATACATAGATCTATTTAGGAAAACAGGCAAAAATAGTTTCTTCAAAGAAATAATAATAATAATAATAATACAGTGTTTTCTAATATACATATAAATATATCATGTAAATATATAGCTACATACAATATGAATATAGCTAATATAAATAAATTATATATATTTATTTCCTATTAAAACATGCATATAAATATATAATATTGTATATGATTTTTGCATGAGTTATATCTGGTAATCAAAAAATTCATCATATAAAAAAGTAGAGAGATAACACAGAAGTGTGAGTAAAATGGCTATCAATCTACAGATTAATAAAAAAAAGGAAACAAAAATAGAATCAGCTAAGCATGACAGTGACAGCAGAATGTTCACTTCACACGCAAAAGTATAAGTTAGCGTAGAGGCAAAATCTAGTTCCATAAATAACTATCTATAATCATATACAATTGATATGTTATTATTCATATTACAAAAAGAACAAATGAGAACAGGAAGCAATACTAGTTCTGTAGAACTGAGTTTGTAATTAAGTCTTCATCCAAATAACTAAGCTTTGTTATCTCCCTCTTGTTTCTCAGGTATGGTCATTAAAATTACCTGACAACATCATATGCAAAACATTTGTCTTCTGTCTGTTCTCCTTAAGAGCAATGTGAAGCTTAGGAAGGAATGGAACAACTACAGTGCATCAACTCCTAGTTAAGAAAATAATCTGAAGAGCATGAGAAGTATCACAGAAAATAATGTAATCTTTCGTTCTTAAAAAGAATTGACCATTTTTTCTACATTGGAATTAAACCAATCCTTGATTTGCATTGAACTGAAGTATGTGAATCTGAGAATAGCAAGACAAGCATTTACAAATAGTAGACTGATCCGGAATATTCTTGATGGATGTAATAATAAAAGGAAACAAAAACTGTCCCTGTCTTGTTAAAGGATGGTTGATACTTTTCCCCAAGATTACTGGATAAATTGGGTGATTTTCTCACTGATGCTTTTTACTTGATCATTTAGTCTATATTTTTTAACCTTCTTTAAGGTACAAAGGTACACTCTATACCAAACTACAATCCCAAGGTCATGTTTACAAGACCAGACCTGCTTAAAATATCTAGATTAGAGACAGATAACAACATACAATTTTCAAATGCAGAGAAATCTCCCAGGGTGAATGACTGAAAAGTACCCCAAGTTAAAACTCTATGGTGTTGCAGCATACTTCATCAGTTTATTCAGATGCCTGTAAAATCTTATACTGAGGATGCAGTGCAGGAATCAGTGCCTGGTTTTGGCAACATGATCTAGTGTGAAAGCTGGGTTATTGTGACTTTTATCTTTGTATTTGGAGTTTGCATTCAGATCAGGCTTTCTCTTGACCCACTTTGTGCCAGTGACACCACAACTGAAGAATGTTTTCTTTCTCTCACTATACAGAAGTACAAAATACTACCCAAAATCTTGGAACAGACATTAAGACATGGTACATGATAACAGCATACCTTCCAAGCCCTTCAATCTCTGATACAAACTCTTTGGATAAGGGCTGAAGCAAATTGACAGGTCTGGATTAGGGATACCAGATTGTCTTCTGCATGTTTGGACATAACATGCTCTTTCGTGTGTTTGGACATAGGACTTGCTTTCCAGCACTGACAGTCCTTGCTTCTCATGTATTAGAAACCCTGACTAGACTAAGTCTCAAAGAGAAGAGATGAGTAATGCCTTTTCTGTTTTAAAACACAAGTGGAGTTTAGAACGATGTCCTCTAGCAAGTGAGGGTGTATTACAAAGAAACAAAAAAGGAGCTTGGTACCAGGGGAGAGTGCAGTAACCAGTGAATGTTGCATCATCATCATCTACTTTAACTTGGGGCATTAGATAAAGCCACCAAGAGGGCTGAACAGATGATTAGAAAGCCCTAATGCTCTGCAACAGTCTGCCTTTTTCCTCACATTTCTGCTTTATGAAGGAGTGAATTTGACTTATTGGAATTACATCTTTAACGGAGTAAAGTAGCCCAGTGGTAAATTGGGCCACCTATATATAATTGCATGAACACTGAGACAAAATCACCAGTGCAGTCCACCTGCTTTGCAAAACATCAGTAATGCAAAGTAAGCCAGTGTCTGGCCTCCCCAGCCAACTAATGTAGTTTTACAGCATGTTTCAACACAAGAATAGTTTACAGCAAACAGAACATATCAGTGAATCGAGTGTATTGCCCACTGAACTAATTCATTATAATGTGAAAATAATTTATAAAACTTGTTTCAAGGAAACTAGACAAGAAAACAAAATAGACCGTAATGTTAATTAATATATGTGTTTTAAATAATTAAATACAATTGTTTGTTATCAACAAAACAAGAATTTGTTACCTGTTCAGTCTGTTAGTAATTATTTCCAAGTCTGTAATTTTCCTGACTATGTATAGAACAAGTAACAATTGCTTACATTCTTTCTTACAGGCATGTTCTTTCTATCCTTTAAATCAAGGGAATAACAGAATAAAATTATGCATTCTGGCTATGCATTAATTTGTGTACTTTTTTTTAATTATTATGATTTTAAAATATGAATAAGGAAGGCACCACTCTTCATTTATTTCTTAAAATATTCCAAAACTAAGTAATAGTGTTTTGTTTAATGTTTTTTTTGTGTTGTTTTTTTTCCCATTTCTGCAAGAAGTTTACTGCAAACAGAACAAGAATGACTTTATTTTCACATCTCCCCATGCCAAGGGACATGATGATGCATTGCTTTAGAGATGCATCTGTCATATCGAGCTACATAAAGTGACATGATACAACGTGACATGTTGATGAACAGTGTGACACAAGCTACGTAATTCGATATATCATCCAAGGCAGAATTATAACAAGGGAAGTCCCAGATTCAAATGGAATAGAGTTCTCTAGATTCTAGTTTTATTTTGTCTTTCTAGAAACTTTGGAGATTGCCTGAAAAATATATCTTAGTAGTACTACATTTGCTAATGTTTTGTTAATCCCGGAGGAAACATAATTGTTTTCTTAGTATGAATTATTAGTCCAGCTACAAAAATACCCTCTATACCATGTAGAGAGGAAAGGTCTTTTTAAAGGTTATTGAATTGCGTTCTGGCTCTGTGTGTATCAAGTTGTGAATAATGTAGGCAGAACGAAAACATAAATTTATTTCAAGAGAAAATTACTGAGAATTTTAGCTGACAGCTGTTGCTTATGAGACTGCATTTTTGTACAGCAGTTATTGTACTGTGGTATTGCTGGATTGTGTTATACTTAAGATATATGTAAAAGTTTGGATGCAGAAGGAGCACAATATTGGCTACTTAAACAAAAAAGGTTTATTTAGTTCTAAATTACTTGGGCTCTGCTCATGTGCTGTAAGTAAGGCCATAGGTGAACAGAGTCTAGAAGTGAGAATATTTATTGTATAATGCCACTTTAGGAAGCAAAATATTTCTCATATTTATTTATTTGTTTACTAGGTTTCATAGTTAAACAATACAGTTGCAGGGTAGAAATTACAAAACACCCTAATGGGTCGCTAAAAGGAATTTGGAGAGAATATTAAAAAAATAGAAATAATGGAAAATTAAATGAATTCTGTCTTGAAACGTTGCAGGAGTTGCAAAAGAAAATGCAGGGGACATATTAGCATATCTCCACATGCTTGTGCTATATGTTTAGCTCTGTACCTGAACCCACAAGTCATTTCTTTATTCACATGTAACTCCCCATGGTTCAAAAAAGAGCCAGCTTTCCTGGATAATGTTCAGACCCCTCCTCAATATATGATGTGATAATGAGGGATGAAGAGAATCAGGTCATTGAAAGCTCAAACATGTTGAAATTTGCCTGTCTGTGATTATTCCTTGTAGTATGGCCAAATCCAAGTTTTGATGATGTCCCAAGGGAACCTCACCATTTACCTTCTTTGGTTTCAAATAGAATTCTCTTCCTTAACTGGTTCAGATTAGTAATGCAGACTTTCTAAAAAAATAAATGAGACCACACAGAAAGGTTTATGATCATTTTAATGAGCACAAGTACATGATCACATCAAGCCTCCATAATAGACTGTTGAAGACACAGAGATATTATAAATCATTGGTATACAGTGATTGCGAACAACAAAAGGAAAAGAAATAACTTACAACTTTGTTTTATTTTCTCCCTTCTCCATCATCTCTGAATGTCAGTTCTTTGGCCTCTGGTGCAGGCAGGATGCTTTGGACTATGTTCTCAAAGTCAGCAAATTAACAAAAAAAAAAAATTAAAAAAGAACGATCCTCCTCTTCTATTCAAATTCAGTCCATGTGAGTGAAATCCCAGCCCTGTGGAAGTTACTGGCAAAACTTTTATTGACCGTTGTGGAATTTGAGGAAAACCCAAGTTGGCCCTACACACAAAGAACTGTGAAAGATGACCTTGCTAAATCTTGTGCAACTGGGTGGGAGCAGCAAGTCCACTTGTTTAAGAATGCATCCTTAACAGGGGGCCTTGTGGAGGCAGGGACCCTTGTTCTGGTCAGCAAGATAAGATAAGAGAAAACTTGTGTAGTTTTTGCTTTGTCAGGGGACTATGTTGTCCAAAGAGTGACCTTTTCCTCATTACCTGTAAAATGCATGTTAAAGTTGATACCCCTGTATATGCTAATGAAGATTTTAGTGAACACACTATACATGTATGACCATAGCACTTGTCTGTCCATTCAAATCATACTACATGTCACCTGAGGGTGGAACCTCACAGCTTTGGGGATAAAAGACAGAGAAAAGGATCATTTTGGGGAGAGAAGAACAAAAAGATTGATGGACCAGTCAATCTGTGTTTTTTTTATTTCCCCAAATAGGCTGAAGCTCTTGATTCGTTTCTCTCCCTTCTATACATCTAAGCCATGTAAATTGTCAGCTGTGTTCTCTTCCTCTACCCCAGGCAGGGAAGCCTCTCTGGGTAAGCGCCATGCCTTTCACCTTCTGGGTGGAAGTATCCCCGGGTTATATCATTACTATTATTGCTAGCAATATTAACTTCAATTAGTAGCACTGTGCAGTCAGTGAATTTATCAACAGCAATTCTGAACTTGTTATATCTGTCGCTTTAATAAACTCTATTTTTGCAGCTTTGTGCATCTGTTTCAGTGCAAGTCCTTAGTGGGACTCCGGGACAGATAAAGTTGTCTCAGAATTTGTTTCAGTGCAAGTCCTTTGTGAGACTCTGAAACAGGCAAAATAACAGGTGGCTGTACACACATATGTAACCCTTTAAATGTAAACTGTTGTCCAAGTCTGGGGCTAGGACTAGATCCAGCCGCACCTAGACTCCTCTCTGAGAAGGAGTTTAGAAAACACAGGGTCTAGTCTGAACCTTATGACTCAATGGGAGGGCTTTCCCCAGCCACCTCGCAGAGGCTTTTACCTTCCCCATTTTACATGACAACTCTACAGTACTGAGACAAAGATTTCATTTGTTTAAAAAAATATGTCAGGATTTGCTTCAGACTACTGAACTGATTTAATTTCTTTTCACAGCCCTAAATATTCACTCCATTTGCTAACAGTGCATTCTGCTCTGCCCCTTTGCATAGCCTTATTAAACAAGGTAAGGTAGCAGCATACCATCGTGTATAAATTCTGTTTTCCAATTGCTAAACTCATAGGGTCAACTTAAATGCAGTTGCAGGTGATACAAGTCAACACAGAATTTGACTCATTCTATAACTGTAAGTGAAATTAATGAACAGCATGTAAAATGGTTATAGCTTTGAAAAATAGATTATTATCAATAATTATGGTGCCTGTGATGAGTCCTTTGACTTCTACGGTTCCCTGTAATTTACATGGCTTAGATGTATAGAAGGGAGAGAAACGAATCAAGAGCTTCAGCCTATTTGGGGAAATAAAAAAAAAAGTAGAACCAAACCTCCATTTCTCGAAAGCGTGACTAGGTAGACTGCATTTTAGAGCCACCAACACTATCAACATTTAAAAGATGATGAGAGGGTGAGAGTAAAAATAATGTAATGAAACAATTCACAACCAATATCAGGAAAGATGAAATTTCAAGATTGCTGTCACTCTGCTGACTGAGTTGATGAGCTGAGCTGATGTAGGACTTTTTTTAAGCTGTGATTGGCCTGCCAGCATGGATTTGTGTTGTCATGCTGAGGGCCCCTCTAATAGCCCAGAGGTAGCAGGTGGCTGCTGACTTACAGAGGCTTCCATCTATTTTATTATTTTCTGGCTCTTTTATCCCTGACAGATTCAAACACAAATAAATTCAATCAAGAAACTCTACCTTTCTATGATTCTATTTGGTACCTGTAGCTAGCTGCAGCACATTTCTGAAATAACATGACAGCAGCCCCAGTGATGTGGCTTGAAGAAAACAAGATGTTTTATATCCTGAATGGTGATGACTGGTCACCTGAACGAAGGAATAAAATAAATCCAAGTTTCTTGTGGAGCTCACTATGGGAAAATCAGTGCACTTTAAGACACAGGTCTTTGTTTCATTTTTCACCTTTTGACTTCCAAGGAAAATTTAGCGAAGTATTGTTTTGTATAAGAGTTGAGACAAGGTATTTTGAAAACTATACTCAAAACCATTAAGTGCAGTGGACAAGAATATTACAACCTGATACAAAGTGGTCACACTTTAAATGTGTTCCTGAGTTCCCAAGTTCTTCACAATGTGTAGGTGAAAGTGGCTTTCAATCACTCTAACATTACTGAGAGATCATCAGGACCATCAGTGGTGAAAAGCTGATATCCACAGTATACTCTGTTATGTGATCCAAAGGAGTTGAAAAGCATTACCATTTGCTAATTCAGAGTCAGTCTCTGAATGTCCACATCTCAGGTCTTTTAGTGAGTGCTGGACATCTCTGAGGCCCAGGTTACCCTGTTATGTGCTGTCCCAAAAAATGAGGACTGCTGAAAACTAATGCTGCTTTAAAAGGTGAGTGTGGAGGCTGTCTGCTTTTATGCTACCTTAATTAATACCCAGAACTTGTTTTCATGAAGCACCTCTGTAACTGGTTGAATGTGAAGGTGAGATTTTCCCAAGATCTATCTGTATCATTTTTGCTCTGTAGAGCTAAATGTCCCTCAATAGGAAGAAAATATCAACTAGTAAATATAGCTATTGTGCATTTGTAAATTTTCTTTTACTTTCTTCTTCACAGAGATTTTTGAGGAGACTGACAATCACTGTTGAATCAAGGTAAAGTTCTCTTTCATCCCATTTATGTTTCACCTGAATTATAGGGTAATATATACATAAAGCAAAAGCACATCTTTCAAGATGTGTCCACTCAGTCTAAGTGAGGCAATCACTCTTCCACTGTGTGTCTGAGCTTAGAAGCTTTTAAAGCATTTTCATGTTCTGGGAAGAGATGTTTCTGATGAAATGGTCTTGCTCACTTTTATCTAGGAAGATGTATTCCAAATTCCTATTTAGTTATTTGATCATACTGCTGAATTGCACCTCTCTTCCTTCAATTGAAAGGAATAAATAGATGGTATAAACCTAGAAGCTGAACCTGGGCACACTGGCCCCGCCTCACCAGACCCTGATGCAGTCTTTCCTTTTCTCCTTTCATTTCTCTGCAAAGAGCAGGAGTGATGTTAGGACATTCAGACTGTTTCTGTACACTTTCCTAATGCAGTAAATCTTAATATTCATATCAAAGACAAGCTCAACAGATCAGGAGGGATAGAAGCAGTGAAAACCTGCAGAAGTAAAAACGTGTGTCTAAAGACAAAAATGTTGAGTATTCTACATGATCCAAAACACAAAGTCTGGAAGTGAAAAATTTCCTGTGCAGTGATCGAACCACTGGGATTGAAGTGCAAAACTCCAAGCAGTTGTTTTTCTCTCTTTTTCAGGAATCTTCTCATAGAAATGCCTACAGTATCTTAAAATTTAGCTGAATGTTTCTTCTACTTCTTAGATGTTTCAGAGCACTCATCAAGTTGTATATGTTTGTTGCAGTCAAGAAATCTTTAAGACTTTGTACCTTAAATCTTTTGTCATATTATTTTTCTATAAATATTTTCCTTAATTTGTGATGAAGGCTGCCAAGTTTAGCCTGCCTACAGAGATTTACACTGTGACATCGTGTCATTCAGCTCATGAGTCAGCATTTCTCCATGCTATCAAACCTTGCTGCATCAAAAATAAAGTTTCATATAATTCCGAATTAAACAGTAGAAACTCTTGGACAAATATTTTAGGCCCTGCGAATTAGAAATTTGAGTGCCTTTTTTGTTTTCTGTGTTAATCATCTGACCTGTCAGGAACAATCAGTGAAAGGCTCCAGAAGAAGACTCATCTGTGGTCTAATATTGAATGTAATATTTATTTATACATAAATGCAAGCATACAGTGGCACAAATACTCAAGTTCAGCCAATTTAAGCTCAATTTAGGATCCAGGGACAGATTATAGAGCAGAGGCTAAGCAGGTTTGTGCTTCTCTTTTTCACAGATATTTTCACCACTGACAAAGGCCTGGGAATAGCAGAGGTTCATTGACTGTACTTTGTGTACATCTTCCTTCAAATTCAAATATGCCCCTGAGCAGGAAGGAAAAACAATGGGTGGTGAAAGAGAAAATAACTGGATTTTCTGCCATTCCTTCTAGATGGGGAAACTCCTTTTCCTGTATACCCTTTTTTGATTTGTTTCTCAAAAAATAAAGAAGTCCAAACAAACAAAGCCACCAAAACTGACATAAAAATTTGGTGATTCATGTCAGGTGTACATGAACAAAAATGACCCACTGGAAATATAGGGGGTATTGGGATTTCAGTGGTTAAAACAGAAGACTGTGATAGAGCCTGTTTTGAAGAAGTAAAAAGCCTCTTCTAATTGTCCACAATGAGGAAAAAAATTTTAAAAAAATATCAAAAAAGGTATCTAAAAGGAAGATTTAATTTGGACAACAGTAGAAAAAAAAAAGAGATTATTGGTACAGAATATCTTAAGAAGATTTAAAGAACTTTAGGAGCAAATCACACCAAATGTGTCTCAGCTCAGAAAAGGATAAACTAATTTGTAGTAGTTCTTGTAAACACAATTGTGCTACAATCTCCGTTGTTCTGTCTAGTCTTCTAACAATTTCAGGAGTTTTTATCTACACATTTATCTATAAAGTGCTACTGAAGAGAAAAGGGGACAGGATGTCATTATTTCAGTGACCTGGGTTCAAGTTCCCAGACTTGGGTAACTTTGGATCATTGGCTTTG
Organism: Aegotheles bennettii; assembly: GCA_013398125.1. Taxonomy (NCBI): domain Eukaryota; kingdom Metazoa; phylum Chordata; class Aves; order Caprimulgiformes; family Aegothelidae; genus Aegotheles; species Aegotheles bennettii. Next base: position 84,870 of record VZRW01011265.1, on the reverse strand, counting down.
GGCTTCAGGCTTGTATCAGCAAAAAGGAGGTGGTAAATCAGTATCTCACAGAAGTAGAATGTACATTAAATCTTCCCAGAATTTTGTGAGTCTGATAGATGTTAGCACAATAAATGTCTTGGAAGGCCTAGAAATGAAGTGTTTAGTGAATGAGTCATATCCTTGACTTCCATAGTACTTTGTTTATCCCAGGTGGGGAATCTAACCCAATTAATTTGCTTAATGTTTCCACACACATCTTGGAAAAATTGTATTTGTTTATCACTATAAAATGCATGCAGTTTGTATATCAGTCACTTCTCATGCCTGTGTGGTGAGAGAGATTCTGAACCCACCCCTGTAACAAATTCCAATGCTGTGTTCTTTTTTCTGTTTTGGTTTGTTTTTGGGGTTTTTTATTGTTTTTTTTTTATTTTTACAAGTAAATTCTTAGGGTTCCAGCTGCAAATGTTTACACTGCTATGAGCAGGAGTGATGAAGTTTATAGGTAGACTATATGAGAAACACTTTTAGGCAGAATCATATCTTCACAGAAGCATTTTTTCCAGTTCCTTTGTAATGTAAAATGTAATTGCATCAATGTTGATTTGGGAATGTGGGCTGCTAAAGTACATTTTATTTGATGTCATAGCATAAATTACATCACTGGAGTGAATTTCTACCTTCCTGAGGAAAATTTGCTTGAAAGGTTTGCTGGTGACATGCTGCATATCTTCCAGGTAGACATGTGCCTCAAGCTGAATTCAATTCTGCAAGTTAATTTCTAATTTAAAATATTGTGTAACATATAGATCCTCTATATGCCAACACGTATATATGCTACATCTTTTTCTATACTACTGTAACTAATAAGAAGCTTTCCAAAACATGAAGCTTTCTGTGTATGTGCAAAAGAGGAAACATCACTGTTTACACTTGCAAAGGCTGTTTGCATACAAACTTTAGTGCTTGCCTAACCGAACAGTATTTCTGGGAATCCAGTGGCTCTCTACCTTTTGAACTTCCCAAAGAAGTTTGCCACATTTGTTATTATTAAATATTTAGAGTCGAAATGGAAATTGCACTTAAAAAATCACTACTTGAGCTGAAAATACAGGTTTCAAGTTGTTCAGTAGAAAAGCCAGACACTATGAGTCAGGCAGTGTGTGTAATGCTTTCATTTCTCTAATAAGACAGCATAATGGCCCATTATTGTTTTTACATGCCACCTTACTGAGCTCTTTGAACAAATTTTCTGTCAAATTTTCTTTTAACCTCCATATATTAAATTTGTATTGACCCTGGTCCCTTTCAAAACATTATGCTAGAGAAATGTTGAACTGTTTCACCAAAAATGTTAAAAGCTATTCACAGCCTTCCAGTAAATATGTAGTTATTCTTCTCTCCATTAGAGGTATTATATGGTAGTTTATGATGATGGATATTAAAATTTACACATATATATATATGTATAAATGAACATATATGCACACAGACAGAGGAGCTGTAGAAAACTGAATAGTTATTATTAGAAACATATTACTACATATATACAAAAGTACATTAAGAATTTCCAGAACAGTAGATAAATAAATTAGATCAAAAGTAACTTCTTCAGCTGATAGTGCTTGTATGTTCTAGAGTTCGTTTCTTATTTGGAGGAGTCTTCAGAGTAATTTTCATTAATGGGTGCAACAAAGACCACATTCAGCTTGAGCATCCATAAAAATTTGGTATATATGTGTACTATTAGTTATGTACCCTGAGGACTTGCAACAATCCCTAATTTAACACTGACACAATTTCTGTCCATTTATTATATAAGAATGTGGGATGTAGCACTTCTAACATGAGTGATGGTCTGAATTTACAGCATTGCTGAGAACCTTCAGGGCTGTGTTGTTTAAGCATCCCTGCCATGAGTAAACGTGTCAAAAAGCCCTTTTATTAGCTCCATCTTAGAATTTCTGAGATCTGCCCCACATTCTAACACCCCTCTCAGGTCAGTCTCCATGGTCTTTTGTTCTTCTGAAGTTAGGAATCACTTCCTAATTTTCATGCAAAATTTATGCATGAACACTTTGTACTTGTTTATTCTTATGCACATATTAGCTTTTAGCTCAAATAGCTCACCACCTTTCCCTGGTTGCTTTTAGCTTGACGTGTTTGTTGAATGAAGTCATATTCCCTCCTAGCCTTTGTTTTTTTAGTTTAAGAAAACCATAAGTTTGCAGTCCCTTTTCAAGATGTATCTTGCCTTCCTCTAGTCATAATAAATATCTTTTTCCCAAGTGAATTCAGTTTGAATTCTGTTTGAATGTGCTTTGCTCCAGAATTGTACATAGTATTTGAAGAGTCTCATGGTATCTCCTACTTTGATATAGGCATTTCTCTATTTCTTTACTGGATATTACCTCGTTGAGTAGTTTCCTAGTGCAAGAATTCCTCACTGTTTTTTTCAAACATTAATAAGGAATAATTTTTCCTTTTCGTGTTCAAAATATGTAGGTTCCGGTAGAAAATGAGCTCAAGTCCTAGTTATTAGTGATTTTGGTGATGGGAAAGAAGGATAAATTATCGTGTGTTTTCTACTGCATATGTTAAATGATTTTAAAATAATTTATGGGACATTCATGACATTGTGAAACAAAAGTGTAACATGAACTCCTAATTGTAAGTATGAACAACAAAGATATGGACTGATGACTGGTGGAAATGTATAACTAATTGCAGTGTGGAGAGAACTAGTAATGGAATGGAGCAGGGAGCTTTGACAAGATAGTTCAGTTACATAAAATAACAGTTACATAATTAAGAGCTTTTAAACCCTTTCAACCATTATCAATAAAAATACAAATACATGAGGCAGGACAACATTTTCTGTTTGCAACTTTTAATCAGAAAAAGTGTTGTTAATAATATTTTGAAGGAAGCTTTGCTTCTTAATTTTCTGTTTTACAACAAAAAAATGAAAACTAGGGGGGGAAGGAAGTTCTGCTGGTATTTCAGTTTCTGTTCTGGCCATTTACCCTACTGGTACCTTCATCTATCTTCCCACCTTTTTTAAAAGACACAAAGTAGAAAAAAAAAAAGGAAAAAAAAATAAAGTAGGAAATATTTTGAAATTTTCTTCCAGCATTTATTTATTAGAAAATGAGCCTGTATTTCAATGAGAAACAATAATTTCTGCTCATAAAAAACCCCAACATCACATATAATGAAATAATTAATTCTTTTTTATTTTCTTGAACATCCATTTGCTCAGTTTTCCACACCTATAAACCTCTTGGTTCCATGGAGCACAAAGCCTGATATAATTTCCTGTTTCTCTAAAAAACAAACCAACCAAGCAAAGAAACAAACAGAAAATATAAAACGTTTCTGGACTTGGAATGAGATTTTTGACCTTCATTTTAATTTTTGATTTGTGCTACTGATGAGCCACTTAGCAAGCCAGGTCCCATTTGTGCTATGAATTGTATAAGCACAAACACAAATCAAGACTTTCTGTTTGAGTAAATCAACTGTCTAACTGTCAGAAAAAAGACATTAAGTACATGCAGGCTGAGAGAGAGGAGAAGGGGAGGTGTACCGAGAGCAAAGAAAAAGTGAGACAATTCTGGTCAGTATGAAAGGAGAAGAGGAGTCACTACTGAGAAGGCTTTTTATGGGCAGCAAAAGGAATTAGTGACAATGAAACTGCAAAAGCACAATCAAGTGATTTTTTTAGGAAGCTCTAAACAGCAAAAATTATCACAGAGCTGTACACAAACATACTTTCCAGAATATGCAGGAATGCCAAGCAGAGGTGGGATCTGACATTTTCAGTAGTAAACAAGAAAGACTGAGCAGATGCACACTCCAAAGAACCTTGGGTGTAAAAATAAGTAATCTCCATTTAGTATGATAGAAGCAAAATTAATAGAAAGATGCATATAGAGGACTGTCATTATCAAAGCAATGAACTATGAAAATGATATTTTGCTGAAGCACTTTGAATATAATGAGAACCTGAATGAAAACTTTATTAGTGTAGCTGTACAGGAAAAGATACACCTTATGATGGAAAGTAGAAGATGTACTGAAAGTTGGCTGTAACCTGAATCTGGCAATAGAAAAAGATGATGGAATCAATTATATCATTCAGGTGTGAGTCTCACATGATTAGGGCTTTCAGTAATGAGGGACAGGGGAAAGATGTTCGAGAAAATTTGAAATGAGTGAAAAGAAAAAACTGGTTGGGAAAACAAGTAAACTCAACTTTTTTCACCTTGAACTTGTATTTTAAAATATCAGCCCACCAGCCAGGACACAGGCCAAGATTTTGTTCGAGGAGAAAGGGACAAATTTTTAGAGCAGAGCTAGATCTACGAAAGGTGGTTTACTTAAAAATTATAGGTGAAATAGTGTTTGTGGGCTGTTTTGTTCAGTGGTCTGGTATAGATCAAAATAAGAAAATCAAGTTGTGATGTTTGGGGGACACCCTGAAGAAAGTGAAGAGGAGAAATATAAATATATGTATGTGAAAGTCTGGAACAGTTTTTTCTGAAAGTTAACATATAATCCCTCCAAATGAAATCTGTAGGTGCACAGATGCCAGAATAATAGGCAAAAGGGTAATTCTAAAATATCTGGATCAGTTAAACAAACCCATATATATACGTATATGGGCCTGTATAAATGTTTTCATAAGGCAAATTCTATTGCAGGAAAATGAATGTACTCATGAATAGAAAATGCTATATTGGAAAGCAGTGTTCTGAAAATATTTTTTCAAGCACAATGGAAAACTAAAGGTCTTTGAGTGGAGTTGTGGCAAAAAGGACTAATGATATTTTATGATCTTCTAGGCACATATAACCCATAAGACCTGTACTACAATTTTTATGCAGTTTTGGTATCTACATTTTTCAAAAATGTTGATAGAATGAAATTATAAAGCATACTCCTCATGACTCCTCTCCAAAAAGAGGACAGAAAACGACATTACACATTGCTTTTGCTTCTTAAAAATAAGTAACATTAAAATTGATTTAATATTGATTTTGTCACTTCTTTGAGTTCAGGCTTGGATTAGATGACCTCCTGATTCCTTTCCAACCTAACACACTCTAAGACCCTACGATAAAGGCATTTTCACAAAATAATAGGACCAAAGAGCATAACAGCAATTATTTGACAAATTCAAAATAGAAATGATACATTTTTCACATGAAGAGAACCAGTTATCAGGAAAAAAAAAGATTGAGAATGCTTGAAAGAGAAGTATTGGTTCCCCTTGTCTTGATGCTTTGATTTGAAAGTTACATGCCTTCTGGATGATGTGCTTTAGCTAAGCACAAGTTTGGCTTATTTCATACACAAGTGACCAGTCTCCATGAAAGATTAAGTAGATGAAATGCAATGTCCTCTGTTTTGGGGCAGGTCAAAGTATGTGAAACAGTTGTCCCTTCTGGACTTTCACTATATGGATCTATGAATCTTACTAATCTTGTTCAGAGTCTATTTTTTGATAAGTTCTTCCTTCTTCATAACAGTATTTCTTTCTCCATCCTGATCTAAAACAATTCTCTCTGAAGTGACAGATTTCCCTATGGAGATTATGTTTTTTTCCCTTTAGTTTTCCTTTGCACTTTTTTAAGAGCAAAAATAAAAATAAAAATAAAATATTGATGTCTCAGATGGTTAATATTAAATATTCAGTTTTAGGATTTCAAAGCTGCCTATGGGAGTTGAACGCCTGTTTTCTATGAATTCCAAAAAAATTGTCATCTAAGCTGCAATTTCTAAGGAATGTTGTTTCTTAATAAGAGCATCAAAATATTACCTCTCCTGAATAACTTTGTTAAATATAACCACTGTCTTTCTTGCTTATTCTTTTTTTTTGTCACATAATGGCCATCTAATATGTTAAATACCTTCATTACTGCCTTAGCCTCCTTGAGTCTAGATAGTAATTAACTGATTGGTAATACTTTCTGATCAGTGTTTAAATAATTTTCAAATGGTGACACTTACAGGAATTTATTTTTTGTTTAAAAAACCCAAATCCAGCTCTAGGTGTTAGTAAGTTGCTCTTTAGAACCAGAAATATTAGTGACTTCTAAATATAAAACTATTAACTTCATGATCCTTGATCCCCGACAGGAGCTGCCATCCATAGCCCAGTCGTTGCCTGCTCATCTCCCTGTGGGAACCACAGTCTTAAGAAGATTACACTACACAAATAACAATCAGCTTGGATAGAGGACGAAGCAGGAGAGAGTCCATTAAACCTTTCACATCATTACAAGCCTCATTGTTTTGCAGATGAGCAACATAAAGTAGAACATATGCATGAGGCCTCTTACTGACTCTCTGAATACCAGGGATTTCAACTATCTGAACCTTGTTGATTGCTGGTAAATGAATAAATAACCTTGAGATAATCCTTCTCTTTGCCAGAAAGGTGCCCTGCTTAAATACCAGATAATCAAAAATACGTTCAGATTTCCATTATTGTATTTTTGGTTCTCTGTTTTCTGTGTACTACTCTGTAATTGCTATGGTCACTGCTTTTTGCCATCTGCTCACATCACAAGGTGAAACTGACATTTTGGAGGGAATCTTATTAAGCTAAGCAGGGGGAGGAAATAAAAAAAATCGTAAGTAATCTTCATGCAGTATCTGATTTAAGACACAGACCACCTCTGGAAAAGGTATTTTTCATGGAGGCCTGGAGTTCTGAAGTTATCAATTTCCATGGCTGTATGTCACAACAAGTGGATAAAAGGTGATTTATTCAAAATTTAACTGGCTGGTTTATCTTTGTAATGTGCTCCTACAAAGCTATTTTTCATTTTCTGTGTTGTGTGACTGTTGATCATATTTCATTTATGCATATTTAATATTCATTTCCATGTGATTTTTTCCAATATTATTTTCCTCAACTGTCAAAATGCTGTCTTGTTTATTCGATTTTTGAGCTATTGCAATAATAGCAGAGAGCTCTAATTTTTGATGAGAACACCATCATGCCAGCCTTTTAGGTGTCTCATTTAATGATAAAGGGTATATATGCAACTAATAGATTGCTTAGTGAAATCTAGCTTAGTGCTAGAATTCCTTCTTAAAGAGGAAGGAAGAATGACAGAATAAAAAATATTAATCTATTAATCTATTTTGACCAGTCTAGGGTGAACCGAGCAACTAAAATCTGTCAAGAATCAACAGATGTGCTACAATGTGGAAGACATTGATATCTATTATTATTCATTTAAACTTATCATAAGTTTAATCATAAACTTAATTTACTAGCCTTTTTTTACACAGTATCTGTTAATCTGTTACACTATAATGATCCTAATTAGTAATTTTATTCGTATCTTGCATTTCTATATCCCTCTTCCCTGAAGAATCCCAAAATGTTGGTTGGTTTGAATGAAAATACTCCTGATTTGAGTATGATCCTAACCAATTTAGGTTCTCTTAATGTAGCCATCTGAGTTTAAAAGGACTACAAATTGCCTTTAAGAGCTTTACTGGTGAATTCTGATTTGAACTGTGCACTTCCTATGAACTAAATGAGCTGTGAATGAGGCTCATTTTTTGTGTATGTTTAACCAAACGGGAAAGAAAAAAAATCTCACACTGAGTATGCCAATGAAATTCTTCACAGGAGGAGGAATTTTACATACCCACTGATTATTGTACCTTACTTATTTAGCCTAAATGCCAAAAGGTAGTGGTGGGTGAAACTGGAGAGGTTGGCTGGTTTAGTTAAGACTTGCTAAGAATATATGATGCTTAACCAAAGCAAACAGTCAAACTCTGGAACCTACAGAGCTCATTTTTCAGAGAAAAATAATAATAATAGAAAAAGATTTCTCGTGTGACTTCTTTTACGTTTCACTTCTGTCTGGACATAACTGTTGAAAGGATAGTATCTTTTTGCAATGGTAATGAAACCAGATGATTATTGCACATATTTTTCATCTTTTTTTTTTTTTTTTATTCCCTATGTCAATCCAGACTAAGAAAAATTAAAAAAACACAGAAAAAAAAATAAGTAACATAAGCTAAGAATTAATTTTATGTAAATATAGTTTCCTTTCAAAATGAATTAAAGGGCTGATCATTCATCACAGGTCACACACCTACAACAGTGAGAAATTTGTTTTTTTTCCCTGAAAAATGGAGGCCCTGTATAACAAAAAAATAATAGTACTTACAGCATGAACTCATGTGTATCTTAGAGTGTCTAGAGGAAAATACTTTGGTAGGTAGGTAGATAGAAAGAAAGAGAGAGAGAGTGAAAGAGAGAGAGAGTGAAAGAGAGAGAGAGTGAAAGAGAGAGAGAGTGAAAGAGAGTGAAAGAGAGTGAAAGAGAGTGAAAGAGAGAGGAAGGAAGGAAGGAAGGAAGGAAGGAAGGAAGGAAGGAAGGAAGGAAGGAAGGAAGGAAGGAAAACAAAGAAATTGGCTAAATTTATTTCTCCTTTGACATTTCTCATAAATCCATTACTCTGAAAGAAAGGTAACATCCTTCCATGGTTCTAATCACAAACTCTTCTCCTCTTCTTGTGGAACAATTCAATTATTTTACATCAGCCCCTGTGGATCTATTCACTTTCTCCTACTGCTTTCCTCTTGCACAATTCAGTGTGAGTGAGCAAAGTGTTTATAAAAAGCCTGGGATTAGAAATGAAGGGCTCTTACAAGTTATTGGTGAAAACCAAGCAGAATTACTCTCGGACGACTTGCAGGAATCTTTCTTGGAATCTGTCTGTATTTTACTTGGTTCCTTTGGGTCCCATTAGTCCCTCATTTTCGTTATCCTAAGCACCAATACATTTCACTTACTCTCAATTTTCCCCATGGCCATATTACTTACAATACCACAATGCATTGATTTTATTGCTTTGTTTTTCTCTGTAAAACTTTATTGACATAATAACTAAAATATAATTTTCTGATGTATTTGCAACAATAACTATGCCTTTACACACACAGATATCAAATTCATGACCATCATACAAATATTTTAAATAAAGACAAATCCTAAAAATAAGTAACTTGAGCATATAATTAATGATTCAATAATCAATACCCCTCCTGCTGTAAATCAATCACATATTGGTTTAGTTAGGAATAATCACTTTTACTATTATAAATATTCATACCTCATTAAACAGCTGATACTCTTTCTATGTTAGATACAGTGGTTATCATGCTGAATCCTTCAGATGGTGTGTCTTTCCAATTGTGATTTTAAGGCAGTAGTTAGGCTCAGGTAAACTGATTTTCATATATATTATCTCAAGATTTCTAAATATACTTGCATAATACCTCAGTATTATGCAATGCCTGTAAAAGGGACTTCCACTTGGCCTCTCAAGTACTTGTTTTACATTCCTTCTTTTTTGTCAGTGATGGATTTGTATTTATTATCTAAATAATTTTTTGAAGGAAATGGAAGTGTTTAGAGGAGAAGAGAGGTCTGATGATTTTGGGCTCATTCTGTACATTTATTACAGGTGGACATTTTTATAAGTGGCCTTTTACATTTGGTTTTCTTTTAATTTTCTTACATGTCTAAAGCTGTAATCTTTATACAGGGCCAGGTGGAAAGAAGTGTTTGTTCTTACAGAAAGGAGTGTATAGAAAGCTGGTTTAGTTCCTCCACCAGGGAGACAGCAGCTAATCTGATGGTCTGTGAATACCTTGATATGATTCAAAGCATACTCTTGCTTAAACTGGATCTTGCAAGTATAGTTCTTCAGAAGAAGAAACGATTGTATGTTTATAAAATTAATAGTTTGTGGGGAAGAAAAAGAAATTAAAAACATTATATCCAAACTTTACATTTTTACCTTCTCAAAAACTTGAGTCCACCTTACTGATTTTTGTTAACAGATTTAAGATCTTTGTGTCTTGTTTCTAATCTGAAAATGGAGATAAATATGGGGATATTTCCTTTCCCAAACAGGGCTAAGTTTAAAACCTCTAATAAAGTTTACGCTGACAAGTACTATGCAAAGACCCACTGCAAGTCAAATTCACATTGATTTTTGGAATTGAGGAACATGATGAAGGAAAAGAAAATATGTGAAAATGGGAGAAGAAATACAGAGTTCATCATTAGTGGGAGTTCTGAGTCTATTTACACAATAGAAAAAAATACATATTTCCCTTTTTTTTTTTTTTTACAATATATTTGACTGACTTGTCTGTGTTTTAGAAGTTAAACATTCCTCAAGTGGCCTAAACTAGTACTTGTCTAGGCAGCAAAGTCATCTATAGACTGTTATTGAAGTATAATCAAAAATAGGTTGCCCTATGCTGAAACTGAAGAGGGAGGCAGATGGCATGTAAAACCAGAGCTGTGTGAATTTTCTGTCTTGTGACAGATTTAGAAGGTGGGATTTTCTATATCAGTTTGGGATGTAAGGTAAAAATCTAGGAATATATGTATTAAAAAAGGATAAAAAATATCGTTTGTTTAGTACTAAACCATTTGATTTCAAAGATTGTTTTATTTTTCAAGTCTTTATTATGAGTTAAACAAAAAATTTCAAAATGAGAATCCACTTTACATCAACATGTAAAGTTTTTTTTTAAATGTCAAAACAAATTCTGTGATGTTTGGAATAATTTTCTCAGATCTGTTTCTTATTTTGGAGAATTGTTAAAACTGAACACTTACCTTATACATCTTTGATTTTGTTAAATAAATACTTTGCATGAGGAAAAGCACAGAATCACAGAATCACAGAATCACAGAATCCTAGGGGTTGAAAGGGACCTCGAAAGATCATCTAGTCCAACCCCCCTACCAGAGCAGGGTCACCTAGAGTAAATCACACAAGAACGCATCCAGGCGGGTTTTGAATTTTTGAAAAAATGTTTTCACAACCAACTTATCCACTTTATGAACAAAACATTTTTACAAGACCATTCATAATTTTATTCTGTATTTGACCTTTTGATTTAACAACCACCTCAGCTCACTTCCTTGTGACAATTTAGAAGATACAATTTTTAAGGCACTCTTCAGGTTTACATTTTCTTGCAGGCCCAGTAAATGCATTCAGCTGAACACTTGAAAGTTCACAACACCCATCTCATTAATGCTTATTTGTTGCTATCACTCTCTAGTTTTGCCCATGTTTTTCTATGACATAATGTAGCTTTAAAGACATAATCTTATCTGATAAAAAGAACTTACATCCATAAATCTTGTTAAACCTAATGGAAGTTTCCTTCGGATAGAAGAGACAGTAGACAAATCAGATAAACCAAGTATTTTGGTAAATCTAAATGTTTAGTTTTCCTCCTATTATGTCTTAGTGACTGATTATTATTTACCATGCTCTGTTTCTGGATAATGACAAGATGCTATTAAGTACAAATTTTAACACCAGATCTAGGTATACCTGAAGTATATTCAGACATGGTTTTAAATTATATACCAAGGACACTAAATCTTATTACCTTCTGAATTTCTGACTTTTTGAACTCCTATGATGCCCTAAAATTGAACTTTATTTCTTTAGTACATCCTATGTTGGTGTGAGCATTATAAAAAAGCTGTAACAAGGAAGTACAATATTCAAAGTTCTCCTTCAAAGAAGTGGATGAATTAATTTGTTAAAAACTTACTTTGAAATGCCATGCCACCTTGCCTATATGAAGTAAGAAAGAATAAAACCTGGGTCCACTTTTCCATAATTCATTCTTCTTTTAACCTGAAGTTTTAAAATATCTATTACAGTATCAGGATTATGATTTAGTACTTGCAGTATTATTGATTTTTCCAATAGCAACAACAAATCGAAGCAAATGATCCTAATGACATTCTGAAGAAACCAATTAGGAAATTAGGACATAATGTTAATCTACTCTAACACTGAAGCAGGACACACATATCAATCCTTATCAGCTTGGGCTCTGTCTAACAAGAGCAAATATTTATATAAATCACACTGGTTAGTAATTCCAGATAGAACATCAACATATCTAACTCTGTATTATCACAATTGGTTTATAATAATCTGAAGTATAGGGTCCGGGTCCAGGCTTTTTTTTTTTTTCAATGTCTTATTCTCTTTCTGATGACTGTGAAGAAAGAGTACATTAGAACTGACTGTACTAAGCTACTTGAAAAAAACTCTCCTTTAGTAAAAACTCCACTTCTTCCCATAAAACCCCTGATAGATTTCATGCATTTTATTTATAGTGTGTACAAAAAGCCTTCAAAAAGGTTAGATCAGGAAAAGAATGTGTTAGAATTCCTCTTTTACATTTGTATGAACCACTTAATAGAGATTTATCACTGCTTAAAGGAGAAGCATGGGAGGAATGGATGAAGCTTGACCCAACCATGTTCCCATATGCTCATATGGTGTAAGAGGGATGTAGGCTCTGAAGAGCCCAGGCTAGTAACAAATTTGTAGGGTTTTTTAGCATGCAGGAATAGTGGCAGTAAACATTTTGCACTGCAGTCATTATTTTCACTTAACTTTAGTCATCTAATATACATATATAATCTAAACTGGTCATCTAGTTTCCTCTGTTGCTAGTGATGAGAGATGGACATCCCCTACATAGATCAAAAGCAGTTAATGAACATTCAAATTGGTTTAAACATTAACAGATGAGATACTAGCTGCAGTATAGGTGTGGTATCAGTTTGTATATTGCTAGTTACATATGAAAAATTACTCTGTAAATCCAAGTATATACTCAGGAGGTCAGAAATCCTTGCAGACATGGTCACACTGCCTGAAGTGTCTGATCTGGTTAATTAAAAGCTAATGTTTCTTTTTCTGTATGAGAATCAGTAACTCTAGTATTAGCCTCAGAAGAGAGCCTTAGAGGCATAAATCTTTGCAATACTTATTTGTGATTTTCTCCTGTCTAGAGCACCATCAAGAGTCACATATCAGCTTTTAAAGAAGCAGTGGCTAAAACACAGAACGGACAGTTATTTTGGTAAGTTTCTTTTTCCCTCTTCTTGAATGGGGAGGTCAAGGGAAGAGAGAAATATTTGTTCAGGTTTTTTTGTTGTTGGTTTGGTTTTGTTGTTGTTGTTTGTCTGTTTCTGTGAATGATAAACCCTTAGGATTAGAGCTGCTTGACAATGGTTGATTGAAAATCTTTCTCTTTTTAGATGGCTAAATGATTCACAGATATTTATACCACTGAGTCAAGGGGAAAAGAAAGGAGGAGAGGGGGAGGGGAGAAAGTAAGGACAATGAAAAGCTCAAAACTGCAACAGCTGACTTTTACTTACCTTGACTAACACAGCCAAAGCTCTAAGCTATATGCCTGTGCTGGATGCGGAGAACTCTAAATGCATACATGAAAGTAAATGCTATGAACAAAGACCTAAACTAACTACTAGGAAATGTTAATCATCTAAGCCTATTTCAATGTCCAGCCACTGAAAGTTATGTGTATAAGCACAGCATATATTAACCAACTTCAATCTTGTTTCTAGCCATATATCAGTTCAGTGAAAATCACGTGTCCGAATCTGAACAATTCTGAATGCAGTCAGGTGATGTTTGACACTACATCACTTTGCTGGGCTTCTGGACAGCCCAGAAAAACAGTGAAGGCACATAACTCTGTATTCAATGTGTCATGTAAATGCTCACAAAGAGCACTAGATGACTGTGACTGTCTGCAGGGATGTATCTCCCTCTACTTATGATTCACAGTCATGAGCTATTCCTGGTAGTAGATGCCTAAAGCAGCATTTTCTTACAAAATAACAACAGCAAATAGGAAAAAATTACATCTTTACTTTTACATAATTATCTTTATATGGGACTGATGGAGCTTTTTTCTTATGCATAAAGAAATTAAATTCTTACTATGTCAGAGAACGATAGTGGGACAAAACCAGATCTGTATTGCTGTAGGTAGCTATCAAAATAGAGACTAAGTTGACATTTTTTCTAGCTTTAGTTCAGCTTAGAGCATCAGCATGTGTCTTCAGTATACCTTAAAGTGGAGACTCAGCTGCTTCATCTATGAATTCATGTCATGGGTTTACACCATGTTTCCTACACGTCTGACTCCACAAGACATGATCTGGCAACCTGTCGGTCAGAATGAGTTATCGTCCACTGTGAAGCTAACCGAAAGTCCCACTTAGTGAATCCCAAGAAATGTTGTGTATATGGTGGTCTCCCAGGTACATTATACTGCTTAGAAATAGGTGTTCCTCCTGCCATATATTATTAAGTGATTATACTTTTGTTGTTTGTTTCTTTCTTTTTTTTATTGACCTTATATGGCAGTTCTCCAAAGACCTAAAATTCTACCTCTATTCCTGTTATAAAGAACTTCTGCCTGGATAAGACTAGATGGCACCAAGCCTATCGCATACTCAATCATGAGAATTCATGTGCTCTGTGAAATGTTGTGTATTCTGAGAGGCACATGAAAGTTTAAACTCCTTGCAAAATAAAATAATCAACTTTTTAAAGAAGAGAGCATGGAGTGGGAAGCGTTTTCAGGATCATATTTTTGGTACAGGGCTTTTAAATTTTGTCTGAATCCTGCCTTGGGTATCACAGACCTTGTAGACAACAGACCTCTTGGATGATTGCAAGGAGGAATGCTGAAAAGCTGATGCAGAATGTTTATATAATGCTTTTATTTATTTTCCTGTTAGTACAAATACCATCATACCAAGGTTTACATGCATACTTTACATTGATCTGTCTTACCCATCAACTTGCTTTTTTCCATTGTGTGATGCAATGGTACAGTGAATTCAGAGGGAAGATGGTTTTTTTTCTGAGATATAGAGTTGAATACACTTTTTTGGGAAAAAAAACCCAAACAAACCCCTAAAACCCCAAGGAATTAGCAGCATCTTCCACAACAAGCAATGGGCACAGTTTGTATATCAAATTGTTACTTGGAGTGCTTGTAGTCACAGTTAGATTATTCTTGTGAAGCCATACATAAGTGATTTTTGATTCATTCCCAGTGTATTGAGACACAGATTTTGAAGACAATGAGAAAATATAATACATAACTAATTTACATAAGATAAAATGGTTTTTTTTGGCATACATGGATTCATTTTTGCACTGGAGACATCACTACTATGCAAGCATTCTATTTTAAATATAACCAGCTTTCCATGTGCTCTTTTATTCAATAATCTGAATTATTGAGGAAAACCTGAATCATTGAAAAGGGGAAAAAGAAAACTCAGAAAAGTAAGAAGTAAATTGTCATACAAAAGAAACAGAAGCCTAAATTAGACAAAAATGTTGAGGAATTTGTATTAGAGAATACAGTCTGTCCATGAACACATTTAATAATTATAAGTAGGATTCAATACAGACTTTATCCTGCATTTTGGCCTACATTGAATTATTCTTTTGATTCTCAAAGTAGTCAGAAGTTTGCCTTTCTTCAGCCCAGCTACCATCTGCCGAGCTCCATGAAGTCACTGGTCCCCAGTCCCTGTCTTCTTGGGAGGTTGCTTTTCATTAAAAATGACTCAGCCTTCATGAAGCAAATTTTCAAATCTCTGAGGTCTGTTTGTAGATTCTGAGAACAGTAACTAAATAATAACATAAAATAGTAACTGGGAGGAATAAAATAGACACTGAAATTTTAAGGACTTCAAAATAATTTGAATTTAATTTAGTACAAAGTTTTAAGCCAGTTTTTCTTTTATTTTGACTTGATTTGCCCACCCTTCATCCTCCCAAGGTGAAAACTAATTCAGTAAAATTTTATATCTCTTTTGTGCTATAGGAACTCTTGTCAAAACTGACATATCAAAGGCTATGTCACTCAGCTTGTATTATAATATATGCCTTCTGCAAGTAGTGTATAGAACCAAAACATACTCAGACTGTGTATCTTTCCTTCTCTCGGACTTTTATTGCAATGAAATCTAGAGTTAAAAAAAAATAAAATAATATATATAGAGAGAGAACCCAAATTTGCTGTAGACCATAAACATTTTGGCCATAAATGTTTGCTAACATTCAGCTTCAGATGTGTTACATTTTCTTGTACTCATGAGAGGAGCTGACAAGCAGAAAGATTGTCCTCCTGGATCTCTGATGAAGTTTCAGTAAGATAGACAAAATGTGGTACAAGCAAGTTCACAAGAAACGTCAAATGCTTAGTGATGAGAAATGGAAAATAGCAAACAGTCCTTCTAAACAGAGTTGTGAAATATCTGAATTGATGACTAATCAAAAAAGTAACATAAAACAATCTGTAGATAAAATAATATGTTAACATAAATGACTCAAAAATCCATTGAGATGTAATGTTTTTCCATGGTGATTATATTTCTGTACTGGATATATTTTAATTATCTGAAGATACAATGGGCTATATATCTTTTTCTAATTGTGAGTGATGTAGTGTGTTTTAATATTAACTTCCCACAAGCCTTTTAATAGTGCACCTGACATTCATTATGGGGGCAGTAGTGTTCTGACACTGGAAAGACATTTATGCAGTCATGTCCACCCCTGATGCTAATAGGAACAGTGACAAGGAGGCTGGTGGTAGTAGATGGTAGAAAAAAATTAACTGACTTTTCTGTGTCACAGAAATGAGTTTAAATGTACTTGAGGAGGACCACACTTATAGCCTGAAATTCGGGGGAATTTTTGTTAGGGTTCAGTACAGATGACAGGGATCTGATACTGAGAATATCCTGGCAGTAAATTTGTTATGGGCTCCTTCCTGAGATATTAGAATTCCTCTTGGCAAAGATAAGCAAGAGATTAAACCAGCTGACTTCCAAAGAGATGCTAATTATTAAACATTTGAGACATTTTGAACAGCCAGAAAACTAGGGTAAAATACAATCACTGTCACAAGGACACCTTATTCAGAAAAAAGGAAGACATATTTTGCCTTAGCTTGTGCTGCTGGATAATACTGCAATGTAAGTCTTCTTTTAGCAATTACAGAGGAATAAATTATATTGAGATTTTCATTTGAAATTATACAAGAATTAAATTCTGCCCTTCAGAAACACTGGATTACAAAAGCTGCTTTTGTTGGTATGCTGAGGATTCTCTAAAATAGCTTTGCTATTCCTGATTTTATCTTTATTCTTTGAATAAAGAAACAAAATCATATTGTGTGACCATGTTCTCTCATGTCTTCTTATAACAAAGAAGATACCAGGAAACTTCTGTCACTCAAATATATTTGCTATATATAGTTGAATTTAAATTCTTATGTCCAGAAATATGTGCTTTGTCACTGTGCCACTGAGCAGCCTCCTGGTTTTAATTTGGATCTTCAGGTTGCAGTCTTATGTATGGTACATTCCTCAGTCTTAGAGAAGGATTCTTGGAGGGTCGTTTCATTTCCAGAAATTATTTAGGAGATATCTACCTCCCACCATTCCACTAATACTCTCATCTGCTTTAAAAAGCATAAATAATTTTCAAAGGTGTTAGGAGCTATATTTTTAGCGACAGCTTATGTCTCCTTGGCACATTTCTGGTACAGCAATGTTGGCAGACCTTGTGTTACAGAATCTCCTGGTCTGTGATGTATTAAAACTGTTCTCTGGGTATCCAAGCACTTAAAATACTTGTGAATGTCAGGCTTGCAAGTAGATGGATACTTCTTTGGTTTAGATTTAGATGCCAAGAGAAGCTAAAACATCAGAAAAGGTAGAGCTCTAAAAGATACTCATCCAGTCAGATGCATGCAGTACTTAAATACATATATTGGACAAACTGAACAGCTTGCTGATTCTGATTTCAGGCAGTGGCAAATGTCTGAAAGAGATATTTAAATTAAAGTAATAAAATCTAAGATCTATTGACAGTTTTGATAAAAATGATAAATACAATGGTATTTAAACAGATAGTCAGCTGATTCTCCAAAAGTGACGTCTTCTCTCACAATCACATTCAGCTAGTAAAATTCCAGCCATTTTTGATTTAAATGCTCTGGATTATGTGATAACCTCACCTACATTGTTTAAATTCTTATAAAGAAGAATAATAACTGTTAGCAATAGGCTAGGTACAATTCATATAAAGCAGTACACTTTGAAAAAGGAAAGATGGTCCAGTGATAAGAATGGCAGCTTAGAGTTTGGAAGACCTGAGATATCATTGACAAAAAATCCTTGTGCTGCAATGCTTCTTGAGGAGTTATTAAAGCATCTGGTCTCTTAATATAATGAGGGTTGTGCAGGTAACACAGACTAATAGGCATTGCACTTCATTGTTTATTTTGTGGCATCCTAATGATTCTAAAATAAAACGAACAGACTCAAGTAGGCCTGAGCTGAGATCTACTGGCCTGGAAGGCAGCTTTGACAAAATCACTTAGTTTCTCTCATTTATCTCTATATAAACATGGTAAATAATACCACTTTCTTTGTAAACCATCTTGCAATTTTGTTACGAAACTGTTGCTGATAATGAAGTCATATCTGTCTTATTTTTGAAAGAAAGGTTTATTGAAGGTGTAAAAAATCCTGGTTGTGAGCCTATGACTGCATTTAACAGAAGTAAACACACTTTCCTGGAGCCATATATTCTGGATTTCTTTTCCAAATCTTAATATGTTCTTATCGAATTAATGGAAAAATATGGGAGCCCTCCAGTGGTGAAAAGAATATATCTGGATTTCATAATGTATCTACTTTCCTGTGACTGTTGCCTGTTTGCAACATAGTTACCATAGTTTTCTGACACACATGGATGCTGATGTCATTTTGATTAGCAGGACTTGATATTACTCAACATTTGCCTGGACTTCCATATGAGTGTATTCCCATATGACATCTGTAAAAAGCAAGAAAGCCAAATTTACCTCACAGTTACTTTATCTTTTATATAGACAGGAAAATCCTCAGGGCCTTGTTGTTTATTTATTTCCTTCCCACTAGAAGCTGCATGGGTTAATCATGTTCTCCCCTTCCACAGGCTCCTCACCTTTAAGGGTATGTGCCTGAAAATAGATTCACAATTGCAGTAATGGAGGTGTTTGGCTGGCCTGACCTTCCCATTCTTTGGCTTCCTGGATTATTGTATTAATCCAGTCACCATTTGCCTCCAGAACTGCACTCACCTATGTAAAGCTGCGGGACATCCCTCTGGAAAGGCTCTGGATGACTGGCCTGTCACTGCATTGAAACTGTGGCCTTGGTGCACAGTACTGCTTCAGCAAAAGAACTCACATTTTAGACTTCTATGCTCAATATGTCTTAAAAAGCTGGGGTTATTATTTCCATGTAAAAGTCTTTCTCTTGCACTCCAGGAAGAAAGTGGAGATGATAATCTGCTTTCTGAGGAAATGTAACTTTAATTTGCTCTACATATGCTCGCAAAGTCCACTGGGACTACATTCCTCACCTAAACATGCTAATCTCTTAATAATACAGATAAATCCTTAGTATGGAGATTCTGTGCCTTGGATTCAAGTTTGTAAGACTTAGATATTTTAAAGTTCAATATTCCAGCACAACTTTTAGGTGCCTTCTTCTACTGAAGTTATGATTGTGGAGTTAGAAGTAATTTCCTTGTGAGTGAGGCACATATAAAATACAAATGTCTGAAAAATAGAAGACTTTTCAGAGAGCCTTTCCATAGCACTGGAAACAACAGGAAACTGACAAAAACCAAAGGATTAGATGAGATGTTTGTCTGCTTTTAATGAGGATACCTTTTGTTAGAAATACATGTTGATAAAGTGCATGGAGTTACCAAGAATATTTCTTTGAAGTCCTTGGCATCTGAGGTATTCATAAGCAGTGCGCAGCAAAAGCTATACAGCCAGAAGCCCACTGTTATCTGCAATATAATTGTCACAGGCAGTTTCAGCAAAGGCATAGAAAAGCTCATCTTACTGATACAGACGTGAGTGTATGCACGCACACACATTGGTTTGCATCATGTTTATCCAGAGGAATGTTCCTGAGTACAGACGGAGGAGGAGGAAGTGTGATGCCTTTTTTTGTTGTTGTTGTTGTTTTCTTTTCTGTTTTATTTAATCTCAAATCTAAAGGCAGGCCACTGAAATATACAGAACAGTAGAAATAAATGATTGTAAGAGACTCAATCTACTTTACATCCCTTGCCTTTGGATTTCAGTGGTTTTTACCATATTTTACACAGCAGCTGCAGGGTCCAGGCCTCCTATTGTCATGGAAAAAATAAAGGCTTCATTTAACTGCTGGTGGAGCTGTAGTGTGTGATGTGCATTTGTTAGTCTAAGACATCTGCTCCTTGTATCAGCTACTAACTCCAGACACCACGGAGTGTCCCCTGTCCCCTGCCAGGCTGTGTGTGGAGGCAGCAGGTCAGAGCTATACATTGTTGTGCAACAAAAGAGAAAAGGGGCAAAGAAAATATTTGTGTGCAGCAGGGACTAGGCAACAGGAAAAGAGATACTTTCAGCTGTGGCTGAGAGGTTATGTGATTAGCATGTGACGGATGCTTGTCCCTTAACCACTGGATGGATAAGGATGCCTTACTGTCAGGGAGGCTCTGAACTATGTAATCTGACAAAAACAGTGCTCAGAGAATGCTGGTTTTACTTACTGGTCCTGCATCGTACACAGTTCCCTTATCATCAGGAGATATTAAAAATATGCAGTGGATCAAGCAGCAGCAACCTCAGGGTGTTCATGGCACTTCTGGTAACCATGCCTACCCAGACCAACTACACAGCTGGGATGGGGCCACCTCTGCACCCCCTTTGCACTGACATTTTCAGCCACTGGTATGTCACCCTGATTTCCCTCTTGGGGCTCAATGGCCCCCACACCACTGAAAGCATCTGGGAATACCATCACTAGTAAAAATGATCCTTTAAGGATATTTTTTGTGATACTTTATTGTTGTCTTTTATTTTAGTTTTTTCTTATATATTCTATTTGTTTTTTTAGATAGCAAAATGAACAGCGCAAGTACATAAATATTATTTCAGGGTGATGAAGTGCCAAGGATAGTAAAGTTATATTTCATACATATCCAGTATTAATATTCTTAATGCATATATTAATGTGCATATATCTGTTCTTCTCAATACATATGAACAAGTGAACACGTTTGGACCTCTACAACACGACAGAAAACCATACCAGGTACCATAGCTTGTATGAAACAAACCTGTATGAAACAAACCTTTAACTTTCCAACAACAGTTCCTGACATTTATAGCACAGCTCCTGGCGGCCTTAATGACCATTATGTCACACTGAATCTGCTATTAATAAACCTCACTAGTAAGGAGTAAGTATTATGGTTTTTATCCTGAGTGTGAAAGGTCCATATTTCATAAAGATTTTGAGTCTATCTGAGTTTTATAAAGTTTCCCATAAAGAAAGAGATGAAGCAATTTCTTTTTGCTTCCCCCCCCCCAAGAGTTTCTGCCTGCTGAAGCTTCCTTTTCTTAAAAGTAATAAAAAAAATGGTCTGCATTTAAATTAAAATACAGAATCAGCTGCCGCTAACAAAGCTGTCTATTTTTATACAATATAGTGTAAATGGTGGAGATTAGATCTGAGGGCCATCTTCATGTAGAATCTCCAATATATTTAGCAGGACTTCCATATTTTCATGCTGATGTTATGCAAGAATTTATTTATTTTTATTCAAAACCCACTTCTAAAGAGATCAAGACACAGAACATCACTTATACAATAAGTATGAGTTGGAGAGAAAGATTTTCAAGAGAGACAGATAATTTTTGGACATTCAGTTTGGTGGATTCAGACCTGGAACATTTCAAAGTCATGTAATAGTTTTGGTTGGAAGTGCTCCCTGCACCTCATTTGTTCCACCCTCCTAGTCAAAACAGGGTCAACCAGCTTGCTCAGGACCTTGTCCTCTCAAGCTTTGGAAATCTGCTTTCAAGAAGCTAGATAATCAGGCAGAGAACACTAAACCTCCTTGACACTCAGCCTTGATCCAGATCTTCTGACCAGTCATCCAAAATAGATGCATTCCAAATTATACATTCCTTTTATAGCTCTTGTCCAGGATGGGTTTCTCCTTTGTGTATGCGCAGGATAGGATTAATAAAACCTACTATTGTGCCAGACACAGTTTATTATTGCTTTAATCAATGAATTTAAATTCAGCATTTCTTGTGAATGATACATCTGAGTGTATGGTAGATTTATAATACAGACCAGATGAATACTGCCCCAGGGTGTCTTTTTCTGCTGAACCCATTGCCAGTAAAGGCATCTTCGGGAGATTAGCTCAGATGTAGATATGTACACTGTACACATCTGAAATCAGGTGAGATAAATCCTATCTATAGATTTTTCTTGAAGTGCTAGCAGAGGAATTACCTATCAAATTCAGGTTTATTGAGTTATAGTGGATGGGTTGTGTGTTACAGACTAGAGGTGAACTCCATGTCCTTCGAAAAGGGTACTGTAGTTTGTCTGAATTGACATTATTCAAGTAAATCCTTTTTTTCCATTTCCATATATAATCCTTTAAGAAATAAGTGCTTCTGTTAGTTCACTATTCTATAAGGAATAACTGAAGAAACATATAGCATGTGATTGGAATTATTTTCACAATACTGAACATGTAATTTAAAAAATTTAAACTAATTTAAATAAATGAAATTGCCTCTTGTATCTTTTCCTGTTTTCATTGGAGACTGCAATGAGAACTGAAATAAATGTGAAAAGAATCTTTTGAGCACTGTACACAAGTGAGGAAACATAAGTATTTTGTGCACAGAATAATGAATGTGATAGTGTTTTAAAAGCAGGAGACATGCTGGTATTGGTAAGTAAATCTATATTGTTTTTTTCCCCATGACAAAACCAGAAGTTTAGGTAAGTTAAGGTCTGAGTGAAAAATGGTGTATATGCTCTCTTTAAATGTATAATTACCCATGAATTTTGGCTAAACTAGAACAATGGAGTTAAAGCTCTTCTGTGTGGCTTTTAACAGTAAAATAAAGGATATTATGACAAACTCACTGAAAGGAAATGGAGATCCTGAAGACACTCTTTATGTCAGAGGAACAGATAAACATGAAATTTCTAGTGCACAATGGCTATATGTAGCATGTGTAGGGTCTCCACAGCACTTCATGGAAAAGCTGTACAGTGCGCATCATCACGGGGCTACTACAATCCCTGAGAAACTCTTCTTCATTCCTTAAAAACATTCCCCTCTTTGTGACAGACTGCATCATTAGCTGTTTTGGCATGTATTCCAGGCCACAGACTGAGATCTGTGAAGTTTACTGGGCAGGAGTTAATGTTTATCTGAAAAGCTGTATGAATTGCATGAGGCTTTAAACATTTTCCTTCTACAGCTGTGTGATTGTCACAGAGATTATCATGGTGCTATTTACCTAGGAGGAAAAATAATATATTTACAGTACATTTTTAGCTGTATAGATTAACTTTTCTTCCAAACTTAGATATTATGAAAGTTGAGGATTTACTTTTCCCATTAAATGCAATGAGTTGTGATAAATTTGTCAATCAGCCTCACTGATTTTAACTGATTGCTGCTCAAAAATATCTTCTGGTGATCTGATGGACTACCAGAAACATACTTAACCACATTTTCAGTTTTAATTAAAATGAGATTTGTTTCTTTGTTCTGTTTTGAACTTACTATCTCATCCCACTCTTCTTATACACAGAGCAACTCTGGTACCAACCTCAGAAAACAGAACCTAACTTTAAGTGGTTTATGTTGTTGTTAGTATTTGACATTTCAAGTACTATAACATGTCAAAAACTGATTCATTCTGTTGGTACAGGAAGAATAGAAACAAGTAGTGAATCTCTCAGGATCTTCACATCTCTATTTCCTTCATAGTTAAGGGCAACAGTTAGTGACAGTTTTGTCAGCTCATCACATAATGTCATTGGAGATTCCATATGGCTGTCTGACAAAAAATTTTACCTTCCATTTGTTAGAAGATACCAGCCAACGGAAGCCTGAAGAGAGATCATTTTCTTATGTAAGTTTGTAGTGAAAAATGTGTAAATGGAAATGGCCTTGCAAGTTCTTTTTTTTATTTTATTTTTTTTAATACCATGATATATTATTAAACTGTTGACTACCTGCCAATACTGAAATGAAATTTTTGAACTAGAATCTGTATGCAGAATTGTAACTGCTCTGTGAACACAAAATTGCTATTGCAGTGCTTTTAAAACTTCACAGACAGAGCTGAAAATATTTCATTTTAACTTCCACGCGATCTCATGCTGTGATGTTTTCCTTGTTCCTTATGGTCAGGTCATTCTACATATTTCCCATAGAATTCCCACAGAGGACCTTTGACACGTTCATGAAGTTACAAAAACATTTGGATGAGCCAGTCTACAAAAATGGATAAATATACTAAAACCTTACTGAGTAAAATAATATGAAAAAAACACCCAAGGAAAACTGATTACCTTTGTAAGACAGTCCTTTCAACTTTACCATTGTAGGTCTTTCTACAGTGCCCTGATACTCACAATGACATTTTTTAACAGCTTTTTCAAAAGTAGTATATGGGATACTAGGCCATGCTTCTTCAAGGTGAATGGGTGGCTTAGTAACAACATATTGAGAGACCTAGGCTCAACAGCAAGATGAAGAACCATCTTTAATGACTGAAAGAGTATGACACAAGTGTGCCATGTTATTCAGCTTCAAAAAATTAAAGAACAACCAACTGTACTATTTGAATGTACCTTAGATATACAGTGTTCCTTGAACCCATTTACTGTTGTTTTACCAAAAACTATGATCCATTAATATGAACTGAGGAACAAAAATACAAATTTTAACCTTGGAAAAAAAAATATTTAATGTTTGTTTTAATCAATATCTTTCTGTAGAGGTTGTATTGGGTTATAGTATTATTGGTTATAATCACTGACCTCTCAAGCATGTTATTTCTAATGGTAGATCATAATTTATTAGGAGTCTTTGCTTTGTATTGTGTTATTAGGTTAAAATACGTTCTTCCATTATTGCCAGCAGTTTTATATTTAGACACCCCAAATTCTTTAGTTCAAAATTTAGAAATCTTGGAAGCTCTAACTTTATAGAGGAGGAATTCTTGTAAGATACTTATTTCAGTATCTGCATTTTTTCTTCTTTTATTTCCTCGGTTTGTAAGTGCATCTCTTCTTCCAGGCACAGGAAAGAAAGTAAGAACTATTGGTAGATGTTTTTTATTTTCCATTTAATTAGGAAAGAAATAAACTAGAGTCAGAGGGCAATCTGCCTTTTAGAAGAGGAAATACAATTTCTTCCTGCTTTGTAGAAGGAAGATGCATGTCTTTGCATAGCTTTTCATACTTATTACTAAAATTGTGGTTTCTTGAAGCTGTGTACAGGATGGTATTTGCTCTTATTCCAGCAGGTTTAACTTATTTTAGTTGGGAGTTTTCATTTCTCGTGTTATCTGTGCCTTGATTTAGAGGACCCTATGCCATGATTTGTTCTTAACCTTCACCAGACTTGTGTATTATAAGAAATATGGTGGAATGAGATTACAAGAAGATGTTACTATCAGAGTAGTTTCAATCATTATGATTTATCATAACAACACTGATTAGATAATCAGACTCTTGGAAAGAGTAACTATATGTAATTAAGGAATCGCTGGACACAAATTTCTGTTAGAATATTATTATTACTTTATTACACTTGGATTGATTAAGAATTTTTTTTATTTTCTGCAAATATAACTATGTTAGATATAACATTTAATATTGCATTATATTGATTTCCTGAGTCCATTGACATACAATCAACACTATAAAGGAGGAAGATTGTAATTTTCAATATTTTTCTATCAATAGATTTATTTTTTTAAAATCTACCAACTGATTTACCTGTCCAGCAGGACATCTTTTTATGTACTGTTTTGTTCCTTTGAGTAACCAAAATGGGTGCTGTTACCTCATTTACAGTTCAGGAAATGAAACTCCTGTCTGTTGCAGACAGTCAGTAAGAACTACACATCTGCATCTCATGATACAATTTAAGCTAAATAACATGATTTTAGAACAAGGTGTTGACTCCATGTTCTGACTAAGCATAGTGTAAAACACAATTCATTTGAGCACTTGATAAAGGGCTTGGTGGTATAAGCATCTGCCTTGAGGATCTTGGTGAACAAGATGTTTACTGTGGTAAAGACTTGTCATAAGCAAAAAATCTTGTACGATGACATATTATTACGATTATTTTGATTATTATATGATTATTATAATAATAATAAAAGCTACAGAGAGAGATTATCTGTTTTAATTCTGCTTGGGCTGGAATTTGACTGTCTAAAACTTGCCTAATAGTAGTCAGTATGCCAACCTGCCTACATGCTGCCTGCTAATGTTATCAGTATAACAGGGATCCAATTAATTTGATGATTCTCTATCCAGCCTCCAAGTTATATGAAAACAAACTTACCCATTCATTCTCAGATGTGCCTGTTACAAGAAGATAGACACTTATGTCCTTTCTGGTGTTCTGATGCGATCTACATTTACATGGATGAGCATCTACAATTAACCCAAGTTGGATAAGGTAGACATGATCAAGAAATAGTGCAAAACTCTGCAATGGTGCAAGACCTTGAGGACTCAGGAAGCTGGGTCCTCAGTATCCTAAAATACTTTTTGAGATGAGGGCATCAACATTTTCCTCCTATCAAGAAAGTTGCTACATTTCTAACAGGGAGTGTGGTTAAGAGTGTCTTGGGCAAAAAAAAGAAATGTAGAAGATACTACCAGGAAATAAAAGGAAATCTGACACCACTATAAGAAGTGGAATATTCCCTTGGGTAGGGGTAAAACAGAGGTTGATACTAAGGTCTTCAACAGAATACTTATTTTGAAGAAGAGGGACAGATTATCTCACAAACATCTAGGTTTTAGGAAACTTTCCACTGCTTTGAGTCTAAAGTTCATCCTCTCAAGATGAGTAGCACCTAAATGCAGACTTTCCAGCCTCTTGGTGGGCTATTTTAACCAGTAGACTATAGGAAGTCGATGTATCATTACTCTATTAGAAATGTGCAGACTGAATCCAGAGCTGAAAGATCTCTCCATTTCCTCTGTTTAGGTTCCTAAATTCTCAGTGGAAGAGGTAAATATCAGGGGTTTCCTGATTATCACAGATTGCCTTCTGGAGATAGTTGATATTTACTCCAAAAGTATTAGAAAGTCTAGTTTGAAAATGTTCAGAGTCTACTTTTAATCGCCTAATTTCCATTTAGGAAATAAGGCAAGTTCTTTCACAGGGCGGTGCATCCCATCCTAAAATTGCGGTCTCAGGCAAGAGGGGTGAATCATTTCCTCTGGAAACACTTGTTTCTCTTCATTGACTATGAAGACCTTTAGTTAGGTGAAATTATTCTTGTGCCCTTAGGTCCAGACCCTAAAATTTCAGTCAGATACTGTGAAATTAGGCACCTGGATAAGAGAGTTTAGTGTTGTCCTTAATTTCTGTGGCATGTTGACTCCTTAAATTCACCCAAACTATAGTGATTCTGAGATGTGAAAATGTGTAGATGTGAAAATGTCTAAGAATAATTAATGGTGAAGTGAGAATGTATATTTGCATTTGTACCATTTGTGTTGACATTGAGTATTTTTGTGCATTGGACTAACCCTCTTTTTCAAAGGAAGATGAGGTGACATCTGTTTTTCAGGCCCATGATCAGGACACTCTTTCCAGAATTTTAAAGATGTGATTTCTAAGTCCCCTTCAGCCACTGGACAAGGGTCAGACCCTTATTTTCCAGGCTCATGAAAGTCTTGTTAGACTTTCTGACTAGACGCAACACTGAAGGGGCCAGACATCACCTCTTTGGTCAATATTTGAATGGCATGCAAGAGTGGTGTGGCAGTGAGAATCTCTACTTGGTTATTAAACGAGGCAGATGTTCTGTTGAGGAATCCTTCTGGTGCTCATGTATTTTACATTAAGGAGAATAGAATACAGAAGCACCCTTCAAGTTTCTGTTTAAATCTCAGCTGAAATGTGAAAACTACTCAACTACTTAGATGAAACTTATTCTAGAAGATATTTATTGTTATGTTTTGAGGCAGCTGGCCTCTGATATGAGAGTTTTGCAATTTTTCTTTTCAAATCACTCCCTTTGCAGAATAAGTAGAATATTTTTAATGTAAAATAATTTAAATTAATTTTAACTTCCCTTTATAATTAATTTGCCCTCATTGTTTAGTATATGACTTCACTCTGCTCTTCTAATAAACTATATCTTATAGGAGAGGAAAGGAGAACTGGGCCTTGGGAAGTTCAGGAACAGAAAAGTGCCAGTTATCTTTTTTTCCTTTTGTTCAATTCTATACAATTTTATAATCATCATGGGGTTTTTTGCCACCTGGATATCGAGAGGAAGTTCAATCTTAAAATACTGTGACAAACTTAGGCAAAATGATGCTAAAATTAAATAATCTAATGACACAGCATCTGAAGTAGTCAACAGTTTCTTAACATCGTAAGTACAATTTTCTATTTTTGTTATTGTTTTTTGTGAAATGTGTGTTATTTTTCCCCATTCATCTCCAACTGTGTCCAGAACATAAAGAAACAATTGAAAGGCTAAAACAGACAACTAACATTTTTCCTGGCTACTGAATATATATGAATTCTGATTTATTATTATGACATTTAAGCATATAAACATTTATCTTTGCATACAAATACCAGAGATTAATGAGAACTGTGATTGGTTTTGTAGGATTTAAAACTATAAGTTTAAAACTTATTTAAAATGAAACATTTTGCTTGCCTTCTATGGAACTAGA
Organism: Aegotheles bennettii; assembly: GCA_013398125.1. NCBI lineage: Eukaryota > Metazoa > Chordata > Aves > Caprimulgiformes > Aegothelidae > Aegotheles > Aegotheles bennettii. The sequence continues at coordinate 56,114 of VZRW01011265.1, read as the reverse complement.
TAATGAAGATATATGATGAATGTAAAAACTATTTCTAATAATTTTGATTTTGTTTTTTTTTTTTAAATTTAGTTTTCTTGTTTATTATTACACTTAAGGCTCTGGTTTTCATCAAAAACTAGAAATCTTTGATAAAAGGAGATTTCAAAAAAGGCTGTGGAAAATATTTTGAAAGAAACAAAATAGACCAGAGACTTCCTAAGAAATGCAGATTCAAATTGTTCTTTTGCAAGAGGCATTGTCTTATAGCTACTTTTCCTATACTATGCATATCAATTAGAGAGCTATTGTGTTTCACCCTGATTAGTATTTCACTAATCTGAATAAATAATAAGAATCTAATAAAATTATGAAAATTCTGTTTATATAGATTATACCAATTGACAGAAATTATCCTTTACAATGTAATGAATACCTCATTAGTAAGTCTTCAGAAGATTACATACATGAATCTAGTGACCCTCAGGAAATTCAAAGAGTTTTTACCAATATGCAGGTAGTGAATACACAATAAAATTACGACGTGTAAGAATATTACCTGTTCATAAGAAAATAAGGGAAGAACAAAGAATACTAGAGTATTTGTGGAATCTGGAGCAAGAAAGACTCACTTTCAGTGGAGGGGGATCAGGTTACGGAACTTTAACAAGGTAGACATATGTAAACCCATGGAGCCTGACAGGATGCAGCTATGAGTGTAGAAGGAGCTGGCTGATGCCATTGTGAGGCCACTCTTGTTTTATCTTATAGAACCATAGAATCATAGAATCATTTCCATTGGAAAAGACATTCAAGACCTTTGAGTCTGATCATCAACCCAGGACTGCCAAGTCCACCACTCAAACATTTTTTAATACCTCCAGGGATGGTGACTCTACCACTACCCTGGGCAGCCTGTTCTAGCATCTGACCACCCCTTTTGTAAAAAAAAAATTCCTAATATCCAGCCTGAACTTCCCCTGGTGCAACTTGAGACCATTCCTTCTTGTTCTATTGCTGAAAGGTATTTGTGATCCAAAGAGGTTCCTGAAAAATTAAAGATAGCAAACGTTGTTCCTGTCTTCAATAAAGACAAGAAGGAAGATCTGAGGAATTACAGGCCAGTCAGCCTCATCTCAATCCTTAAGTAGGTAATGGAGCAATTAATCCTGAAAAACATTTCCAAACACATGAAGGACAAGAAAGTGATTTGGAATTGTTAGCATGGATTTATAAAGGGGAAGTCATGCTTGACCAACCAGATAACCTTCTATAATGAGGTGACTAATGAGAGGAGAGCAATGAATGTTGTTTATATTGGCTTCAATAAGGTGTTTAACACTGTCTCCCACAACATCCTCATAGAGAAATTGACAAATTACAGAATAGATAATTGAGCAACAAGGTGGATTGAAAACTAGTTGAACAAGCCTGGAAGGTTGTGATTAACGGTACAAAATTAGTTTAGAGGCAGGTCACAAGTAGACCAATGTTGTTCAACATCTTCATTAATGACCTGGATGATGTGACAGAGTGCATTCTCAGCAAGTTTGCAGGTGATACGAAATGGAGAGGACTGGTTGATACAAAAGAGAGTTATGCTCCCATTTAGAGAAAACTGGACAGGCTGAAGAACAGGGCAAAAGAGAAAAACATTAATTCAGCAAAGGGATATAAAAAGTCCTGCCCCTGGTGAGAAATAATCCCATACACCAGCAGGAACAGGGGGCCGACTGACTAGAAAGCAGCTTTGGAGAAAAGGACCTGGGGTTCCTAGTGGACAACAGCTTGGACATGAGCCAGCAGTGTAGCCTTATGGCAGAAAAGACCAGCAGCATCCTGGGATGCATGAGAGGGAGCACTGTCAGCAGGTCAGGGGAGATAATCCTTCCCCTCAGCAGCAGTGAGACGTGTCTGAAGTGTTGGGTCCTGTTCTTCATGCAGAAACTGACATAATATATTTTCCTCCTTCTAAAAATGTATCATAATTTCATAGGATTTTTGCCATACCAGAGAGTATCTCACATCTTTTTCTTGAAGTTGTCCTATTTATTTATGTATGTATGTATTTATTTATTTATTTTAACTTCTTATCGCTTTACCCCATTAAACATATAAAAGCCTATTTGCCGTTGAAACTTATACCCTTCAGCTATGTATAGATTTTCAACATATTGAAGCCTCATAATACCAAGGACTGCCTTTTTTTTTTTTTTATGACCTCTATTTCATACCAGCAAATAATTACTTCACTATAACAGTTTAAATACCTGAGTGCTTGATTGTGCCCATTTATCAGATGTGTACAGAGGTAAATGTTTCAATTGCTTCATCAAACAAATTACAAGTAAAAACTCTACTTTCAGGATCATGGAGAGAAATAACAAAGGTCTACTAAGCTGTTGAACTCACAAAGTTATCCCATGCATCTGACAATATAGATAAAGATCCACAAAAACCTTAAACCTTGTGTATGGATCAAGTGATAAGTAACAGGTGGTGTAAGAAAAAAACACACATTTGTTCTCCTAATTTCAAGTTTAAAGTATGCCAAGTATGGCTAAAACATAGAATATCATGGACTGAACTATTTTCAGTTAAGATCTCAAAAGTGCGGACTACTAATAATTATTCTTAGAATTAAGTTGTATTCGTTACTTCTCTCTTTCTCCATTCACAAATAATCAGTTCAACAGACTATGCTGATGTGAAAGCAAAGCAAGAATAAAATACAACTTTAGTCATGACCTGTTGTCTTGAGAGTCAGACTGCCAAGGAGGGACAGTAGGAACTGAACTGCAAGTGGCTACAGGTAAACCTCTGGACCTGTGAACACTGGAAAAGCTACTTGACTCACATCTGTGTCTAAACATCTGTTACTGATTGCAGTTTGAGACGTAAACCCATTTGTTTAATCAATTAAGTCAAAATGTTGATTAACAATGATATTCAGGGTCTGACAGAAGAGTGAGCTATTCCATCCTGCTTACTATGTTGTAACTTTGAAGGTTGCTCACTGCAGAAGTCTGAAAAATACGTTAGAAACAAATCCAGGCAGATTTAAACCTGAATATATGGCAAATATATGTAAAGATTGTTCTCCATGAAGGGACTGCCCATCCAATGTACCAGATAAACTTCAACATTGATGAATTCACTGAGCCCTGAATCCTGGCCTAAAATACTTTACTTTCCAAAAGTGACCATTTTTTTTACCCATCTCACTTTTAGACACAAGTGATGGAATCTCTGAAGTGGATGTTCTATACTCTTCTTAGCCGTAGGGGGATGATACCTGTGTCAAGAACAATTTGATGAGCAGGAAATCACGAGTTACTCTGAATGGGTGTGATTTTCTGAAACTGAGTGTCTCTGCAAGGTCAATAACAAGAACTCTGAGTGTAGGAAAGAGTGCATGAGAAAGCATGGCTTCAAAAGAGAGGGTTATAGGAATGGGGAGCTTAGGAGAGCCCTGCCTTCCAGAACTCCCTCCCTTTTTCTGCCCCTCACTTCCAGAAGTGAGATGTGTTTTGGTTCCACAGGAGGAGGCTGAAAGCTGGAGATGTCCCTTTCTCAGGTGTATCCTTGTGACTACAATCAGGCACTTGTTTCCCTGCTGCTTTTCCAGGCTAATGATTTTTGCATTCCTGGCTATGCAGCAGCTCAGCTTCAGGAGAAGGAACAGTAAGTTGAGGTGGATAAAGAACTGGTTAAAGGGAAGAAGTCAGAGAGTTGTAGTCAATGGGACAGAATCTAGTTGGAGGTCTGTGACTAGTGGAGTCCCTCAGGGGTCGGTACTGGGACCGGTGTTGTTCAATATCTTCATCAACGACCTGGATGAGGGTACAGAATGTATCCTCAGCAAGTTTGCTGATGACACTAAACTGGGAGGAGTGGCTGACACACCAGAAGGTTGTGCTGCCATTCAAAGAGACCTTGATAGGCTGGGGAGTTGGGCGGGGAGAAACTTAATGAAATTCAACAAGGGCAAGTGCAGAGTTTTGCATCTGGGGAAGAACAACGCCATGCACCAGTACAGGCTGGGGGCTGACCTGCTGGAGAGCAGAGAAGGGGAAAGGGACCCGGGGTTCCTGGTGGACAG
>VZRW01011265.1:30982-51922 GCA_013398125.1 Aegotheles bennettii | reverse complement strand
AACTGCTTGAAAGAGTCCAGCAGAGAGCCACAAAGATGATGAAGGGAGTTGAACATCTCCCTTATGAGGAAAGGCTGAGGGAGCTGTGTCTCTTTAGCTTGGAGAAAAGGAGACTGAGGGGTGACCTCATCCATGTTTACAAATATGTAAAGGGTGAGTGTCAGGATGATGGAGCCAAGCTATTGTCAGTAATGACTAATGATAGGACAAGGGGCAATGGTTTTAAACTGGAGCATAGGAGGTTCCATGTGAATATAAGGAAAAACTTTTTCACTGGGAGAGTGACAGAGCACTGGAACAGGCTGCCCAGAGAGGTTGTGGAGTCTCCTTTCCTGGAGACATTTAAAACCCGCCTGGATGCGTTCCTGTGTGATGTACTCTAGGTGATCCTGCTCTGGCAGGGGGGTTGGACTAGATGATCCTTCGAGGTCCCTTCCAACCCTAGAATTCTGTGATTCTGTGATTCTGTGTAAGTGCCTCATTCAGATTATTCATGATATGTTGGTTAGGTCACTTTTGTGGGTTACAGGAGAGATGGAATGAGTCCCCTGTAAGATGATCAGGCCTGCGCATGAAAGCCTTTCATTTCCTCAGTGAGCACTCAAACCATTAGACTATTAAACACAAGACTGTGTCACCTTTACCAGATATCTTTCTCAGAAGAGGGCTAAAGCTCTCTGGTTCCTAAGCAGATGGAAGCACCTAACATTTTCTATTAATTTTCTACACTCTCAGTGGAAAAATAGGCACTTAAAATAGGAGTGGATCGTCCTCTGTGTATCTTCAGAGGCACTTTCTGTCTCCACTATGGCAGGCAGACTAGCTCATGAGCCCCCTTCTAGGGCCAAACACATTTTTGTGCATCAATATCTAAATTAAGCACTTAAATGAAGTGCACAAGATTACACCCAGGGAAATTAAATCTCTTCAGACATACCTGCTATGTGAGGAGACTGACATATGAACTTATTTTGCCAGAAAAACCTCTGGGGAGTCCTGTGCTGAGACGTGAGCATAGCAGCATCACTTCTGACCCTGACCAATACTAAGTTGTGCAAATTTATTTTGCTTGGGTCTTGTTAACTCAGGCATCCTTGTAACATACCCCATTGCGTGAGGAGCCTGGGAATAGCATTTGTCAACCTGATACCAGGATCTAAGCATCTAAATCCATACTTAATGTACGCAAGAAGTAAAGCTATTCAGAGGCAAAGGGCAGGCAGAGAACCTGTCAACTTAATGAATATTTGGGGTACAAATGACCTCTGAAAATCAGGCCATTTATTTTAGCACCTAAAAATAGATTCAGATGTTTAATTTTGCATATTCAGGTTGGAAAATTTTGGCTAGAGAGTAAATTAATTGCCTAAGGTCACACAGCAAGTCAATGTATAATGAGAAAGTAATAATGAGTGAGGAAAAAAAGGTATTTTTAATCTCTGTGGATTTATTGAATCCCAAAACTCTTTTCATAAAACTAAAAGTCTTCTTGAATATATCTCTGTATTTTTAAAAATTGTGGCTTAACATTCTTATTTAAAATGTATATTTTTTAAGTGAAAGCAGTATTTTTCTCCGTGTTTAACTCTGATTGGTGGTATCTTCTTGTTGCTATGAAAACAAAAGGTTCAGTCACATCTTCAACAGTAGATATTTTGTTGCATAGGTAGTTAATGAATGGGATATTTGATTACAAAGGGATAAGTAACCTCTCTGTAGCCTGCAATTAACATTTAACTTGATATGGCCAATAAGCCAAATGAAGAGAGAGTAAACTGAATAAAAAGGATTTTTCTCTCATTAGGGGTTCATCACACAAATATGCTAACAAAGCACACTGTTGTGATGGGTGATTTTGTTTGCAGATTTGTATAAAGCGAAGCTTTCGTCTGGTCAGAAAGAAATAAAAGAATCCACTTGCCCTCTGGAGAAAAACAATATTTTAAACTATTCAGATTTTCAGTGTGTGAAGATAATTTATAACAGTCAAGTGCATTATTAGGCAATAATGATTTCTCAGGAATTCAGTCACTCAAATTCTGTTAAAATCCTGAGAGATGTGTGTACCTAATTCCCTCACAAGCTTTCTAGTTTTAATGAGTTCTTGCTTACACACAGGCACAGAGAATGGTACCTGCTATAACCTTTTCATGCAAATATAAGCTAAACCCTTAGCAATACACTCTGATGAAAAATATAGAAAATATCGTCTAAAGCAGTTACGCAATCCAAAGTCAGCTGCACTATGTTTTTTTTGTAGCACACAGGACTTCTCAAAGCAGTTTATCATAAACATAGACATAAAGTGAGAATGGTCCCCATATTAATGTTTGAGGGTTAGTAAATACAGACAACTGCATTACCTTGGCCATATCATTTATATCATGACATTAAAGACTACACAGCTTCCTTACTTAAATGAGAAATTTGAGTTTGCAAAATTATTTTTTTCTTGTTTTTGAGACTGATTTTTCCTGCTGTGAATAGAAATCTGAGAGAAAATAAAAACAAACAAACCAAAGCCCAAACTGCTAGTTTCATGAAACTTTAGCTGAGAGTATTAGGTAAATGAAGAATAATATCTGTCATAAATTTGTTATCTAGAATTCTGTAAATATATTTTTTTTTAGTCCACCTCCCTAATCCTTTTCTTTGATGACTTGTCCTTTTCAAAATTTCTTGTTACAGGGCTCCCCAGGGTGAATTCTAGTATTAAGAAGTGATTTGAATCACACTGTGTTAAGGGATCAGTTTTATATACTAGGCCTTACATTCAAAGGATATACAAATAGTCAATACCAATCACTGCCTAAACATTTAAATTTGTATATACTGAAAAGTACAAGAACCTGCCCTTCTGTTACCTTTCAGGTTTACGAGAAATGGGCTTTTCATCAGGGCCATGGTTCTGCAGAAAGGATGCAATGCTTGGCTATGACTCTAAATCGGTGAACAATCATACAATTGTTGACCGACACCAATTCACTTTGGCACGTGAACCATATATAGCTATGATGTTTTTTAGCTAGAATAGAGTTAATTTTCTTCATGGAAGTTAATAATGAGGCTGTGTTTTGAATTTGTGCTGATAACAAAGTTGATAACACACTGATGTTTTAGTTGTTGTCAAGCAATGCTTACATTAAGCCAAGGACTTTCTCAGTTTCTCATACTGCCCCTGTCACAGCCAGGATAGCTGACCCAAACTGACCAAAGGAATATTCTATACCATAGGATGTCATGCTCAGTGTATAAACTGGGGGGAGCTTGCCAAGAGGAGCCTTTACTGCCTGGGGACCAGCTGGGCGTCAGTCAGTGAGTGGTGAGCAATTGCAATGGGCATCAATTGTCTTTCTTGGGTTTTATTTATCTTTCTGTTATCTCCCTTTTCATACAATTATTAATATTTGTATTGGTATTAGAATTATTTTATTTCAATTATTAAACTGTTCTTATCTAAACCCACAAGCTTTACTTTTTTTTCTATTCTCTTCCACATCTCACTGGAGGGAAGGAAAGAGTGAGCAAGTGGCTGTGTGGTGTTTAGTTACCAGCTGGGATTAAACCATGACAATGTCCTTGTGCTGGGTCTTTCTGCAGGAAGAGATCTCACCAACCTAGAGGAAAATCAGGGTTCTTTTGTTCATACCTGACAGGTGGTTTGTTCATAAGGTAAATTTTCTCATTGCAACTGAATGTTCAACACTGTTTTTACTACTGTTTTATCTGTGAAAGACAAGTCCTGTTTCAATGCTTGTGAAAACAAATATGTGCCCAAATTAGGTATCACCTCTCTTCTGTGCTTTGTTATGAGCCACACTTGTCCTAGATATCACTCCAGGACTTAACTGTTTGTTTAAGCCACATCAAGCCTGTTTGTCTACCTGAAACCAAAAGTAATGTTTTCAGGGGATTTAATGAAATGGATTTTTGCTCTAGTTATTGCACATGGTTTAAAATGTAAACCTACTGCCTTACAGCAAAGAAATAAAGAAGGAGTATTTGAGTAAGGTAAGGTTAAGGTAAGGTAAGGTAAGTATTTGAGTAAATAAGGTAAGGAACATTGAGTAATAATGGTCAGTTTGTGGTGCTGCTGTGTGGTTTATTTGGACCTGATGAAGGTATCCTGTGGTTTACAATCTGAAGAAATCATTCACTCCTAATGATTCAGCCAAAATGATTATGGTATACAAACCATTACCATTGTGGTTATTAACATCGTTGCTTACTCACGGATTTACATGCAAGTCATCATTTGTTGAAAGGAACACAGAAATCCTATGCTTTTCTCTATTCCTATCTTTTATTTCTTTTTATGCTTAAACATTAAAGTAGTTTTAAGTCTCATCTTCTGAAACTCATCTTTAACTTTGTGTTGTGTCTGTTAGTGGGGGACTAAGAACAAGGTTGGGCTTAAACCTTTAGAGAAACATATGTCCAGTTGTAGAATTTGCTGCTAATACTGTCCCCAGTCCTTTGTGGTATCCAGCAAAAAAGGATCTAAGGCAGACTCCTTTGCCCCAGTCAACAGTAGTATTGAATTAGTCTATGGTGAATTGTGTTTGTGGTACAAATCTTTGTGTGCCATAGGGAGATGCCATCATGAAAATATCCATTTTAAATAAAACATAGAAAAATTCCACAGGATTAATATTTCTATAACTTTAAAACCAATGTGTTCAGAAGGAAATAGATTTATAATGTATTTATAGTACTAGTTAGAGTTAAAAAATGTGTAATTACAATATATTACAATATATTACAATATAATTTTAATAATATATTCTGCTACTTAAATTTTAACAAAATATAAACAAGCATACACAGGAAACTGTATCAGAGTGCAAAACATCTTCTACATCATTGTCAGTGAGAAATTTTACCTTTCTTGCTTTTTGTTTATTTTTATATAAAATTTGTACAATTTAACAAACAAAACAGTAAAAAGAGGGGTTTTTTTCTACATGCTACCACTGTAAACTAAATCTGGAATATGAAAGTGAAGCCACAAGGCTTTTTGTCTTCATACCTCATCTCTGACAATAGATATTCTGAAGGGCAAAAGTGGTCTTAAATTACAGTATTGGCTTTCTTCTGTTTTATGAATTCTACTTTGGGTTTGTAGTGTAAGTCTATGCCTTCAATGGGGCTACACAGATGTATGTTATCCAGAAGCATAATTTGTACACTCAGGCTGCCACAGGAATTTAATGCTGTGGATTGATGCATTAAAAAAAAATAAAAATCCCTTTCTCAGAGCGCTCTGCTTCTGTAGGACTGTCACCAGTAAAAAGTAAAACTAGTCCATGTCAGTAAATGGATATTATGCTGAATTCACACAGGAAGAGGCAGTGTGCTGAATAAAATAGGGGCATTTTTAGTTAGAGACATTAGAGTTGCAGTCTAGGCTTTCAACTCTACATGGGTCAATAGCAGTAATTAGTTCTATTCCATTACATTCTTATACTGGTTTGCTGACCATAATACCTGAGTGCATAATATAAGTACTGCATGGTGGAATGTGATAAACATTGCGCTGGTGTGTTTTATTTCCTTTTGCCATCATCTGAGCAGCATATGAGTACAGCATACAGTGAACATGCCATTGTTGTTGCCTTTTTTTAACCATATTATTATTAAAGGAATGCATAGACAGATTGAGTCGAGATGAAATTTCAATTAGACAAGACAGGGTGAAGAAGCATACTCTGTACTCAGAACACAGGGGAGACTTATAATTCCCCTTAGTTTCTGTGAAGGTTCATAGTTTCAAGCTAGATTTCAAAAAACTTTCCTTACCCTTTGAATGAATCTCACCTTCCTTGGACCTGTGCTAGAATTGTCTCCATAGCAGAGCTTAGTTAATCTTCTAGCCAGACTGGTTCCAGGTCATTGAGTGCCTGAAAGAGATATGGTCTGTGACACTGACTGTGATTGAAACCAGAGGCAGCTTTAAACAGTGAGGCAATTGGGGGTAAATGCAAGCAAATGGAGTTTGCCCACATTCATTGTCAGTTACCCAGACTTTACCCACTTCTTGCCGCCTTGCCTGAAAGACAAAACAAACCGGTGAGATTACTCCATTTCACCACAGGATTTAGTCTTGTTCTACTGAGCAAAAACCAGAGACCTCAGTGGAAAACAAATGACAGCTACACTGATAAAATTAAAAATGAGAAAATTACCGCTCTCTACACCCTACAGCTCCTTTTTTCTCTCTGTATGTTTTTTATCTTTTCCTCTGCAATCAATAGCAGCGCCAAAGGCTAGTAACGCACTGTGGTTTGCAAAGATCACTGCAAGCTGACTGCCTTTCCAGCAAAGTGGAAAGTGCTGCAGGCATGCCTGACTGGCTGGTACATGCTCCAAAATTTACACAGTTCACATCATGGGGCAGCAATGGCTCTGTTGTGTTTGGGGTCAGGAGGGAATCGGAGAGAGATTAAACATTCCAACTTTTTATTATTTGGCCCTGGCACCACACTAAAAACCTTAACTGTCATGTCACTTTGAATTTAATTAAAAGTTTATTGTTTCCCTAGGACTTCAATATTTCAAAATGTTAAGTATTTGCTCTTCATTTAGGGCATTATCAGTATCCCCATCACTACACACTATACAGTATCCCCCTCTCATTCAAAAAAGGGTTGTCTTTACTCTTTTAAGTCTCTATAAGTCCTTCCTTTATTACTCTAATATTACCCCCCAAAGCTTCTATATTCATTTATATAGAGAAACCGATGTTCTTCACTGTAATAGCAGACATCATGACAATAATATGGAATCTATGTGAAATGATCCCATTCACACCTCTAAATAATGCAATTCTTATGTACATATGTAAGAAGATAGAAAGAACTTGCAGGAGAGTGTGGAGGGCCATAGCTGGAGTGAAATGGAGCTCAGACTAATCTAAATTAAACAGGGAGGAGTGGCTGACACACCAGAAGGTTGTGCCTCCATTCAAAGAGACCTTGATAGGCTGGAGAGTTGGGCGGGGAGAAACTTAATGAAATTCAACAAGGGCAAGTGCAGAGTTTTGCATCTGGGGAAGAACAACACCATGCACCAGTACAGGCTGGGGGCTGACCTGCTGGAGAGCAGTGTAGGAGAAAGGGACCTGGGGGTCCTGGTGGACACGAAAATGACCATGAGCCAGCAATGTGCCCTTGTGGCCAAGAAGGCAAATGGCATCCTGGGGTGCATTAGAAAGGGGGTGGTTAGTAGGTCAAGAGAGGTACTCCTCCCCCTCTATTCTGCCTTGGTGAGGCCACACCTGGAGTATTGTGTCCAGTTCTGGGCCCCACAATTCAAAAAGGACATAGAACTGCTTGAGAGAGTCCAGCGCAGAGCCACTAAGATGATTAAGGGAATGGAACATCTCCCTTATGAGGAGAGGCTGAGGGAGCTGGGTCTCTTTAGCTTGGAGAAAAGGAGGCTGAGGGGTGACCTCATCCATGTTTACAAATATGTAAAGGGTGAGTGTCAGGATGATGGAGCCAAGCTTTTGTCAGTAATGACTAATGATAGGACAAGGGGCAATGGTTTTAAACTGGAGCATAGGAGGTTCCATGTAAATATCAGGAAAAACTTTTTCACTGTGAGAGTGACAGAGCACTGGAACAGGCTGCCCAGAGAGGTTGTGGAGTCTCCTTCACTGGAGACATTCAAAACCCGCCTGGATGCGTTCCTGTGTGATGTACTCTAGATGACCCTGCTCTGGCAGGGGGGGTGGACTAGATGATCTTTCGAGGTCCCTTCCAACCCCTTAGATTCTGTGATTCTGTGAAATTAACTACCATACACTTGAAGACTGCAAATTATGAAATGGAAAAAGTTGATCACTATTGGAGCTCATTGGAAAGAGAAATATGCTGTTCCCTTGCTGTGTAATCTCATCTACTTTATTACATTTAAAATCTATCAAAGTTTATAGATGATATATATACTGTGTTACTGAATCATATACATCTAAACTAAGTGCTGAGTGGCTTAAAAAAACAACCAACCAACCAAAAAAAACCAAAAAGGATTCATGCGGAATTTAAATGGCTTATGTTTTATCTGAGTATATTTCTGTTTTTTCTCTTAATTTACTTCATCCCAATCCCATTATTTTGTATCCCATTGTCACAAGAGCAAGAAGGAAGCAAGGAGGTGAAGTTGGAGAATCCAGAGATTCAGACTCAAAAATTGATGCCTGGTTTTTCAGGCAACTCAAATCCATCTGTAGATGTTCGCACAATATTGGTCTCTCTAGGACCTCTGCTATCAACACATCAAAACCCAGATGTCTCAGATACTGCTGTGAGAGGGCAGTTAGTGGTTGACTGAGAGCTTTGTGAGCCTCTAAGAGTCTATGATTCAAATATTTGTCCAGCTGGGCCTCATGTGGGAATTATGTGACAACACGCTCTCATATGTGAGTGTCCATAATTTCTGGTACAACCAGCTTGGAAAATACACACAGCACTAGCTTTTGTGACAGCTAACCCATTGGATTCTCTCAATATACTCAGCCCATGTCTTTATGCCCTCCTGTATCTGATGCTAAATACCTTAAGTATTGTATAAATGTTTTGAGCAATGAAAGCAATACACATTTCTGAAAAGAGTAAAGATACATCTTTGTCTTTCCTAGCGCCAGTGAACTACTCAGATTTTTTGCCATGTGGTAGTGAAGCATGCTGCTCTCATGGAATGCTAAAAAGTATTTGACAAGTTGCATATCAGTTAAGCACATAATTTTAAACACTTTCTATATTCAATTTTCATATTGTATCTTTCTGTTATTAAAGAGTAAAAATCATTCATTGTTAGCTTTTGTATCACATAAGCAAAGTAAATAAAGTAAAAATAATGAATCAGTTACAGAGTAACATGTTAACACTAAAGGCATTAAAGGATGTAGTATTTGATATTATTTAATATTTATACTATTTGATAACCGCTATTTCCTCCACCGGAAATATGAATAAGATACAAATGATAACAGCCACTGTACTACAGGAGAAGGTTTTCAGTACAGTTTATAAATCATATTGTGCTGTTTGGGGAGCCCTAGAGGTACTATACAGAAGTCCAGTAATGTTTTAGAATCCTTAAAGTTTTATACATTTAATGTTTCTTCTTAATCTACTCTAACGTAGAAAGCAAGAAACACAAACTTACATGTTTTGAGAGTTTCTTGACTGTGATTCTATTGCTAAAGGTGTAATTTTATTGTTTTATTCTTAATAAAGGACAAATATGTTCAGTGAAAACCAGTATAGTAACAAACAGTAATTCAGCCATTGTGTGAGTGTTTTGGTAAAAGCACACGCAGTGTTTGAGAAATACGGTTCTGTCTCATCGTTTAGGGATGTAATATTTCTTGTTTCCTGGATCCTAGTATGTTTTATCCTAACAAACAGAGATGAAAATACAAGGAAGAGACAAAAAAAGCAAACTGAAGTGACTCAGCACAACGAAAAATAATAGAAAAAACAGAACTAACAAGGAAAATTTTCTTCATACTGAATTTGTGCTATTTTAAGTTTTCGTTTTTTAACCCATAGTATTGGTCTCTTCAAAGCAATGAAATACTTTATCTTCTTGACAGAACAAATTGAGTGGAAAATTACATAAACCCCTCAGCAGATGTTCTTTCCCACATTGTTTGGGAATTTATCCCCATTACACAGTGCTTCTAAGGCCCATGCCAAGCTGAATGGGGACATCAACAAACTTGAAGATATGTTTAGGTGAGTAGTATGCAAATACTCTCTTACCACCACCTTCTTATTTTTCAGTGCCAGTCAACTTCCTCATGATCTTCTAATATGTTTCTATCAAGAATATATCTGTGTAGGTGTTAGGTGTATTATATCTCCATTGCAAATCCAACAAATGAGAACCTGAGTATTTTCACAGAAGCAAAAGCCAAAGTCCAGACTTCTATAAATTCAGTTTACTATAATGAATGAGTCTTGGAGTCTAAGCTGTCAGGCAGCAAACAACAGGAAAAAATAAACCAATTCCAGTTCCTATCACCTGCAACATATCTTTAGCTGTGTAGCATAGTAGTCCCTGCAAATCAGATGGCATCCTCAAAATTATAATGCACACCAGTGAGTTAAGCATCTGTATAACAATAAGATTTGTCATCCATCATTCAGTGAAAGCATAAGGTAACTTACTGTCATCTAGTGCCAAATGACATCTATCTAGATTGTTTGCCTGCTCATTTGACTCTAAATGCTGCTACAATCTTTGATTCACTCCTATTTTTCTTTTTAATTCTAATTTTCTAATGTTCTTTTAAAGAATCTGTAAAGTTTGTGAATTAAAACAATGACACTATATAGCCAATGTGTAATGAAAATCTATTTGATAAATATCCATTATCCCTGTTTATTCATTAGCAAACGTAATGAATTTCACCAATGGAAGTCCTAGCAGAATTGCAAGGGAGAGTTACAGCCTAAGCCCCAGAAGATACATCTCTAGCTGAGAAATGCATGAAGAAATGCACAGGAATCTGGGGATAAATCAACAATTCCATGCTCTGGGACACATCCACAAATAAATTAGAGACTGCTTGCAGAGAAGAAGTTCTCAGCTGTTCTTCCTGTACTTCCTGGCCCCTAAAAATCGTGAATTGTGAATTTGGATGACAGAAAAAAAAGGCTGAAGAATTTCATCAAGAAACAAATAGTAGTGGAAGTTTTCTCCACTGGGATTAATTAGTCTTCTTTGGCCTAAGAAGAATGGCATAAAGTGGATTCATAGGATCTGAGAATTGGACAGACCCTGATGCTTTTAAATAGAAGCACTAATTTACACAGGAGAATAGTCAGGAGAAACATGAATTCCTTCTACAACAGATAATTGTTTCTTGTGATGTTTCCAGTAACAGACTTAAAGGAGATAATTTTGGAAATAAAACATCATTGCACTGATTGGCTACTCTGAAATGATTCCTGGAATACTTTCTTGAGTTTACCCACAACATCACTGCAAAAAACAATAACACCATTACATAAAAAGGACATTTTCAATAGTATCAGTATCAATCCAGAGAAGAAGAAATAAATTTCTATTTAATTATAAGTAGGAATAGTCACGCTTTAAATCTGGTATTATCAGAGAGAAACACAGAAGGTATATACTATGTTAAAATGGATAGCAAAACAAATATATGAATCATTAGACTCAGATCTTAAACCTCACTATGGTTAATGGTCTAAGTTTGGACAGCATAACTGTAAGGTTCATTATTCACCAGTAGAGCCTAGGTAAAGGGAGCTGTGTTAATAAAGATCTGTTATTCACACTGCAGTTGCAAAGAGTTAATCCATTAGTGGTGGATTTAATATGAGTTTTCCATTTTCCCTTCCCTCTTCCTCAGACACTCAACCCCTGAAGACCACAGGCCTCTCTGTTGCTCTGACCCAACCAGCTGACTCCGACACAGCTCTCTTTTCGTTAGCAGAAATTAATCAGTAAATGTATTCGTTTTATGGTCCTGTATTTGCACTAACACAATCTGTAAAATTCTCAAAACCATAAAGTCCTGAGCTCAAAAGTGACCCAGCCTCAGATACGCAAAAGTATTTATGGTATTTCTTGACTTCATGTGGCAAAATCTAGGTAACATTAACAGATCAGAGATGTCACCAAAACAGTATATCATACATCCTGGTACACTAGGGCATGCAGAAGATAGTACAATTCTTTAACCAGTTTTCATTGTTATAAGCCTTTTCTGGAAGTTTTTCAACAAGTTAAATATAAGAAGATATGTTCACTGATTACTCCCTGATCTCTAGATCAGTGACCTAGCATTAGGCTATATGGATATGCTGTGGCCTTTGTCTGTTTCACTGGGAATATTTTCTGGAAGAATGGATAGCAATTTAAAGTTTACTGTTTAGTAATTTCTGAAATCAGTTTAACAGCCCAAGTAGGGAATTAGGTTGGATTTCCACACTGAAATAATTTTATGGACTTAACTCAAAGTACTTCACTGAATTGTTTGAAGTACAGGACATAAGTTTTGTAAGAAAAGATGATAAGTTTCTACCTTATGTTACTGTGTTTTTCAGTTTGGCCATGGAAAGAATGAGATAAACTCCAAGACTTTTCTGACAAAAAGAAAACAAGTATTTGACTTTGGCCTGAAGCCTTCATTCCTGCTGTAACACAATTTCTGTTGGCAAAGAGAAAAAAACAATCTGAGTGTAGACTGCACTAAATAAAATGTGTACTGGTTAATTTTGACTAAACATTGTACAATTTCTGAAATAAAAGTCATAGAAGTAATAATTACTTATATTCTATGTATCAGGTACTCAAATGGTGGAACTTAGCTCCGTCTTTCAAAGAGATGTCAGTTTTCACAACCTGAATCTGAATCAAAGAATCATAGAACCATAGAATGGTTTGGGTTGGAAGGGATCTTAAAGATCATCTAGTTCCAAGCCCCCTCCTATAGACAGGGACACCTGTAGTTCCCTGCATCTTCTTTTTTACCCTTTTTTAAAAATAGACATTAGGTTTCCCCTTTTCCAGTCAGTGGGAACTTCACCAGACTTTCACAGTTTCTCAAATATGATGGATAGTGGCTTAGCAAGATCATCGACAAGTTCCCTCAGAACCCATGGCTACATCTCCTCAGTTCCCATAGACCTATGCATCATTAGACTCCTTAGATCATCTCAACCCTGATCTACCCCTACCACGGATGTTTCTTCATTCTCCCAGCCCCTGTCTTTGCCTTCTGTGGCTCGGGCAGTGTGGCTTGAGCACTTACTGGAGAAGACTGAAGCAAAAAAGCCATTGAGTACCTCAGCTTTCTCCATATCCCAGGTGACCAGGCCTTCTGTTTCTTTCCAGAGAGGGCCCACATTTTCTCTAGCTTTCTTTTTATCATCAACATATCTATAGAAATTCTTCTTATTGCCCTTGATGCACCTGGCCAGATTAATTCTGTCAGGGCTTTAGACTTTCTAACCTGATCCCTGGCTGCTCAGGCAATTTCTCTGTATTCCTACCAGGCTGCCCATCCTTGCTTCCATCCTTTGTAGGCCTCCTTTTTGCATTTGTGTTTGTCTAGGGGTTCCTTGTTCATCCATGCTGGCCTCCTGGCATTTTTGCCTGACTTCATTTTTATTGGGATGTAGCACTCCTGAGTTTAGAGGAGGTAATCCTTAAATATTAAAAAGTTCTCCTGGGCTCCTTTTCTCTCTAGGGCTTTATGCCATGCTACTCTATGAAACAGGTCTCTGAAGAGGTCAGAGTCAGTCCTCCTGAAGTCCAGGGTCTTGATCTTGTTGTGTACCCTCCTGGCCGCCTTAAGCATCTGGAACTCCACCATCTCCTTGTCACTACAGCCAAGACTGCCCTTAGACTTGAAGTTCCTCACCAGCTCCTCCTTGTTGGTGAGAACAAGGTCCAGCATAACACCTCTCCTCATTGGCTCCTCTATTACTTGGAGAAGGAAGTTGTCACTGTCTGGAAGAGGGGAAACATATCCTTCATTTTTAAAAGAGAAAAAAAGAAGACCCAGGGAACTACAGGCCAATCAGTCTCACCTCTGTGCCTGGGAAGATCATGGAGCAGATCCTCCTAGAAACTACACTAAGGCACATGGAAAATAAGGAGGTGATTGGTGACAACCAACATGGCTTCACTAAGGGAAAATCATGCCTGACAAATTTAGTGGCCTTCTATGAAGGGATTTCACAACTGGTAGATAAAGAAAGAGCAACTGGTGTCATTTACCTGGACTTCTGCAAAGTATTTGATGCTGTACCACACAACATCTTTGTCTCTAAATTAGAGAGGAATGGACTTGATAGATGGACTACTGAGTGGATAGGGAATTGGCTGGATGATTGCACTCAAAGAGCTGTGGTCTTTTTTTTTTTTTTTTTTTACTTAAACTAAATCATAGTCTAGCCAAAGGATAGAGGGAGCATTGACTGTAACGTAGAAATACTCATAGTGGATAAAGTTTTCTGAACATGTATGTCTCATTTTAAATAGATTTAGATATCTACAAAGACTAAATCTGGCAAAGTCAAAATTCTTTAAAAATGGGCTTCAGAACATATAGAGGTGTTTTTAGAATTTTACTTACTCTACTCAATATGTGTTCTCTATTTGTTCAGCAATAAGCAGTCATTTTTTCTTGCCCACTTTAATATTCAGCATCCCTGACGCTAGAAGATTATGTGCAAACAATGTTAATAGCATAATTTCTCTCCATATTTCCAACACAGGCTGTCAATAAATCAGGTTTAAATAAATCCCAGTCCTGTAAGATAAGACAATGTTTGTGATGTCTTCAGTTGCATTTTGGATATTTATTATAAAATGTGTGTAGCATGCAGAACTGGAAATTAGTTTTGGTTAATAAAAAGAAATAAGAATTATATCCCCTAGAACCTGGGACAAATTAATAGTTCAATAAAGTTTAATATGTAGTTGATAGAGATAAGAGCTCAAACTCAGCAGTATAATTTTTCAGATATGGTCCAGGTGATGCACGTTCCTTTATGAATTCAGTTTTACCTACCATGAATAGTACATGAACAACCTACACATTATTTACAAGGCTTTCCCCTTCTTCTCCACCTTATCTGCTTCTGTGCAGTGGCACCCTGAAACACATCCCTTGACAGCTAATTGCCTGAACCCACTCAAAGGTCTCTTTGTAATAAAAGGTAATAGCATCCTGTGGGACATTTGTTTTATCAGCAGCCCTTTAGCTAACACTCAGAATGAAATCCCCCACTGACTTTCAGTTGCAATAGTTAGATTTTTTTCAGGCACTGATAGAGGAATAGAAAGATCTTTCGTCAGTGCACTGACTCGCTGTCTAGCAGCCCTACAGCTACTGCAACATGTAGAGTTTTGAGGATCATTCTGAGGCCAGTGACAGCCACTTAGTTTAATCCCCCATCCGATAGCCACATCTTTAAGTATCGTAGCCCTCTGTACTCAAACAGTAATCTTAGATTGTTTTTCTGAAACCTTTAAAGAGGAAACTACTTTTATATTCTGCATTAAACAGTGGGAGCGAGTACTCCAAAATTACAAACCTGCACACACTATTAATTTATTTATGGTCTTCAGTAAAGTATTTAACTTTCCTGTGTTAGATATCCGTCTCTTTGGGAGATATATTTTAGCAGCTGACCATTTTGTTGCAGAAAGAGATATGTTTTTTTATTTCCATTTACTTTGATGGCTGAGCTGCTGGACAGATAACTGCAATCCAGTTGCTGTGTCCTGCACAGTAA
Organism: Aegotheles bennettii; assembly: GCA_013398125.1. Taxonomy (NCBI): domain Eukaryota; kingdom Metazoa; phylum Chordata; class Aves; order Caprimulgiformes; family Aegothelidae; genus Aegotheles; species Aegotheles bennettii. The sequence continues at coordinate 36,635 of VZRW01011265.1, read as the reverse complement.
CATCTTTGACCACTACTGATAGATTTAAAAATTTACTTTACAGAACTACTACTGTAGCCCTGCTAGTGTGGTGGTCAGACAAAGAATATGCTGGATAGATATTGGTGGTGAATGTCTGAGATAATCAACCTCTGTAGTTGATAGCACTGTATATTAGCTCTTTCAGGACCCAGTTCATGATATACTGAAGTAGGTGTCTGAAACAGGGAAGATAAATTACAACTCCAATGAGTCTGCAGGGAGTCCAGGCTGATTAGTTTAAATGTTGATGTCTCTATTGTAGCTGCATACAGATAGCAGAGAGGAGTCACCACAAAGCAATGCCTGTACAGGGGTAGTCATGCCATCTCTAACATAATCCAAGCATGCAGAATTATCTTCTGTTTATACAATTTTACCTACATCATGGATGTTAGCATAGTCATTTTACCTGGAAACAGCATTTTTACAGCCCACTTGTTATAACTATCATGATAAACATTGCAGTGATTTTTGGTGTGGTTTCCTCATGAAGGTGCAGTCAAGGTGGATATTATGAAAATAAAGAGCAACACTTTCTATGGAGTTTCAAAATGAGCATATTCTCAGGGTCAGGGTAGACAAAAATAGATTAGCCTGCCCAAAAAGGGACAAGTTTCTTAGGTTTATAAAGTTACCAATTACTTGTTGAACTATAAATACATTAATAACAACAACAACAAAATAATCTGAAGGCAGAAAATGAAATCAGTGAATAGCTATCTACCAGTCACGTCATTCTTAGCTGATATACAAGCATTCATATTGTCCATAAATTGTCAGGCATACCACTTCGCCCAAAACTGTCAAAATCTACTTTGGCTGTTACTAGCTCTTTATACTTCCACCATCTTATGAGACTTTTAATCTCCTGTCTACAGGAGATAAATCCAAGCTACAGATATGACATTTATATACATATTTCATTGGTTGTAGTGGCTGGGTAGATTTATTCTACATTTTGGGAATATTTGGGAATATTTTGGGAAAAAAAATTCTACTGATGGATGATCTTGAAGGTCTATTCCAACCTTGATGATCTTATGGTTCTATGATTCTATGAAATTGTTGGCTCAGATGTGTTTGGAATAGTGAAATAAATTGACAAATGCAGTTTGAATTTCTTAGAAGCACAAAAGTTTCTAGTTCTTCACAAAGATAGGCAAATACCACCTTCATGAGAAAGCTCCTGTGTCTTGCTCAGTGAGGACAGTTGCCTCTGGAATACATCCTTACAGCCCTTCACAAAGAGACAGGTTCATGCTGCTGCATTGAGGGTCAGCACCACCCCTCACACTGTGGTTAATGAAATTGTGCTTGAGCTTAGTGAGAGGCAGGAAGTACTAGCTTGGGCTTACCATGATTCTGACAGTACTATTTTTGGACCCTGAGCACAAGCAAACTGCGCTTGTAAAATGTGTTATTTCAATAAACTCACTTTCCTAAAAAAGTTTCAAGATAACTCAACAGGAAATTGGATCTTCTCCAGGTTTTTGTGACACTGGGCTGTGGGAATTTTCATGGGAGCATGTTATCTAGGGCCTGGAGCCTTAAAACTTGTGATAAAAATGTTGCACTGCACTGAAGTGGGCACAGTCTTCAAAGGAGTCCATCACAAAAGAGAGTGCAATGACTTGAGCTGTACTTTCCATAAACCCTTACACAAGTAGGTCCTTAATTAGAAATCAAACATTTTAGAGGAGTTAGAAATTGAATAGAAGACTACAGAATATAATGAAATAACTTAATTTAGACTTTCACACGAGGAAATATTTTTCCTTTTATTTTGCTTTACCCTTTCAGAAATGTTGGTATTTCAGAATTCACAATTTTCATCAAAAATCCTATTAAGAGGAAGCTTTCATCAAGATTCTCTGGTTATATTTGATACTGTAAGATCTGTATATTTTCCTTTGCTTTAGGCTTCACTAAAATGACTCAACTTCCATAAAACTCTTCTGAGGAAAGGAAGCTCAGGACTATGAAAACACTGATAAACCTGGCAGTGAATATTACTCTGTCAGTGTGCTTCTAAAGCTATACATCCTTAATGCAGAGCCTTGACAGCACAACTGTGTACTGCAGTCAGGGCAAAACCAAGGGCTGAAAGAGCTGTGACAGCAGAAATCTCTACTGTTCCTAGAGTACCTATGCTTAGGTTAGCAGTACAGCACATGGTATGGTTTGATTCTACTTGTATAAAGGATGATTTGGCTGTTACAGATGCATCCACAAAGAAGCCTTTTGCCAGTATAGTACTGAGGTCAAGCATTGCTACTGTAGACATAAGCTCAGATTGTATGAGATACATTCAAATGAAAGAAATCTTGGAGAAAGAGAACTGTGCTACTAAATCACTCTCAAACAATTATGAACGGTTATCATGCAGCATGCAAGAATAAGGCTGATCTGTAGAGGAAGATACAAAAGACTGAGATACAGAGAGACCAGAGAAGGAGAAGACACCGACTGCCTCCTGAGCCAAGCACAGGTGCTGTGTCTTAAAGAGGTGGAGCTGCAGCAGTGAGTGAATCCTGATAAACTGTTCTTTGGTAGATAGTTTGGGATCTCGCTGTGATTTCAGTAGCTGGTTTTAGCAAAATGAAGCCCACTACTTGAAACTCTACACTATATGCAAACTTAATTTGCTTTGGAAAGTTAGGGCTGCTTCAAAGCTTGCTGGGTCAAAGTACTTCCCACTGTGTCATCGGTTATTCCAGTGCAAAAGGACCAACACAAAAGGTCCTGTAAAATCCTCTGTCTTGAACTACCCTCACAACGCATGCTCCTAGTCAACAGAAGGGCCACTGAGGCAAAGGATTTATCACAGTCAGGCACAGGCTTAGTAAGTGATCTGAGAATAATTTAACATTTCTAACTGCAGTACCTAATCCTGTGAATATGTTTGAGACTCCAGGCAATACAAGCTAGAGGCAAGGGAGGTTTGCTTTTGTACTCACTATAATGTACACCATGCATTTAGCCACGTGTGTAAAGCTATCTGATATTAGTTAGAAATTTTTTTATAATTTTCCCTTCAGAGCCATTTGAGCCATGGTAGCCCACGTTCTGGTAGGGGATGCAGCTGTAATGTTGTGTCCTTCTCTCCTCCCTGTTAGACGTAGAACTGCATCTACCCTCGAGCTGACTGACTAAAAGTGTCTCAAAATTACCTCTGTTTCTCAAGTGTATGCTTTCTGGATGTGTGCAGAATGTCATTCAGACATGGATCTCCTCACATTTCAAAAGGATGCTGGAAAGCACACATCTTTTGCAAGGCTTGCTGAAAAATAATAACATAGGAATTGTTGCTACTGCATATAGCTGTTATATCTGTGAAACAGCTGGACCTTCTGGCATCCTGGTTCTCCTTTTCTGGACAGACAGACGGGGTACCAGAAGGTAAGGGGAACTGTCAGATGCAGGGAAGCAGGACTAGTCAGTCGCAACTAAGCATTAGACCCTGTGTCCTTCATACAATGGCACAGAGTGGGCAAAGCAATGATCTGTTCTGGTGGTATGGCGGCTTCTGTGAGTGCTGCAGACATCGTAAATCTTTATCAAGTATATATTTTCTCATGCAGTAGTTAAAAATGTATACCTTTATTTTAGCCTTCCTGATTTTTACTCACTTGATAGTATTGAAGGAGCAAAAGATACAAATGTTAACATCCTTGTTTTCTATTACCAGGATTGAGAGGAATCACCCATTTATTTTTTTTTTAGTTTCCATTGTTTTACTCAGTAGCAATATAAACACCTAAGTGGAATGTCATGAGTGAAGGAGAATTAAGCATACTAATCTGCTCTCTATTCCAGCCTTTAATATACTATATATCCTGTCTTCATTTTCATATTCATTACTTCTTTAATGAAAAAAAAGAGATATTTTAATGGTCAAAAAAATCTAAATGATTAATAGTACATCAGTTAATGACATTTTAAAAGTATTTCAGGCTCCAAATGTGACACTACAATCATTAAAAATCAGATTCAATTTCCAAAGGTCCTAATCTTAAACCATATACTGCTGGCAGAAACATAAAATGATATCCTGTAAGCTCTGGTGCTTCTGTAAGATGGAAAAGCTCAGGAGTTTTGTGAGCACTGCCAGAAAATAATGTGTTCTCAGAAATTCTGGAAGTTGAACAGGAAGATAACTGATGAGGATATGACAGAGCAAATGAACAAATTGTTCGGTATAGAGGAATTCTCAGTCCAGAGAGATCTTTTACTCTGAGACATCATTTGGGGTCCAAGAGTAGCATAATGGCTCCAAATGGATAAAAACAACAGTAAATCCCATTCTCATGCATTATGCATGAGTTCTCGCTATTGGAGTTTACACCACCATCTGGTGTTTAATTATTCCCACTTTACACCACACGGTGGTGTGAATATAATGAAATGAATATGTACATTATAATAATTTGGTGCATAGATTCTGGTTTGCTAATTATTAGGTGCCAGGCATCCTTTTTCTAAAGCTGAGAGTTGAAATTCATTCTAAAAAGTAACTGTTTCTGTAGACTCTTGTTGGCAAATGCAACAATTAATCGTTCCATTCATTATTCTTATATGGCTGGTTGATTTTCTCTAACATCTGTACAACATAAATTAATTATACAGTAGTGGCAGAATTCTCATTCTCATACACTGTCAGTATTGTTAGAAAGGGCCTTTTCTATAATGCTTGTAGGTTTTTAAAAAAACACATACATACTTTGGTTTTGAAGGGCTCTCTTCTTGTCTCCCTTAGAGACGCAGCGGTCACCACTATATGCACAAAGTTTTGTTATGGATCATCCAGGTTATTATTTTTTCACATTATCACCTGTAGGCCATTAGATTTCAATCTGTCATCAGCCTATCTGAAACCAATATCCTGTGTTATTAAATTAGTTAGGATGGTAGTTTACACATGACAATAAGCCCTGCTGTGAAGAGTGAGACTCTTCAGCAAGTGCAGTGTTCCCAATGCTCCCAGAAGGGACAGTGAAAATTGACTGTGTCCCTCCCCTATTAACAAATTTTTCCACATATTTTTCTGTGAGCAAAATTTTTTATAAGTTAATACATACAATGTATGTAGAGCTAACAGGATTTTGTCTCATAATCACAAAGAACTCCCTGAGCTTGTAAAGCCCTCCGATTACTACCCACTGCTGGTTTTTCAGGTTGGCAGTGATGAAATTATTACAAGTAGTGCAAGGGCAATGAAGAGAGACTTCAGGGCCCTGGGACGGCTGGTTAGGGGGTCTGGGGCGCAAGTAGTGTTTGCCTCCATACCTCCTGCAAGAATGGGTGATGAGGTAAACAGGAAGAGATTACAGATTAATGAGTGGCTACGTGACTGGTGCCAAAGGCAGGGCTTTGGGTTCTTTGATCACAGGCTGCTATATGAGACACCTGGCCTGATGATGGCAGGTAGAATGCATTTGTCTCAGAGGGGGAAAAGGCTTTTGGGGCAGGAGTTAGCAGGGCTCATCGAGAGGGCTTTAAACTAGATGTGAAGGGGGAAGGGGAGACAAATGGGTCTGTTAGGGACGAGCCCAAGAACAACATGTTAGGGCCTGAAGAAAGATGGTCTAGGGAGGATTTTCAATCATTGAAGAGAAGGGATAGATATTTAGGC